>VBSM01003143.1:2466218-2545473 GCA_008086735.1 Cheirogaleus medius
AGAGGTGCTAAGAAGGAACTCACACAGGGTCACAGCGCTAGTAAAAGGCAGAGCTGGATTTGAACTCAGCTCTTGCTGAAAGCAGAACAACTATGCTGCATCTGTTAGCTTCGAAGGAATCCACGGCAGCAGCAGACAAGGACCGGAGACCTTGAGAGGTGGAGGAGACATCACATGAATGGCACCGCCTGGCAACCTCCATTGGCCCTCGGGGGAGAGGAGGCACCCCTGTCACCCAGATGTGCCGCTGACCTATTGATCATTCAGAGTCCTCAGGCCCAGGGCTGCTCTGCACTCTGAGCCCAGGAGCTCCAGCCTCCAGGGGATTACGACAAGGGGACACCACGGCAGCTCAGGGACCAGCTATCACCTGGGTGTTTACATCCACTGGTTGGTTGGGCCTGTCCAGAAGAATTATCTGGAATGCCCTTCCCTCCGATCCTCCTCCAGAGAGGCTGACCCAAGTACGCTGCTCCCTGCTCTGAGCTCCTTCGGCTCTGCGACCCCCACTGCACATGTGATCGTGTAACTTGCGTGCTGTCTCATACCTCTGGCTGCTGTCCTAGGAGTTGGCCCTGCCTCCTCGGCTAAACTGTACATTTTCTCTCTCCACCGCCACCCTCTTTGCCTCCCCTGTAGAGCCCGGGACAGTCTGGACACTTATGAGGTCACCGATAAATATACGATGGATGAAAACAGGAGCAGCCATTAGAAAAGTTATTCACTAAGATCCTGTTTACACTTCTTTTGTCAAAACAAATCTGTTGCTCCTTTAAGGGAGAGTCTTAACATCCCTGGTGTCTACAAGTCAGTGCTTGGCTTGAACAGGGTGTTGGAACTGCTTTTCACGGCACATTCCTGTGCTGGGACTACATCGAGGCAAGTCCTTAAGCCAACAGGACAGGAGTCCAGAAGGGCTGGACCCAACCTGGAGTAGGCAGGGACCAGGCCATCCTGCTCCCCACGCATCCGGCGCCCAGCACAGGGCCTGGCACAGAGCTGGCACAGACGGGCGAATGAATGAATAAATCTACAACCCAGTGCATCAGTTCTCAGCCGATGGCTGGACTCAGCCTGTGCCGAGCAGGCTGTCATCTGCCACACAGGAAATGGGGCCCCTTCTCGACACTGACATCCTCATCCTTCACGGCCCACTAACGTCAGAGCCGGAGAAAGGGCAGGCTGAGGAGACCACGGTCACAAAGCTTGTAGGAAACCAGAAGGAAAGCTAGTCTGATGCCCTCACCTCCCTGATGGGGAAACTGAGGCTCAGGTAGGGGAGGGGGTTTGTCTTGTTCATCACCCCAGGGCTTGCTTAGCTTCCTGCCCAACTGCTCATGGCCCTGCGTCAATATGAACAGGGTATGGCTGAGGGTAAGTCCTTTATTAAAAGTCAAAGACTCTCACCCAAGGTTCCCACCCAAGCCTGGCACAGAGAACCTTTTCAGGCCTTTCCAAACCCCCTCCCGGGACCTGGCATTTTGAATACCATAAAGCCGAGCTGCTGTGTCAGCTGAAGGCCCGTGAGCAGCGCCACGCAGGTGTCTCATATAAATCTTCAAGGGCCGGCTCTGCAAAGAGCCAAGTAGACGTTTTTAATCAGCGAGAGAGAAAAAGCAAAATGCCTCATGCATTTTCATTTTATCTAAGCAAAAGAGCACAATCAACTTGTCAGCATGTAGCACCACTTCTTGCCAAATACCACTTATTTTAAACTCAAGCTTTCTCAGCTTTACAAATACAGAGTAGAAACATGCAGAACCCCAAACACATGTGCTTCTCTCCTTTCTTTTTTAAGAGCCTCACATATCTCATAACTGTCTAGACCTTGTAAGCTCCGTCTCGGCCTGGAGCACCGTCCTCTGTCTGTTAAGGCTTCTCCTCCTCCCTCTGACTGCCGGGCTCGAAAGCGACACTTTGACAGATACATAACTGATGCTGCACCTAATAGGTGGCCTCCTCCGTCACTTAGCACAAGATAGATTCCTGGGAAAAAGAAAAAATGATTGAGATGATCAAAGAATATGGCTGTGGTAAAACCCGTTTCTAACTGGTCTAAAAACGTAACCCATAATGGCTGTTTGTCTTAAATTATTCCTTGCCAAGAACAATGTTCAGATGATTGAAAAATTCCAAACTGGAACCTCCGATGCTTGCTTATTTTTCCTTCTGAGCACCTGCATGGAGAGAAGCTTTACTCAGAGAATATAATATTAATAACAGCAACAGGCAAACTACAAGCTCCTCGTATGCAGATAAGCTGCTTTGAAAGCTCACCAAGGACTTTTTCACAAGGGCCCTGGGTTCTGCACTGTGTTTTGCACTAGATGAGTCAGAGCCAGTTAAAGTAGGCACTTGCGGCACAGCAGGAGGGAGCCTAAGACCCTTCCCTGCACACGGGGTCCTTACTTGCGGCCAGCAGCTGACAAACTCGGACCTACGTGCAGCTGGAACCAAATCGGGAATGGATACGGCACAGCTCAAGCAACCACCACCAGGAGGAAAATCCAGTTCCTCCCAAACGTGGCTTGTAATCGGATTTTCATTCTGGAAGCAAAGCTCACAGACGTCGTTCAAAGTCAGGGTTAAGCCAGGGAAGCCAACAGGACGCCCTGGACTTCTGGTCCAAACCAAAGCAGTTGCAGAGCTCCACCCCAGACGGGAATCCCTCCAGACCCAACTGCCTTCTGGCTGTTGGTCACTGCAGTCCCCAGCCCCCTGTATTTTCATCCAGGTCTGCTCAGCTCATTTAGCCAGGGTTGGATCTGGTAGGTCTGCTCCCTCCTTTAAGGTTGATTTCCTGAACATATACTTTGTGCTTTGCGCTAAGCTAGGTCCAGAGAATCAAACGATCAGCAGAAACGCCCACCACCCTTGCCCACGGATCTTAATCTAGCTCTGGACTCTACTTTGATGCTGACCTAGAACTCTGCCGGGATGAGGTGGTAGACAGGGAGGGGCATGACCCCATCTGTAGAGCACCTGGACTCAGATCCCAGCTCCACCTCTAGGACAGAAACAGCTGCCTATTACCCAATAGCTGTTCCTCATGTTTTCTATGGCACTAGATCTCCTATTTTTAGCTGGACACATGACCACCCCAAAGAAAGACTACATCTCCTGGCCACCTCTGCAGCTAGGGGTGGCTAGGTGACCAAGTTTTGACCAGTGGAACGTGAGCAGCAATAATGGGTTCAAGTTAGTTCTGGGTTATACCCTTAAAGGTAGTGTGCCCCTCCCTTCCCCCTCCCCATGACCACTCCCATAGACTAGAATGCAGACACAGGGGGGCACCGTCTTGGACCATGTCCACCAGGGCAACTTCCTGAGGCCAGAAGGAGACTGGGAACTGAATGACCATGCAGACAGAGTTTCTACAACAGCCCAGACCCCAAGCCCAGCACTGTTCCATGAGGGAGAAATAAGCTACCTTATCTAGACCAGTGTCAGTCTGGGGCTTTGTTACAGCAGCTGAACTTATACTCTGCCCAACATAACCATGAACTAGCTGCAGGACTTCTCAGATGTACTTTCTTGGTCCTAAAATGGAGATAATAATAATATGACCTACCTTATAGGTAAAGATCAATCAGAGTGCTTAGCACAGTGCCTGGCACATGGCGGGCCTCAGAAAACACTCTTTATCCACTATTAATACAAGGAGCAGCCACTGGGCATTCTTGCCAAATCCCCTATACCCACCCTCTTCACTTGCCAGCTGGGAAAGAGTCTGAGCACAGGCTGCCCACAAGAGGTTAACTGGAACCAAATTGTCCCGCTTTGAGTCTCACCTACTGCATCTGGACGAGTTTCGGCTGCTCCTGTGCCCTGGTGTGGGAGACCCAGGTGTTGCTTCAGACACAACATCCCCACCTCCTCCCTCCGTCTGACCCTCGCTGCTGTGACAAAGCTCAGGGGTCCCACGCTCCTTGGGCAGCCCCTGCACTTGATGAAATTGAGGACTGTTTCCCCAGTGGAATTAAAGTTCCCAAATCTCAAAACGCATGTGTTCAATTCTCAAGACGGTGATCTGAAATGCAGAACATTTTTCCATCCTTAGGAACACTATGTAGTCTTCCTTCCCTGCAATATCCGAGGTAACCCACATTGAAAGGACATCCTATTACGAGCTATAGTTTAGATGTGGGAAGGCTCTGAAATCAACAGAACGGCCTCTGCTGTATATTACATAAAATAAACAGCCCAGTTCCAGGAACCCAAGGCAACACATTGGGAATCACATTTGTTTTCTCAAGATGCGAGAGTTGTGCAAGACTGCCCTCATCCTGGCCACATCGGGTCATTCAGACTCAAGTGTCCCCAGGCTTCCCAAGGGCACTGGCAAGGGGCAACCCTGAGCTGGCCACGCCAGCACCAGGACAACACTGACTTCACTAATGAGGGATGAGAAGGTTGGTGGTGTGCACGAACACGGAACACAGACATCCAGGCAATCTCTGACCCCAGGCTACGGCATTATTTAAATGGTTAAACACAAGACTGTTACAGGGCTACTAACGGACTCTTAAAAACCTACGTTATTCTTTTAAACGTTGACTATTTCTTCTTGTAGCATCATCACCACTGATGAGCACAGAGCACAAATGAGGACAGCTGGCAGCCAGTGCCCACGCTTCCCAAAGGCAAGGCCCCCTTTCAATTCGGAATCCCCTCTGAACCTCACCCAGGGCTGGGCACCCAGCGCAGGCCCCTCGCCAGGGCTCCTGTCTCTTCCCCTTGGAGGCACCCAACACATGTGTCCTTTGACAGCTGCTTGGCTGACTACTCGGTTAACTTCTCCCCCTACCTTCAAGCTAGCATTAGAGTCCTGGTCCGTCTCACTCATGGCTGTATTCCCCAGTACCGAGAACAAGGCCTGGCGCGAGGCAGGTTCTCAGAAATGAATGAATGAATGAATGAATGAATGGTGGTCGGGGCTTGCTGAATAAGAGAATGGTTTGAATCGTGATGAAGACGAGGCCTCCCCATCGAGCCAGTCAGAGAGCAGCAAAGTCCAGACTAATGGATGTTGGGGTGGTTTGCTCACATTCACCCACCAAGCACCCCAACACCCCCATGTAGCTAGCACCTGCCACGAGCCACATGCGTGCCCCTCCATGCTCTCACTTAACCCGACCGTGGGGTGGGCGGCACTGCCTGGTGCCAGGCTAGGGAACATGCCCGAGGTCACAGCACATGGGTAGAGGAGCTGGGATCCACCACCAGGTCTTTTTGGCTCTAAAGCCCACAGTGCTCCTGGGGGGAGAACCCACCTGGCCAGAAGACCTTCCCAAGGCTTCTCTGCTGTCCCGGGAGGCTCACCCTTGGGAATTAGAGGGAGCGGAGGGCAGCAACTTGTGCCTCCCTCAGGAGGAAACCACCGTTTCCCACCAGAAAAGCAGCAGGCCACAGAAGCACTTAGGGGCCTCCCTCAGGCAGGAAGGAGGACAGTTCCCAGGGTTCCCAGCGTTCCCCATAGGGCCTGGGAACAGAGGATGACCCAGAGCAAAGGGCCCTGGGCCCCATGCA
The DNA here is from genome assembly GCA_008086735.1 of Cheirogaleus medius. NCBI lineage: Eukaryota > Metazoa > Chordata > Mammalia > Primates > Cheirogaleidae > Cheirogaleus > Cheirogaleus medius. Next base: position 2,471,748 of record VBSM01003143.1, read on the forward strand.
CGGAGGGAGAAGATAGGAGACAGGGAGGGGGAGGGAGGATGGCCCATCCTCTCTTAACTTCCAGGACTGCCACTCGGAGCCGCAGGAGGGCCCTTCCCACTCAGACAGGCTGTGGCCTGAGCTCTGGAAAGCAACCTACAGGGCCTCGGAGGTGCCAAGTCGAGGGACAGACAGAAGAGACGCCAAAGACAATGTCTGCACCCAAGATACAGACACAGGCTCACAGACTCTGCTTTGGGGCAGGGCCTGGGCACTGCGGCATCCACGGAGGAAACGTGATAAACAGGAAGTTCTACCAAAACAGCAGAGTTCCTCAGCCTCCCCAGCCTCCCCCAGCCTCCTTCCAGCCTCCTACAGCCTCCGTCCAGCCTCCTACAGCCTCCTTCCAGCCTGCTGGCCCGGCACCCACTGTGACCTTGCTCAGAACCCATGTGTGCTCTGGACCCCTCCAGGACTTGCACGAACCCAAACTTCTGCCCTGGCGACACCACCCTCATTCCAGAAACACAGACACTGCAGAAACTGAGGTTTTCTAAACCTGGCAGTCAGATTCCCTTCAACAGCCACATCCAGTGGTTGCAGAGAAGAGGGGACAGGCACTGGATGAGGAAGGCAAGTGGATGTATGCCTGCCATGTGACATGCTGTCCTAACTTCATCTTTACAAATTATACTCCCACGGCAGTCGAACCCAGGGCTGCTGCCACCCGCCATGAGCCCATGTGCAGATCCACTGCTGAGGGAAGGTTCTATGGGCGCCCAGCTCCATCTCTGCCCTCTGCCCAGCCCTGCCCACCCGGGGTTCCCTTCCCTCCCGCGGGAAAGACCTGGGCGTGCTACCTGACTGGCTGCGTCTACCTACGGCTGCCTTGCTGGGCCAGGCAGGCACGGGAGGGTCCTCTCTTGCCACATGCACGGAGAGAAAGTGGCTCGTGGAAAACAGCCGCAGCTCATCTGAGCTACTGGGAGGCCTGCATGTGGGTTTCCCTGAAATGGGCCAGACTCCCCATGTGCATGCACTGCCCTCCCCCAAGAAGTCATCTGGCATTGCCCAGCCCTGGCCCCAGCCCCAGCCCTGGGGTCCCGCACAGTCTCTCCAAACGACCCCCTCTGGTGCGCAGGCGCAGTGACCTCCTGGTGTATTCTGAGGTGCCCAAAACACTGGAGGGGGTTCAGGGTGTGTTATGAACTGAATGGTGTCATCCCAAAATTCATATGTTGAAGCTCTAACCCCCAGTGTGACTGCATTTGGAGATAGGGCTTTGGAGAGGTGATTAAGGTAATTAAGGTAAAATGAGGTCATAAGGGTGGGGCCCTGATGCAACAGGGCTGGTGTCCTTACACAAAGAGGCAGAAACACCAGAGCACAGAGGAAAGGCCGTGTGAAAACACAGCAAGAAGGCAGCTACCTACAAGCCGGCAAGAGAGTCGGAATCCAGCCCTGAAGGCTCCTTGATCCTAGACTTCTAGCCTCCAAAACTGTGAGAAAATAAATATCTGTTGTTTAAGCCACCCAATCTGTGGCATTTTGTTACAGCAGCCCTAGCAGACAAATACAAGGTCTATGATCCAAAGAACAAGGTTTGACGCTCAGTTCTGCCATTTACAAGCTTGGTGCCCTCTGCCAAATCACTTGGGCTCAGTTTCCTGGTCTGTAAAATGGGGCTGCTAACTCCCTCTTTCCTGACTGCCTCCCTTAGAGACCTGTGGCACAGGGGCAGATGACAGCGCAGACGGGATTGTGACTTGGGAGATGGAAATGCGCCACGGCTGCCCCCAACACCTGGAGGCCAGGGGGTCACACCCAGGAGCAGGTGGCCAGACTGCAGTGCAGGAGGGCCTGGGCTGGGGCGTGAGATGGACGTGGGTTCAATCCTGGCCCCACTGCTCAGGACCTGGGCAACCCAGGCAAGCCACGTGGTCAGAGCCGCTCCTGTCTGCAGAGCATCCACGACACCCCAGGTACAATCAGCCTGTGTCCTTAGCTGAGCAACGGGAGGGGGCTCCTGCTCCTCATAAGGGTGACAGTCAGATGCTAATGTGAGCACAGTGTCAGAGCCAGGGCCAGCCGTGCATGTAAGGTGGACACCCCAAAATGCTGCTGCCCCTGCCCTCGCCTGTGATCCAGGGACTCTCACTGGTGCTCTGGGAACTCAGGCAAATGGGTCCTTTGCTCTGTCCCCATTGCACGATGAGGAAACCAGCCGAGGCCTTGGAAAGAGGGGGCCAAGCCATTTCAGGCCATGATGGTGCTGTCCAAGGCGACATACTTTCCACTCTGAGGCCTCTCCCCTTTGGGTGTGATTGACATAGCCACCCCGAGAGAACCAGGACCTGCTCTGCAGACGCTGCCCAGCCTGGCTTGGGAGGCTGCCACCACCCCTTGTCCAAAACCCAGTCCCCATGGGACCAAGGCATCTGAGTCACGAAGCATGCTCACCACCCACCGTCACCCTGCCAATGGTGTGGCTACTGACCATGGAGAAGCCCTGAGACACAAAGAGAAGGAGACTTAACTGCACGGCCCAGAGAGCAGGCGGGGGTGAAGGGGAGAGTGAATGTGGGGACACCCTCCCACATGGAAAGAAATGCGTGCAGAGCCATGAATGGTGGGGCCAGCAGCCTGAGTTTGAGCTGCTATTGCTATCGTTGAACAGACTTCAATCAGAATGTCCCTGGCACCTGGACGCAGGTCTCTGGAAGGCAGCCGAGCCAGCAACACTCCAGGCCGAGGGTGGGGAACCTGAGGCCTTAAGGCCACATGTGGACTTCTAGGTCCTTACATGTGGCCTTTTGACCGAATCCCACCCCTTATGCAGACTTACACTTTCCCGGGAGCAGCCGGCAAGGTGAGCACCAGGACAGAACATTCTCCACCAGGGCCGCCCCCTCCTCACTAGCGGCCATGGCCTTTCCAAACATCTCCCTGACTCCAAGTGCCAACGTGCACAGCTGCACAGCCAGGCGCTCTCAGGAGGTATCTGGACACCGGTGCCTCAGCCTCCAGCTCCCATGGGACAGACCTGCAAGACACCACACTGGTCCTTCTGAAGACCCCTCCAGGGCAAGGGAAGGTCATGGCCTGCACTACCTCCCATTTGTTGCTTCATGTTTGGAGCATAAACAAGCTTTATTTGCATTTACAGCTATTCCTTACCCAGCCCTGCTCTGTCATTTAAAAGGAGAAAAAAACACATCTTCCAGATCACTGTCATTACCTTGGATAGGGCAAGGCAATTGGCATCACTTCACTCCGGTTGGGCTGGAGGCTCCAATTGGCCTCAGCCCTTTCGCACCTCACTGTTAAGAATTTTTCCTTCTCTAGCCTGGGCCTCACCCCCGTGCTGTTCTTTGGGGGACATAGATGCTCCCTCTCTTCTTTGACAATGCCCTAGATGTACCATGGAGTAGCTCAGCACTGCTAAAGAGAGGGTTGTCAAAGTTCAGAAAAGCAGAGCCTTTCTCCTTTCGTCTGCTTTGAGACAGGTTCCCATATGAGAAGACAAATCCTCCTAGAGACTATGTGGCAAACTGGTGAGAAAAAAGATCAGTGGTGGCTTAGGCTGAGGCTGCTAGGGGCTGAAGCATGCAGAAGGGTTGCAGTTCTGTTTTGTTGTTGTTTTTAAATTTTTGATCGTTTTCTCTAGGCTTGTCCCTGTTGAGGGCCCACACAGGGGGTTAAAGGGAAGAGAAGCAGCTGGGACAGCCCAAAGCCCATCCAAAGCTGGACTGAGGCCATGCCGGGAGAAGAAATCCACGCAGCTAAGGGGTTGATCTTATCAGGCATCAGGAAGGGACTGGAGCTATCCCACCTTGGAAATCAGACGGGACCCCAGAATCAAGAAGGCATCAGCCATGAACATGGCCTGCAGCCCAGAACTCGGTCAAAAGCCTGGGTATTGACAGCAGCAGAAGTGATAAGGTAGTGACCAGTGGAGAGGTGGGAGCAGCCCCTGGCACAGAAGAGGCACAAAGCTCAGCTGTCCAGCCTCACCTGGTCCCTGTGGGGCAGAAATCATCCTCAGCAGAGAGACTCTGGACCAGATACCAAATAGGACTATGTCCCCTGGAGAACTTTTTAAGAATATAAAATTCTGGGACCAAAAACTCTGATTCTGTACAGTCTTGGAACTACTTATTTCTCAAAAGCTCCAGGTGATTCTGATTCTACTCTCTGCTCCAGATTCTCAGAGGGACCACTAACTTCCTACCTAGCTGAGCAGGAGGGGACACATAGTCAGAGGAATTGGCATTATGCCTTTTTTGAGTTGCTCTTTGCACCCTGAGAATTTCTGTTTGTCTAATGCTATTATACGATGGGGGGAGATATAGGTCAAAGGGCACAAAGTTGCAGTGATGTATAAAGGGTGGGGAATCTGCGGCCTTCTGATTTCAAGATTGTTCTTTTTTAAGCACCAAAGGAGGCAAGAAAATCTTCATCTTTCTCTGCTGCACCCCTTTTAATAAAAGGATTTGTTATGTAAAATTTGGATTCAGTCAAAAGGCCAAACTTAAGGACCAGGAAGGCCACATGTTTCCTTAAGGCCGCAGGTTTCCCACCCTATGAGGACTGTGGTTAATAACATTGCATCGTATATTGCAGATTTGCTAAGAGTAGATTTTAGGTGCACTTACCACACACGTGCGCACGCACACACACACACACACACACACACTCTAAAGCTAACTATGAGAGGTAACGGATATGTTAATTTGCTTGAGTGCAGTAACAACTTCACTATGTATATGTATAGCAAAACATCATGTATACCTTAAACATAGACAATAAAAAAATTTTTAAAGAGAGAAAAATCCTTGAGATTAACCATATTTCAGAATTCAGAACTTCTTGGATTTTAGAAATGTAATCTATGTACATGCCGTGTATATCAAGCACCCCCAAACTCAACCATCATAATATTTCCACAGAAAAAATTAATGTTCACACTAAAGTATAAGTAGCCTACAAAAAAGAAAAGAAAATTTAAAACCCAAAAATACACAAGCACACATTTCATTAATCGTGAGAGTGATGTCATCACATGTCAAGTAAGTTCTAGAAAACTCTACCATATACTCGTGAGAGAATGAGAATGAAAAAAGGCAAATAATGTTATCATCAATTATTATGAAAATAATAATTTAGGGAAACTGCTACTCTACTCTTTTGGAAGTATACTGTTTGTTCTTAACAAATCCAAAGTTAATTGACATCTCTACTTTCCCTCCAAAAAAGACACAAGGAGCTTAGGAGGCTTTAATTCTGATCCTCTGCTGCCAGCTTACATGTTCTGATTACTATTTTAGTTCTATGTCTTTTTTTGTAATCCATCAATTGAGACATTATTTTATACATCTGGCATTTGTTTTAATAAAGTCACATATTTACCAAAATTTTTGCACATCATATCATCTGGTACCTCAGACCTTCGTCTGATATTTTCTTTTGCCTGAAATATATCCTTTAGAATGTTCCACTGTGGAGTAAATTCATGGTAAATTAGCCAAACTGTGTTCTTCTATCTCTAATTTTGCTCTTCTAGAGTGTTACTTTCACTGGGTATAGAATTACAGGGGTTTGTTTGTTTGTTTTTGAGACAAGAGTCTCACTCTGTTGCCCTAGGTAGAGTGCAGAGGCATCATCATAGTTTACTGCAGCCTCAAACTCCTAGGCTCAAGCAATCCTCCTACCTCAGCCTCCTGAGTAGCTGGGGCTACAGGTGTGCGCCACCACACCCAGCTAATTTTTTCTAATTTTAGTAGAGACAGGGTCTCGCTCTTCCTCAGGCTTGTCTCGAACTCCTGAGGTCAAGCGATCCTGCCGCCTTGGCTTCCCAGAGTGCTAGGATTACAGGCATCAGCCACCACGCCCAGCAGGAATTACAGTTTAAGAGTTATTAATACTTCCTCTCAGCACGCTGAAGATTTATTATCATCTTCTGGCTTCCACAATTGTTGTGGAGAAGTCATCACCATTCCTAGGTAGGAAATCTTGCTGTTCTTTCTGGTTGCTTTAAAAATCATATTTGTCTTAGGTGGACTGCAGGTATACACTGATGCCTAGGAGTAGGCACATTATTATTTATCAAGCTTGGGACTCACTGAGTTTCCTACATCTGAGGCTCCATACCTCTCAGAGACTGCAACACTCTTAGTCGTTATCTCTTTCCCATTTTCTATACGGTCTCCTTCTGAAAGCCCAACTGGATGTGTATTAGATCTTCTCACTGTGTCCCGCATGTCTCTTCACCTGTCTTTTATTATTTCCATCTCTGAATGTTTCTCATTCTACTTTGTTTATTTGATTATATCTTCCACTTCGCTAATTTTTTCATTTGCGAAATCTAATCTGCTGTTTAATGTGTCCCTTGAGGTTTTATTTCCACTTACTAAATTTCCAATTTTAAAAGTTCTATTTCTTTCTTTTCAAATCTGCTTTGCCATTTTTTATAGCATCATCTTCCTTGCTGATATTTTCCAGTCTCTCTCATACCTCTGGAAACACACAAACATCCCACATGTTCTTTATACAATGTAACTGACACTCCTCCCTGTGAAAGGAGGTAGAGGCTTGTCACTATTCCAACCAACAGAACATGGTGAACGTGACGCTTTGTGACTTCTGAGGCTGGGTCACAGGCTAGCTCACAAAAAGGAAATGGCTTCTGCTTAGCTCTCCACCTCTTGGGATGCTCCTGCTTGGAACCGGCCACCATGCTGTGAGGAAGCTCAGGCCATGAGGTGAGGCTTCCTGGTGAGGAGCTGAGCATCGACCGCTGGACATGTGAATGAATTGGTTTTCCAGCTCCCAGACTTCAAGTCTTGCAACTGAGGCCTCAAACAATGTGGAGTGGAAACGAGCCGTCCTTGTTTTACCCTGTTTGAATTCCTGACCCACAGAATCTCTGAGCACAATAAACAGCTGCCTTATGGCACTATGTCACTCAGCCAGGGTAACTGGAATGTTCCCGATGCATCTCCACTGCCCAATTTAAGTCTGGCACATAGTGGGTGCTTAATAAATATTTGTTGGATTTATAAAACACATTAGCTAAAGTGTTGCTCTTCTAGAATCTACAGCCTTCTCTTCAGAAAAGTCCCACACCCTTCACTGGAGCAATGGATCACTCCCCAGTGTGCCAGAGGACAAAAGCCCCCAAGTCGGAGAGGGAAAGGGCCCCTGCTCTGCCCAGTTCCTCAGAAAGCTAAAGGGTGGGGCCGACCCTGCTTCCTGCCCTCTGGGATCCACCCTCAGAGCAAACAGGCCACTCTTCCCTCTGTTCCCCAAACAAACATTTATATTGCCCTTGGCTGGGTGGCTGCCATCTTGTTTCCTCATTTACGGGGTGCTTCCAGGACAAAAGTGATGTGGGGAAAAGGACATTTCCAAACAGCACCTGCATCATCCAATCTAAAAATAAAACCAGTAGCAGTGGTGCCACTGCTAAAAATACGGCTCCGATGCAGAGTGACATTAGCAGGGCACCGGCCAGGGACCTACAGGGCCCCAGCTCCGCGGACATCTCTGAGGAGCTGACTGCTTTCCCAGGGCTCAGATCCACCCCACTGCGCCCCAGCCTTCACTGCCTGAGGCCAGGGCTGGACCTACTAAATCCAAGGAAAAAGGCTGGCTGTTCTTAGGGAAAGCCTGGATTTCGAGCTTTCATTAAAAAATAATATGGACTTTCTATTTCAAGAACAGAGTGTCTAACGGTGTTGCCAAGGAGAGGCTCTCCAGGACCTGCTCAAATGGTAAATAGGGAACCTATTGTAATTAGCATATTAATAGCAATTTGATTTCTAACGCCCTGTGAAACATCTCTCCAACCTCCTCACAGTACTACTTGCTTGGAGGTAATTACACAGCAGGCAGAGCAGGGGATGGGGACAGCAGAAGCCAGCCCTCCCCAGCTCTGCCTCCAGCCAGTGGGGGCAAAGTGTCCTGAGCCAGCAAACGGAGGACTGGGGCTGGGTCTCCCCTCTAGCTCCTGCTTTAGCCCTAACATTCTCCCCACGGCCTGGCATCCTGATCCCCAAAAAGCAAAGTGGGCACATTTCAGACCCAGATGAACCCAAGTCCCAGCAGAAGTGGCTTCTTCACACCAACAATATTTGAGCAGCTCTGAACCAATCCCTGGAACAATGTTGGCGACTCAGAAGGGCACCACTGATCTTAAAGAACTCTCCAAAGGTGATATTCCTAGCAAGGGGCCGGTGTGCTCCGCCCGCCCCAGAGATGAGAAGGGAAAAGCACACCCAGGCCCCCAGGGGATGGAGGGGAAGGAGGATGGAGCCCGTGGCATGCAGTGCCAGGTCCCACACTTGCCCACGAGCCACACAGAACGCAACCCTCACCTTGAAGCTGCTCGCCCCCATGTGGGGCTCTGACGGGCCTAAGTGACAGCCAGCCCAGGAAACGTGGCTCTGGGCTCCTGCTCTGATGGCACCGGTGGGTGGCAGGTTGGGGAGTTGGGTTGGTTTGTTCTCACGAGTGACTCTTGTCTTTTCAGAGAAGCTATTGGGATGTGGGCAGGGGCTGCCTTGGGCAAGTGGTGTAATTGCTACAACTTTCCATTCCAATTAAGCAGCAAATAAACGTGCTGAAGAAACCAAAACAGACCCGGAGCTTATTGGGGTCACTCCAGAAACAAGCCCCAGTTCGGAGGAGGCTTTTGCCTTTCTGCTCAACTGCTGTCTCTTCTACAGCCTCAACAGGAAGCAGTTCGACCCACCGCAAGCACCTTGAGGACAGGACCTCTGTCCCCCCTCACATATGCCTGGGACATGGCGGCAGCCTCCCTAATAACCAGGCTGGCCAACGAGATGTGAGGGCCACTTGTTAGGTTCAGCTTCCAGGAAAGCTCTTCAAGATGGCCCACTCGTGGGGAAGAATGAACATTTGCCCTTTTCTCTCTTTTCTTTTTCTACGTTTTGGAACAAGAATGTCCCGGCGGGAGCCATATCTGCCATTTGGACCATGAGCTATTTGTTGGAGCAGAGAGATAAAACGAGCCTTGCTCCCAAGTGACACAGAAAAGCCAACCCACCACCTAACTCGAGATTTCTTTTATATGAGGAAAAATTGTTTACATCACTCTGATTCAAATCATCCAGCCAACATCATGGGTACCTGACCCATGGGACATTCTGCCTTTCCACTCAAGCTTCCTTTGCCGAATCCTACTACCCAGCCAAGGCCACCTCCTCTAGGAAGCTTTCCTGGATTACAACCTAGGGAAGAAGAATCACTTCATTATTTGATCAACTGCCATTTAGCATAGTGGTTAAGAGTTTAGGATCAGGAGTCAGACCTGGGAGAGAATCCAAGTTCTTGTACTTACTAGTCATGTGACTTTGGGCAAATCACTTCACCTCTGTGAGCCTCAGTTTCATCGGTGGCCAGCTGGATGACAACATCACCATCGCCCAGGGGACGATAATGTAGGTAAAGCCCTGGCACCCGGCCAGCACAAAACACACTTTTCCAGACACCAGCCATTCATGGGCCTGCCACCTTCAATAGTTACCACTATCACAGAATTTACCAGATATTTTTCTTTAACTTGGGTTCTAATTGATTGCTCCTCCTGCCTTTTTCCAACTTGGTCTTTCTGAGTAATAACATATGGGAATTACTGCTGCCGTGGCTGTTTTTGTTTTTTCATGACATACATTAAAATAAATGCATAACACAGTCCACGCACTTCCTAGCATGGGTCTCTCATGTATGTATGAACAAAATACAGACACCACTTCTTCTCTATCCACGAGGTTCCTTAAGGATGGGGTCTGGACTGCCCTTATCGCTGTGATTAGCCCACATCTGCAGCAGAGAAGGAGCCCATTAAATATCTGCCTAATTAATGGACAAACATTCTCACACAGCCGTATCAGAGACCTGGACAGACGGCCCAGCCAAATTCCATTCCAGCACATTCTGAGGACTGTCCAAATTCTTCTGCTGTGCTGGGTGCATGTTCTATCAAAAATTACACGCTAGAAGTAGGCTGTCGGCAGAGGAGTCTGCAACTGTTTCCACAAACGCTTCCATGAAACTCAAACAGCTTTTGCTGTCATGGGATCCGATCCTTCCCATGTCACCCTGGCAAGACCGATCCTGGCCAGTGAAACGTGGCAGGGACTTCACAAAATAGGGGTTCTTCTCTGAGTAGACAAAGAAAACTTTCTGATGGAGTTTTGCATCGCCACGACAGCTGAAAACATTCTTGTGAAATGTTTCCAACAGGGAGCGCAAAGCAAGAAGTGGTGACGTTCTGAAAACTAGATCCCAAATAAAATGTCAGCTGTGACAAGGATGCTGTAGGGCCCAGCAGCTGTGTTGGGGACACTTTAGAGCAATGGAAAAGTTTTGATGGAAAATTGTACACTTGGCCTGTTAAGAAGCAACCAAGTAAAATGTTTTTTTGGCACATATTAAATGTTTTATTTGGCAAATTCATGCCAACTCAGACTTGAAGGTAACTTACTTCTCCCACCACCTCACCCTCCCATGGCCAAGTGCCATACTGAAAAAATGGGGCAGGTGTAGTTGGCAGTTGCTTGGGCCCAGAGACTCAAAGACCCACACGCCAAAGGGGATGGAGCTAGAGGACCCCGTCACAGATGGCGGCCAGCGCTGGGCAGCAGGCCCGTCCAACAGTCATGGGCTGGGCTCTCCAGTCCCGTCCGGACTTGTGTCCCCACCCCATCACGTGGCAAGCTGCGTGGTGGTCGCAACTGTGATTAAGCCCTGAGAAGCAGCACGAGCTGCCGTGGGCCAGGCCTTGCCTGCAAACGGGCAACCGAGGCAACTTCCCAGGGCCTTGCCAGTGAAACAAGAAAGAAAACACCAATGGGCCGGCAGGGTTCGTGGGGATGACATGAGCTTGCGGGTGAGAAAAGTGCCTTGCAATCTGCATGGCAGCCCACACTGTCCCTGGGGAGTGAGGACAGGCACGCTCAGGGCAACGGCCACACGTGGCCCCGTATGAGTAACCACCAAAGGCAGGCGGTGGTTCTGAGGGTGACAGGAGCTCTGGAACTCACAGGAGCAGGAGGTGGTGGCCACTGAGTCAGGCCTGGAGGGGACAGCTGGCTTTCACCATTCGGGCCCAGCTGAGAACAAACTTGGCTGCTGGCCAGTGACCTCAGAAAGGGCTGTCACCAGGCATGCAAAGAAACAGAGCCAACGTCCACTCTCACGACCCTCTCAAGCCCTGGCGAGACATGCTCCACACCTGCGCGCACCAGGCCCTGCGCACACAGGCCCTCTGTGTCGTGTCTGGGTGCTCTGGTGACCCCCTGGGGGGACATTATCTATTTATCTGACAGTGCGTGAAGCCCTGACTCCTGAGCCACTTGCCCAAGGCCATCCAGCAAGTCCGTGGAAGGGCGAAGAACTGAACCCAGGCGTGGCTTTCAAGCCGTTGCTTTCCTTCCAGAACCACCAAAGACAACCACACAGTGTCACCACAGGCACCTCCCAAAGCCACGCCACTGCCTCGAGCCGCTGTCCTCTCTTTGGTCTGTGTCTTTGTGACGTTTAAGCCGAGGAAGAGCAGGCTTGGCCCACTGCCGGCCCCACCCCCTCGGCCCCCCACCTCCTGCCAGCACTGACCACAGCTCTGACCTCCTTCCTCCGGCCTCTGCTCCCGGGCCCCTGGTCATGCGCTCTTGCCTGAACAAGCGAACGCACCACGTGTCACCTCTCCACCTAGAGCTCATCCCCCCCAATGCTTCTGTATGGCAGCCGGGGCGGGCGGGAGGAGAGTGAAGGGCGATGGGTGATTGCTCAACTCTCATTTCTTGCCAACATCTTCAAATATCTGTCTCCTGCTGGTGGCCAGGTCTGCAAGAGCAGCCCTCCTGCGGTGGCCGAGGGCGTGCGCAGAGCAGCGCTGTGTCTGGGCCCCGCCCCCAGGGCTCCTATTTATACTTCTCAATCATGCTATCTCCTTTTTTGGACAATGTCATCCTCTTGGCTCTCAGCAGGTCCTTGATGGAGAAGCAAAGCTAAGCCACAGCACTCGTGTGCCGCTGGGCTCAGACTTGTGACATCTCATTCCCTTCCCGGGCACTTTCCGATGGCCCACCTGGCCAAGCCCTGAGCCTGTTTCTCCGGAATGGGGAGCCGGCCAGCCGTGCCCACGCGGCAAGCTCTGGCCTCCCCCGGCCTGTTCCCCGGAGGCACAGGGCATCCTCCTACCTGAGCAACCCACCCTAGAGCCCTGCGGGAAGGGCTGCTGGCCCGTCAGAACCCAGCCTGCTCCTGCGTTCCTGCAGTGGGCAGGGCAGGCGCTCATCTGCCCATTCCCCACGGAGCAGAAACAAACTCCCCTCGTTTCTAAGGTACTGGTTTATGCACCACTTGCTTCCTGCCCAAAGGATCCTCAGCATCTTCCAATAAAGGCGCATGTTCAATTGTGCCATAAAAGGCAAAGAACAGTAAATAAGCAGCCAAGAGGGAGAAGAAAATCAAATGAGCTCCCTCCAGGACATTGGACAAAAGAGAGCTTTGCTTTCAGCACGAAACTGAGCTGTGGGCTTCCCAGCAGTTTGGACAAAGAGGAATGCAAGTGGGTGGCTATCTGTGGGGCATAAACTCAAACCAGGTCTCTGGACTGCTCATTAAGCAGACACACACAACTAGCACCTACTGTGTGCAGCCACTGTGCTGGAACTCGGGAGGTGTGGTTCTCAGCCTTGCATCCGCTGCGGTGTTAAACTCCCACCCACCCCCTACCTGCGCCCACTCCTGGATTCCTGTTTCCCACAATGGCTTTATCAGTTCCCTGCAGGCTCTTCTGGAAGGCCAGGAGGCAACAGATAGCACGAGCCTGGTCCCTCCTCAGCCCTCTGAACTGAGCCACCAAAATGGTTCACGGAAATCGTAACCACATCTTGATGCCGAGATAGGGAGAATAAGCCGAGCAGACAGCAAATCAGTCCAGTCTCCACGAGACTGCCTTCCTTCCCCTCCTAGGAGAAAGACTCTAGCCAATGCGCTCTTCGCAGGGGAAATAACAAGACAGGCCAGCTCGTTCTGTCGCCCTTTCTGATCAACTGGCTTCTCCAGTGGCCCCTGCCAGGGCCTGGGATCAGGTGAGCAGGGAGGACCCGGGTCCCAGCAGGCCCAGGAGCAGCCAGCCCTCTCTGCCGGCCAGCCAGGTGGCAGGTGCAGCTGGCAGAAGGCACCCCAGCTTGGAGTTCCAGCCCACACATCCCAGAGAGACCTCAGGCCACTCCCAGAGCGGCCAGCGCTGACAGGCTCCACGGACAGGCCTGAGGCTTCACTGTGGCACCCCACAGCGGGGACGTTTATCCTCCACAAACCTGGCCCCGTGGCGCCTGTCTTTCCTGTCCCAGTAAATGATAAATCTGACCTAGGAGATCCTGCCCAGTACGCGGCTGAAGCAAATGCCAAACCCGGCAGACCAGGGAGGTGTGCAGACGGGCTGCCAGGCTGGGGAGAGCTACTGCACGGGCGGACCACCTGTTCTTGGGTCCCTCTAGGATGACACTGTCCCATCATTCACTGTTCCCGCTCCTTCCTCACTGACTCCCTCGCTTGCTGGTTTGTACACACTTTCTTGGCTCCCCCAAAGGCCCAGGCATGGTAGGAGGGGCTAGGCTTTCAAAGGTATGGAAGGCAATGTTCCCTCTAGGAAAACAGACAGACATCTAAAGCCGGTCCTGATCCCCTTGGCGAAGGTTCCTTGGTGAGGGTTCAGGGTGGCATGTCCCAGCCCTGTTCTAGGGCCTGGGTGGAGGGGGTGTGTGGTTATGTTGGGCAGGGGTGCATTGGCATTGGAGGTAGGGCTTGGCCAGGTAGAGAGGACAGAGCATGCAGCCTCAGCAAAGGCCTAGAAACAGGAAGAAAATCTGTTTTTGTCTGTCTCTGCAGCTCAGATAGGTTAAGCAAATTGCCCAAAGTCACATAGCTTCCAAACAGAAGAGCAGAGATCTGACACGATGACTTGAAAAAGCCATGCTATTACTCAGCATGTTGCTGTGTTTACCCAAGGGCACAGGAAGCCTGAAGGCTTCTGGCGGAACAGAGTGGAGGGGAGGTGTGTGGTCAGGGAACCACAGGCAGTGGATAGAACACTTACAGTCTCAACTTTGATGTCCTCAGAAAAGTCAAGAACCTTCTGAGGGCTAAGAACAGCAAGCAAGAAGGTCAGATTGGATGCAAAGGAAGGAAAAAGAAACAAGCTACAAACAGAGGACCAATGAAGAGGCCACTGCACTAGTCCAAGCAGGGAGACAAGCCCCAAGGCAATATAGAGAAGAAAAGGATGCAGCCAACCAGGGACAGGAACTCTGAGGTTCCTTCCTGGCGAGCTTGATGAAGCCATTGTGAGAAACAGGAATCCAGGAGTGGGTGCAGGCAGGGGATGGGTGGGAAGTTAACACCTGGCAGGTAAGCAAGGCTGAGAACCACTCCTCTCGTGTTACAGCCACATGAGCACCAAGGGTGCCTTGGTGACCTCAAAGCCCCAGGAGTGTGAGTCTCCTGGCCAAGGGAGGAGGTCAGGGGATGGTTAGAGGTGGGGAGCTCCCTCTGCACCCCACACTCACATTCTGACCCCCCGCAGCTCAGGTCTATGAGAACGTTTCCCCAACACGAGCCCCAAGCCCCGCCCGGAACACGCCTGAGATGTTCTCTCGGGCGGGGCGGCTCTGCGCACAGCACAGGCAAAGAGAAGGCCAGTGTGACATTCGTGCCCATCTGCCACCTTCTGAAAGGCCCTGCAGGGGGAGAGGGGAGGGAGGACAGACAGCAGGGGAGTGAGAAACCATCCCCAAAAAGAGCAGAGAAGAGGCAGGTGGGCAGCGGGAACAGCCGCCGGCTCGGACACCTCTGACAGGTGGTGCTGAAAGGCATCCTGTGACCGGGCGTCACAGAGAGAAACCCGCTCCGGCCTGACGCTGCGGGTGAGAGGAGCTCCAACCGCTCCTGCCTCCCATGGTGTCACCTGAGCCTTGGCACTATCGTCATCGGAGGTAGAGGCCATTTATGGTACATTCCAGGTCCTGGGCCGGATACTTGAGAAACACTGTCTCCTTTCTCCCTGGCACACAGCAGGTCAATAATAAATATCTGGAGAAGCAGCAAATGAATCTCTTCTAGCCCTGGAAGCCCAGCCTGCTCTGTCCATGGCCTTCCTTTGCTCTCTACTCTCAACCTAAGGATGATCACAGAGGCTGTCAGTCAGGAACATTCCATGGCTCCCTACTACCTGCAGGACAAAGACCTAACTTTTCAGACTGGAGGCACGGACGGTGTCCCTGGCCCCACCCAGACTCTCTTTGACCTTCTGCCTCATGGCTTCTCTGCACAGATCCCACAAAGCCATGCACACATCACCTCCCAAACATGCCCCACGTGTCTCCATCTGCACTTGGAGGAAATCCGCAGCCAGCATGGCCTTGACTCAGGCCCAGGTTTGAATCCAGGCTCTGCTCCTTTCAGAGCTCTGTGACTTTGAGCAATGTACTAATCTCTCTCGGTCTCTGCATCCTCACCCCTAAAATAGGGGTGGGGAAAATAGCACCTGACCCACCGGGTTTGTGATGAGCAGATGGGTGTGTGTTGGTAGCGCATGCGGCCTGGTGCCTGGCCCACGGTAAGGCCAGGAAAAGCTTGCTGGCTGGATAATGCTGACCCCAAAAGTCTCCCCTTTCTCTCCTCTACTCAACCTGCACCTTCCATCGCACATAGATGTCTCTGTTCCCCTTCCCTGCCCACCTCTGGGCACTTGGTACTGAGGACGGACCTTTGGCAGCTGTTTTCACAGAGCTGTAACACACTGTCATCTGTGTGCTTTCTGCTCTGTCTTCCCACTGAGGGACAGCTTCCTAAGGGACGGCGCTGCCTCATGTCCTCTCCTTGGGACCCTCTACAGGACCGCGCCCAGAGTAAACGCTGAATAAGACTTTGTGGATGGGCCTGGCTATGTCCCCATGTGTCTGTCCCTGGAGGCACAGCAGAGACGAGGGTGGGGGTACCGTGCAGAACCCCACAGGCTGCCGAGAGGTCTGAACAGAGATCGGAGGGGCAGAGCAGGGCTAAGGGATGGGGTCGCATCCAGGTTACATCAGGGCATTAAATGCAGCCCAGCCCACACTGCCAAGAGCCACTGCTGAAAGCCGCTTCCCACCACCTGGCCACTCCCCGGATCCCTGGCACCAAGGAAGGGCTTAACAGATGAATGAACAAATGAATGAACAGATAAACTTAAACCAGCGGGACCTGGCAACCACCAGCCAGGAGGAACCAGGGGTCAGAGCTGTTGCGGCTGTTGACGGCAGTGATGAGGGAGATCGACAGGGATGATGAAGAGGAAGATGATGAGTGCTAGCTGCAGGCCAGGCCCTGGGCAGAGCCTTTCCCATGCATTTCTTCATTTAATCTTTGCAACACTACTATTCCCATTTTGCAGATTACGAAATTGAGGTTTAGGGAAGTTTAATCCCTTGTCCAAAGTCATAGTCAGGAAGGAGTAGAGCCTGGCTCAAACCCAGGTCTCTGCGACGGCCAGAGCTCATGCTCTTCATTGCTGTCTCCATCCCAGCCTGGCTGCACTGGTCTGCTTCAGCCACTCAATCGCTTTGTCCCAGCTGACCTGCCAGGATGCATGGGCACAGGGCCCCTGCTGCTCGGCACTCCTGGGCTATGGACAGCCAAGCCACTCATACCCATGCCTGACAACGTCGTCTTTTGGCAAAACCATTCTTGGCGCCTTGCTCTGCCCCAAGCTGGGCTCAGCCAAAGGCCTCAAGCAGAGTCACCCCAGTGCCCATCTCTGCCTGGCCAGTCGGGCTCTGGCAGCCAGAGGGGCCAAGGTGATGGCTATGCTGGCAGGACGCCTCCCCGAACTCTCCCATGCCTCCCCGAGATTAATAGGGGGCCCAGAGGGGAGATGAAAGTGGGGTCACAGCCCTTGGCAGGAGGTGCATGGGCCACTGCTCTCTGAGCCCTTTCTGTAAAAGCAGCTACTTCAGAGCTGACACGCGACAGCTGCTCTCAGTCCATGTTTCCAGGACTCTTAAAAGAACTCAGGAAGAAAAATAGGACCCATCAGCAATCAGCCCAGGATTTGGGAAGATTAAGTGTTTTTTCCGTCTCCAGGGGAGAACAAAAATATCTAAGCAAGGAAGAAAATCAAGATTCTAAAAGGGCCTGGTACAGAGCAGGCTCTCATGCTGGGTGCAGGGGAAACAGTGCCAGGCAGACCCAGGCTCTACCCTCACGGAGCCCATGGTCAAGTGGAGGACAGAGGTGGGTCCTCAGACCCACGGTGGGGCCAGTGGCAGCAGAAGCGTGGGAAGCAAACCCTGACCATGTGAGGTCACCAGAGAAGGCTTCCTAGAGGAGGTGACCTACAAGGCAGAGGCCTGAGGTTGAGTCAATACCAGGCAGAGTTAAGAAAGTGTGCCTGGCAAAGGGAACAGCTTAGGCAAAGGCCTGGAGAAGAGAAGAAACAGGAAGGAATGGCTGAGTTGGGGGACAGGTGGCAGGGGTGAAGCCAGAGTGGTGAGCAAGGGGTGGAGGGGCAAGACCTGGTCAGCTTTGGCAAGACCCTTGGGTTCCACTCTGACAGCAACGGAATGCTGCTGATGCAGGTGACAGTGAAACCAGATCGACATTTTAGAAAGAGCCTCCTGGCTGCTGCATGGAGCTTGGTTTGAAAGGGGCGTGCTGGAGGGTGCTGACACAGGAGTTCAGGCTGAGATCCCTGGACCCAGGCATGTGGCTGGGGCAGGCAGCGTGTGGCAGGGAAGGGGGCAAGCGAGGCCCCAGGTCTCTGGGCAGCTAGAAAGAGAGTAGTGATGACCACCAGGATCAGAGACAGGCAGCTTGAGAAGAGAGAGGCACAGCTCCCCAAGAAGACAGGAAAATTACCCCAGCCATTTGTCTGACAGCAGACTCACATGACTACATCGAAACTGGCCAGCAACAATTTGCAGAGCACTTTACAAAGCACTTTCTAGAAGTAATTCCTTTGGCCGCTCCATCATCCACTAAGGTACAGATTATAGAATCCCCATTTTAAAGATAAGCAAATCGAGGTTAAATGACTTTCCCAAGGCCACCAGATCAATGGCGTGGCACAAGAACCTGGGTCTTCTGCCTCCCAGTCCAACAGAGATTCTATGACCACATGATTCCATTTAAAATGATATCTAACTTCTAGGTGAGGAACAGGTGATCGTCGAGGCTGGTATGGTTCTCTCTCTACAAGCAGAACACAGTAGAGAGGGCTGCAGACCAAAATGTTAACAGGGGTTATTTATCTCATTGGCAACTTTCTTTCTTCTTTTTAAATTATATTTTGGAAAATTCACCCATGGACATATATTATTTCTGTAATGAGAAAAAATAACTAAGATAAGTTAAAAAATAATTTTTAAAGATGGCACAAAGACAGCACAATGGTGAAACATTAAAAAAAAAAAAAGGCAGCAATCAAATGTTTCCAGATTTGTACATCTTCCTTTCAACCCCTGGCTGTAAAGGGCCACAGTGAGCAGCCAATAGTAGTAGCTCGTGTCCCCAGGAGCTCTTAAGGGGGTCATTTTGTTGTTGTTCTTTGGTTGTTTTTGTTTTTTAATTTGAAAAGTTCATATTGGCTTCAAATATCCTCCCACCCATGGTTTTTCTTCTCCCTCTCTTGGGTGCAGCTCCGAGGTGCTTGGAACAAGGGGTGTTTGACAGACTGGGGCAGACGCAGGGGAGACGGGAGTGGCACTTTGCTGCACTCCGCTGCCAGGGTACGGACGAAAGGACCAAGCCCTGAGAAATAAATTCTGCAAATAGCGTCTGGGCAGAGACCATTAAAAGTGTTGTCTTAACGTTTCTTTATGGGACAGAACGCTGTCACGCTAAGGCTAGCGCAGGTCGACAGGCCTCTGTGTCGGTCTGAGGTCCCTGTTGCTACTACATAAACCAGCTTGTTTTCCCCTGCTTTCAGCGACAGGCCTTAAAACAGACAGAAGAGCCTTCTCCCGCCGGCTCCTGCAGCGAATCTCGGCCGGCGAGCGGGGCAGAGGCTGCTCGCCACACACCATCTGCTTTGTTCAGCCCCCTCATGCTTCAGGTTAATGGTACCTGCAAGTGCATAGCTGGAAACAGACAGAACATTCCAGAGGAAGCAAAGGAAGCAGAGGGGGCCCCATACAGGCTGTTGGGTTTGGCTAAATGTGTTCTGGCCATTGTGTGCTGATATCCAAACATCACATGCACCCCATAAAGATACACAGCTATTTTGTACCCATAATAATTAAAAAGAAAAAGGGAAAAAAAAGAGTGTGGGCCTTCTCACCTTTGAGCCATAGATCCAAATGCCACAGTGAACTGCAAAGATGTTCATCTGAACATGAATTATAATGGCAAAAACTAAGGGGGAACCCAAAGAGTATAATATGTACATGACAGATAGGAAACCTTTAAAAATCAGTTTCACGCTGGGTTCACGGGCAAGGGCTTATGTTCAAGGCAGCTTAAAGGAAGAATTCACCATGGGAAAGAAGCCACAGGTCGGGAGATATGGACAGCCTGGCCCTGTGCTGCGTTGGGGACAATGGGCAAGTCCCCAGGGGTCCCCTGGTGCAATCGCTCACCTGCGGAAGGGCAGCCCATGAGAACGGGAAGTTCTGTGTGTTGTTCCCTGATGTGTCCCCAAAGCCTGATACCCAATAAATAAGTGTCAAATGGAAAAACATAAATCTCATCAATGAAGAAGTTTAATGATGTGGGAAAGTATTTTTGATATTGTGTTATTTGGGGTATTGTGTTAAGACATAAGAAAACTGTAATATATATGCATAGAGGAAAACAGCTAGAAGAAACTACATGAAAGTATTAACCATGTCTATACCCGAGTGGCAAAATTATGGGTAACTTTCTCTCTTTCCTTGAAGTTTTCTGTATGTTTTTTAGCAAAATGATTCACTAGTTACGATGACTTAAACAATAACAAAAAGAGAGACTGAAACAGTACCCTGCAACATGGCTTGGAAAACAATGGCTCCTCCCATAGAGGTTCCTGTGGCCCATTGGGGAAGCGACCAGCCTGGGCCTGCAGGGGTTAACTCTGAGCCAGGGCAGGGAGGGCAGGAAGGGTCCTTTCCTGGTGGGGATCAGCATCCTTTGGCCCCTCCACCTTGAATATATAACGGGTTCAGTTGTGTCCCCAAGGAAGATAGTTGAAGTCCTAACCCCCAGCACCTCAGACTGTGACCTTACGTGGAAAGAGGGTCGTTACCAAGAGAATTGAGTTAAAATGAGGTCATCGGGCAGGACTCAATCCAGTATGACTGGTGTCCTTTTATTAATGAAAGGGGAAACTTGGAGAAAGCCAGGTGATGGTGGGGGCAGAGACGGGGCCGACGCGTCCAGAAGCCAAGGAAGACCAAAGATCACAGCCCAGCCCTCAGAAGGAACCAGACCTGCCGGCACCTTGAACTTGGACTTCCAGCCTCCAGAAATTTCTGTTCTTCGAGCCACCCATCTCTGGTATTCGGTGTGGCAGCCTCAAGGAACTAATGCCGTAGGGAAAAGCCTGTCTTGGAGTCAGGTCATAGGGGGACCTTGGCAAGTAACTTGTTTCTCTGGGACTTAGTTTACTTATCCGGAAAATGGAAGACTTGGCCTAGAACAGTGGGTTTCAAACTTAGTTTCCACCCTGGAATAAAACCTTACTGAGAAGCCCAAATACAAAATGTAAAAGAAAGACTGATCAGGTAGAACGCTGGTCTGGATCACACAACCTCCCGGCAGAACAGCCTTTGAAAACCACGATTCCAGGTCATCTGTAAAATCCCTCCAAAACGAGACACCCGCTGTCTGGTATGGCTGGTCGGCACACCGAACTCGTGCCCGTGCCTTCGAGGGCGGGACACCAACACTCGGAAAAGAACGGGCAGTTGTGCCAGGCCACCCTCTCCCTGCTGAGAGCTCCAGCTGCAAACAGGTCGCCTGACGTTCCAAATCCACCACGTCTAAATTTATCTCACCCTCCAAGGACGAGCAGATGCTGTGCCTTATCGGAGCACGGCTAGGTGGCAGAACAACGGACGTGACGCGCCCTTATCACCCCAAGGACGGCAATGACGTCTGCAGAGGGACTTGGTTTCCCTGACGATGAAATCAAGAACTCGTGTGCCAGCCCAGCGGGCCTGAAGGGGACTGGGTCACAAAGACATGTGAGACTCTGAGTGTCCTCTTGGGACCCGCAGCCTCGTCAAGGGACACAAAGCCAACAAGGGAAGAGGGAAACAGTGTCACCATTCTTTCTCTCTGCCCCACTGTGGAATCAGGCAATGGATCCAATCTTTATTCACTTAATTTTTAATTACACAAATAATACACCAATTCATTCTCTTTTTTAAAGATGATCTTACAGATAAAGTTAATGTCCCTTCTGATTTCCATCCCTTCCCCAGGATAAGCATTGTTAGGACTCTGGGCTGCAGCCTTACAGAACATATACATGTCCTTTCAAAGAAACCCCCCAGGCCAGAGCAGGGGTCTGGGCAGAATGCGACGCTACCAGCTTCCCTGGGTAAGCTCTGGGGTAGAGGGGAGGAGTGGGTGCTGAGGGCTACAATAATCAGGGTGGGCTTCCAGGAGGGGGAAATTGGAGGTATATGCTCAGGAACAGTAGGATTCAGATGACTCCAGTCAAGGGTCCCCGGGACATCGGACCCACTTCACGTCAGCACGGAAATAGCTGGCCTTATTCATCATTTGGAGCCAATTCAGCTGCTCCGAGAAACTCTAAAGCCCTCTCAAAGGGTCCTCAACCTCTGCTCTCAAACCACTACCACCGTGAGGATAATGATGATGACGGTAATGACAATTATGGCACTTAAGCAATGCTCTGCTGGCCCTCCCACTGGTTCTAGAGATTGGTATTGGCGTCTCTAGTTTATAGACAAAGAAACTGCAACCCAGAGAAATTAAGCCACTTGCTTAAGGTCACACAGGACTGGGAGCAGCAGCACCACCATCTGACCTTGAGAGCAGTGACCAAGATCCTTCCACTAGACCTCACTGCTTCTCAAGGGTGGCCAGTGACATACAGCTTAGAACGTGCAACAGGCCTCGCACATGGTAGGAGCTCAACAAGTATCTGTTAGCCATGTTAACCATGTTTAAAGAACACGGGAGGCTGGGTGCAGTGGCGCATGCCTGTAGTCCCAGCTCACTGGAAGGCTGAGATGTCAGCTAGTTCAATTCCAGCCTGGGCAACATGGTGAGATCCTGTCTAAAAATATATATAAATTAACATAAAGAAAGAAAGAAATCATAAAGAGCATGGGCAATGTTGGTGAATAACCGAGTACTCACATGTACTCACCAGCAAATTGGTATTAACAGATCAACACCTAAGTGGACATATAGAAATAACATTTGTCGGGTGTCGGGTGGGAGGGGGGAGGAGGGGATGGGTATATACAAACATAATGAGTGAGATGTGCAACGTCTGGGGGATGGTCATGCTTGATGCTCTGCCTCGATTGGGGAGGGGAGGCATGGGCAATATACGTAACCGTAATATTTGTACCCCCATAATATGCTGAAATAAAAAAAAAAATTAACCGAATACTAGGCTAGTTCAAGGCAGTCTTTACATTGTTTTCGGGTTTTTTTCATGTTAAGATTCTATATCTTCCTCTAGGAATTCGCCAGAGCCTAGAGTCTCTGCTCCTGGAAGGAGTTAAGGCTTCGGCAGGAGGCTGTCCCACAGGCGGCTCAGTCCCCCGTCCGCCCGCGAGGGCTCGGCACCGCGGTGGCACACCAGCTACTTGCTGCGAACAGGCTCCTCGTAAACGTCAGTCCTGCCGGGGGCGGGGAGGGGACCTGATTTATTATATAGCTTTTGGACAGTTCCTACAGAAATATTGCCAAACAGTGGAATAATCAACTCTTTCACTCAAGCCTCCTCGGGCTTTTTTTTTTTTTTTAATGAAAGAATAAAGTACGCAATGAGCCTAAGCTAAATAAATAAAAATGCCACACTTGTGCCCAA
Source organism: Cheirogaleus medius (assembly GCA_008086735.1). Classification (NCBI taxonomy): domain Eukaryota; kingdom Metazoa; phylum Chordata; class Mammalia; order Primates; family Cheirogaleidae; genus Cheirogaleus; species Cheirogaleus medius. Next base: position 2,494,786 of record VBSM01003143.1, read on the forward strand.
CAGACCTTTCTGCGTCACTGAGAAATATTTGCAGACCTCAACAATCTTTTATCTTCACGATGACATTCCAGCCTTCCAAGTTTTGGACATTCTGAGAACTTCTTTGATTTGGGCTCCCCTAATGATCTTACACGAACACTTAGCCTATTAACTAACAATGTCATTACTGGATGTTTCACACAGCAGGCACTAGAGAACCCCTCTCCTCTCACAGTCTGTCTGCCCTCTGCCAGGTCTGTGGACAATCAGTTAGCCCGAGCCTGGGGCTCACACTGGAAGCACGCGTGGCAAGGAATCTCTGTCTTCATACTCATCGCCGCCAACCGCAGTTCTGCTTTGCAGGCTGAGGAGGAGGGAACATCCACCCATCTGCTCACAGCGCCAGCCATGGAGAGTCCAGGACCTCGGGGAATTCACACAAAAAGATGCCCTGGGAGGTGCAGAGTGATGCCACTTCCTCCAGGGAAGTTCGCCTGCTCTCTGGCCCAGCAACCTGCTCCTCGCCATCATGGAGCTTTCTCCATCTGCTACCCCATCTTTATTTCAGTCTCCTAGGCTCAGCCATGAATGACCTCCAGGGGAGCAGGGATCAGCTCTGTTCCCCCAAGCGTCGCACACAGTAAGTGCTCAATAAACACCTGTTGCATAAGCAAACGAATGTGCAGCACGTACTTATAAGACACGACACAGAAAGAGACGGAAACGTCTCCCCTTTGGTCATGTGATGACTCTCCTGCTCTGGGTACCGGCTGGGGCGACGCGCGAAATGTCTATGAGTCGGTATGATGCCAGGGAGTGAAAAGCTGCAGCTCCAGACCAGGGGACCGGACTGTCCTGGACAGGTCACTCTCCTCTTGGGGCCTGCATACCCACCTCTGAAACAGGTTGTTGGACACGATGCTCTCCAGTTCTTCGAGCTGAGGAGTCTGTGAAAACCTCGCCTAACTGTGATAAGGACTCAAACTACAGCTTTAGGGGAACTGGCCTCGGCCAGGAGCCACCGGCTCACCCTCCCCACGAAGTGGGTCCCAGACTGTGCCGAGCTGCCCATCCACGCCGTGAGGAGGGCAGGGACACGAGGGTGGGGTGAGGGCAGATGCTTTCTCAAGTGCATCCTAGGGTGAGGCTTTTATTAGTTTAAGTTTAAGCCATAGGCCAAGGTTAAATTTGGGCAGGGCAAACACGTCACAAATCTTTTTGAAAGAGCCCTCACTTCAAATATTTCACCTCCTTCACTCCTGCATTCAGCCAATATCGAATGAGCCCCTCTCATGTGCCAGGCACTGTTCTAGTAGAAACCAGCAAGACCCGTCACTATTAGAACATCCCGTCCAGTGTGGGAGACAGAAAAATACCACGTCAACGAAATAGAAGACAACTTCAGAGGGAGTTATGGGCAAGAACATCAAATAAACAGCCCTGCATGAAAGGATGCAATTAGAGGGAGGGTATGGGTCCTTTTCAGAGGCTTTTCTGTGGAGATGATATTTGGGCTGAGACCCTGGAAAACAGTGGGTGGTAGAATGTTCCAGGTGGAGGGAACAGCAGGTGTACAGACTCCGGGCTGGGGACAAGCTTTCGGTGTTCAAAGAACAGAAAGGTGAACAGTGCAGTTTGTGACGGGGGGAAGGGGTGAGCCGGGAAGAAGTCCAGGGCCAGCTCTCGGAGCACGGAGCCAGGAGGGGTGGGCGGGATCCCGTGAGTCCACGCACCGGGCTGGAGGGAAATGTCATCTTTCTTTGCCCGAGCCTCTAACTGACACCTGGCACTTCCTCCAGCCACGAACGTAGACAGCCACCCGCAGTGATGTTAGCGACACCCAGGACGCGCCACTGCCAGAACCACAGACCCATTCACACCACATTTGCTGCAGATACCTGAAAATCTCACTGTGCTCTCTACTGACTCAAAATGACAACAGCTGTCGGACCAGCTGTCAGATCCTGCTATTTTAAGTGTTAACAAAGAAGCGCATATAATTTTACGTCACAGATTTTTAATACCTTTATTTGAAAAGAATTGGCTTGCTTTGTAACCCTATGTATTCTATTTTATACATAAAAGTGTCATGCTGAGAAGGGGTCCACAGACTTCACCTGATGGCCAAGTGTTTCTAAGCCACGGTGAGGCGTTTGGGTTTTATTCCACATGGGATGGAAAACTGCCGGGGCGGCTGCAGGAGGGGAATGATTCGCAGGGTGCAGTTTTCATTTTTCAAAACCACCCTGGCAGCTGGGTGGGGATGGGCGTTGCTGATGGCAGGAGGAGGACGTGGGTTTAACTGACCACCGTTCTCGACAACCCCGAGGGGGCGGCGTCCTCCTGGGTTCTGCCCTCTGCTCTGATCAAGAGCCTTTCCACCCACCGCCCCATGCCCCGAGGGGCCCTGTCACCTTGGCACAAAGCCTGCCCCGGGACATGCTCCCAAAGAGCCTCAGAGCATGAGCTCATGTGTCCACAAGAAAAATAACTGTGGCATTGGCCACTGTTTGGTTTGTGTATTGGTCTAGAAAAGAAATGAGGATTTTATTTAAGAAAGCCTTCCAGCGGGCCCCCAGCGCAGGCTGGGCAAACACCTCGGTGACAGGCTGTAAACAGTCGGGAAGGCCCGAGCCCGGCGGCCACACTGCAGCCCTTGGTTCCCGCCGGCCTCCTGTCCTCCCCGGCCTCTGTCACACTCACACCGCCATCTTTTCAGCACCCTCCGGAGGAACAGAAGAAGCCATTCCCACGCGCCAGCAGTCACGTTCCTCAAACCCGCCCGGGAGCCCTGCTGATGGACACAGAGGGGCAGGCGGGGATGGGCGGTGGGGTCGGGTCCACGCACAGAGAAACGCTCAGAGCCGAGCCCTGTGCTCCCAGGCCCCCATGCCAGAGTGAAGAGGGTGGGGCCAGGCAGACCCTGGAGAGGGACTCTCAGGTGCTCCCGGGGCAACACCAGGAAGCTCCCGGGGCCTGGGTGAGGGGATCTGAGGGTCTTGGTTTAGAAGGAGGGGCCTAGGAGGAGCACCAGGCCTTGGCAGGGCAAGTTCACCTCCAAGTCTCAGAAGCTACGACTCGGAGGAGGAGAGAAGTGGAGAGCCAGGGTGCACTGGGCTTTGAAGCTGGAACCAGGTTGCTATGGACTGAAGGTCTGTGCCCCACAAACTCCTGGCTGAACCCTAAGCCCCAGAGTGAGGGTGTCTCTGGAGGTGGGCCTTGGGGAGGTGACTTGGTCCTGAGGGTGGAATCCTCGTGGATGGGATTAGTGCCCTGATAAGAAGATCCAGGAGACAGCCTGCTTCCTGTCCCTCTCCACCACACAAGGATTCAAGGAGACGGCCATCCGCACACCAGGAAGTGAGCCCTCCTCAGACACCGGATCTGCCATCGTCTTGATCCTGGACGTCCCAGCCCCCAGAACCAAGAGGAGTAAATGTCTGCTGCTTAGGCCGCCCAGACGGTGGTCATTTGTGACAGCAGCCGAGCTAAGACACAGGTTAAGGAGAAGAAAGAAAGTGGCTGTCCACATTGCTGGCGTGAACTGCAGCAGAGAGGTGACAGACCGCTCTGGAGTAGCCAGCTGTGTCCACAGCATCCCAGTTCAGCTCAGCGGCCCCTTTGCAGGGTCTCTGGCTAGAGAGAAGAGGCTGTTTGGGGGGAAAGCGGATATTTTTTTATATGCATTTGTTGGCATTTCAGGCTATGAGTTTCTCCAGCACCTACTCTGGGATATAAGTGAGGCAAACACGAAAAGCCAGGGAGCTCTCTGTGGTGTTGGACCTCACGGCCCAAAGTGTCCAGCCAGGCTGCTTTCCTCTCTTCAACTTTCAGAATCTCCTTGCGTTTGTTTTATACATAATGTCCAGGCTTTTTGTCCTTAGTGGCAAGGACAGGGAACAATGCACCTACTCCCTCTTGTCTGGAACTGGAAGTCCTATATTTCATATTTCAAATTGTAAAGAAACACCTGAATCGAATAAAGCAAAACGTTCTGGTTTCTTTAATCTGGGTGGCAGATACAGGAATGCTCTGTATGGTACTCTCAATGCTCTTCTGTTTATTGGAAACACTTTCTAAGTTTAGTGTTCACTTACTCATCCCTCCTCATTCATTCTTTCCCTCACTCATTTACCCAACTCGCGTCTATCGTGCCCCTCCTGTAAGCCAGGCACCGACTGACTGCACAGTGGGGACTTTACAAGCTCCAACTCCTTCCCAAAGGATCTTTCGCACTGGGTGGAGCAAATACACATCTAACAGTAGCTCAGGAAAGGTGCTCCGCGCTCCTGCAGAAGAGGACGAGAGGCTCTGAGACACCCTGGCCAGGAACTAATTTAAATTCATAGGTCAAAAGAGGCGCCTCCAAGGCAGTGGTCCTCAGAACTGCCTGTGCCCTGCATGGCATTCGTGGCACGACCCCTCCAGACAGCCTAGCTACCGCAGGGAAGCAAACGGCTCCCCAGGAGTGCGCTTCGCAGGCAGGGCTCTTCCAGTGAGCTCGGCATGCATTGCCCGGCCCCTCTTAGTCCCTGCTTTGGAGATGATTTCCTCCTATTTCAAGCTCTCTACTCCAAGGCAACCCCCAGAAAGGTCTCTCACATCAGCCCTGTGGCCCTGGAAACGAGTGTAAGACGTTCCCTGGGGCCCACAGCAAATGGGGAACAAGGTGACAGTCCTCTGTTGGGGAAAAGCTGGGCTCGGCATCCGGGAAAGGCATTCAGGTGGCCAGGAGACTCGCTTGCCCAAGGTGGAAATGACAAAGGCTGGGCTACCCAGGTACAGGGACCTTGCTGGGCCCCCAGGGATGTGGAGCAACCGTGGCAACTGACGCCCCCCCAGCCCCACCCCGGGCCCTATTCTCTACAAGCCTGAGCTAATACAAAGAACAGAACAGCCCCCCGGGAGGTAACAGGGCTCTCCTGTCTCCCCTCTCAGAAGGTTCTCTGCGAATCCTCCGTGAGTGGCCCTCCCCAGCACGCTCCCATCCCCAGAACAGCCCCTCTTCTCCCCCACAATTCTGCCTCGTGCATCCACCAGAGTGAACAAGGACATCCAAGGCCCCAACACAGCAGAGCCCAAGCATGGGGTGGCCAGTGGGAATTCCAGAAAGCAGGCTGAGTACTGAGGGGAGTGGTCCCCGGGCTCCAGAGGAGGCTCCAGCCCTGCCCTTCACACACACGGTCTCCCTAAGTCCACTCCACCACCCTATGGCTGGGTTCACAGCCACTGTGTTACAGCTGGGGAAACTGAGGCTCAGCAAGATTAAATAGGTTGTCATATGGCCAGTAGAGAGGGTGGGATCTGGAACCATGTCTGCCTGGATCCAGAGTCCCTAATCCCACAGGCCAGTGCCACTCTCGGCCCTGAGAACACCCCAGGGACTCATCCAGTGGGGATTGTAAGAATGGAAGGTGGGGCCGGGCGCGGTGGCTCACGCCTGTAATCCTAGCACTCTGGGAGGCCGAGGCGGGTGGATAGCTCAAGGTCAGGAGTTCGAAACCAGCCTGACCAAGAGCGAGACCCCGTCTCTAAAAAAAAAAAAAAAAAAAAAAAAGAATGGAAGGTGGGTCTTGAGGGCATTTTCCCTCAAGGTCCTTTAGCACCTCCTTGCTTCACCAACTCACGTCTGCCTTCGATGGGCGTGAGCAGGCAGCTTCCTTTATTTCATAAACACCAAGGAGGTGACTCCTCCTCCGCACTGTCCCATCCCCCCTGGGGTGCACAGGGCAAACAGCCGCCACCCGCCCTCACAATGCTCCCAGGGTACCTGGGTGGACCGTGCGGCCAGCGCCAGGACTAAGCAAGCCTGGGATGGCCTATAAGTCCCAGCCGGCCTGGCCACGTGGAGACACACTTCGGAAAGCTAAATAAACGGCCATGAGTGGCTTCGTAGTCCATGGCGGGCGTGGGGCAGCTCACCCAAAGCCCTGGGCAGAAGTGCCCAGAACAGCTGGGCCTGCAGAGTTCTGGGGAACAGAGCACCCTGTGTCCAGTCGTCACGGATCGGAGTCGTACAGAATGTGCTTAGCACGCCCCTGTCCCCCAACAGCAACGAGCAGAAGAGGAGCCTCCACACAAGGCACCAGCACCGCCCAGGACAGAGGACCCCCGCGCCTGCCTCCAGGAGCCTCGCCCAGTCACCCCGGCCTCCTCCCCAGGCGTGTCCTGAGTGGGCTGGGACAGACCCGCTGGCGTGTTTGGCTGTGCTGGCGTGTTTGGCCCACGGGAGACAAGCCCCCTGCTGCTGCGGAGGGGCCTGGCACGGGTGCTGGATAAGGGCACCGGGTGCCACCGGGCTGGGTGGCTCCTGAATGGGCACAGACATCCCGAGAGAGGGAAGGGGAGGCTGACGCTCGCCACCCCCCAGCTCCCAAACCTGGGGCTGCTTCTCAGGGACGGGGTCCCCGGGCTCCAGAAAGTAAGGGTAGAGAGCGGGGCTTTGTGCTGGGCCTGGCCCACCTCCACCACCTTCCCATGAGCTGTGCAACTTTGGCCAATTATGGAACCACTCTGTGCCTCAGTTTCCCCACCTGAAAGGCTGAGTAAAATAACAGCTCCCACCTCAATGGGTCACAAAAGGAGAAGATAATTCTGCCCAGTGCACAGCAAGTATTCAGTGAGTGCTGGTTATTTCTTTACGTCAATTAGCAGAGATGTCAGCCTGCAGCACCTGCCTGGTTTGCGCTACTGTGTCAACTGATGCGTCTTTGACTCACTGCACAGATGGCTCCACAGTGAACCAGCTCCGCGCTCCCCCGGGGCGGGACAGCTTACCTATGGTCCTTCGGAGGTCTTCACACTGGCTAACGTGCGGGAACTTCAGGATTTCCTTCCACTTCTTGCTTTTGCCTTTGCGCTTTCCTCCGCCCCCTGCAGAGATGGGGAGAAAGATGTCGGCTGAGCTGACGCTGGTGCTGGCCAAGGCTCCAGGGCCTGCGCCCACCCCAGGGAGCCTGTCCACCAGCTTCCTGGGCTGAGACAGCAGGGACAGCCCAAGACACACACCGCATTTCCTCCCAGGCTGGCCCCAAGCCTGAGAGTCCCCTGCACAGTCCTGCGTGCCCATTTCCCCCGACAGCAGGGCATCTGGGCTCCACGGTGTCCCATCAACACCCCACACCAGGCGTCCCTGCTCCTCCTTGGCATGGCATTTCCCACTGCTGTGCAGCCCGCATGGTGCCGGGTCTCTACCCCCTGGCTGGACACAGCCTTCCCGAAGCGAGCGCCAGGCCTGTTCCCGTAATGCTCCCTTTGGGCTTGGGAATCTGGTGGACTGCAGCCCCTACGCTGCCCTCATTTGTCCTCTTGTTTCCTATGCAAAGTCCCCTTCCCCAACTGGAGGCCAGATGTTGGGGGACACAGACTTCCATTTCCACTTGTCTTGGGTACCCCCTTCTTCTCCCTCCCTGCAAACCCCAGAGTCTGAGGACTCACTGCTCAAGGCTGGAAGGAAGGACTCCTGAGGGCTCGTCCTGCCTCTGTCCTCCGCAACGTGCACAACTAATGAACGTGCACACATAAAGAACACGCATGTGTAATGAACACGCGTAACGCACACACACAATGAACATGCATGCAGAATGAAAGTGCGGAATGAAGAGGCACGAGTGATGAGCACGTGGAGCTGAGCGAGGTGTGTGCCGCCTTCCCGTCTTCCTCGCGACTCTGTCCCACCGCTGGTGGACACACGGCAGAGCACTCAGGCGTGCCAACAGTGGCGGGAGGGGGAAGGGTGTTGACTTTGTGCCTGAGTGTCTCTGAGCCCACCAGCACTTGGTCCGTGGACCTGGTGCTCTGTGGCTGTCACCACCCACCCCACCCCCGCCACCTCCACCGTGGTCCTTAGCTACCATGTGTCAGGGACTCGCCAAAGGTCACACAGCCCTTTGGGTCCCCCAGTATCGTATTTTAAGGGCCCTTCATGATCCTGGGCAGGGCCTTAGCCCCCTTGGCCCGCTCCCTGCTCTGGGTGGGTGTGCAGCCCCTCCAGTCTCCAACCCTCCCGGGAAGGGTCTTGGCAGGACAAGGTCCCTCATTTGCACCAGCAAACCCAGGGGTGCCAGCCCCTACCTTGCTGCAGCCCTGTGGCCTCCCCTGCGGTCTGTGCGAGCCGGAGCAAGCACTCCGCCCTCCCTGCATCCTCGGCGGTGAACTGGGGACATAGGGCCTTCCTCTCAGGGCTGAAAGGAGGGATAGGAGATGGTGTGTGTACTGAAGTAGACACAGAGCTGGGGATTCCTAACTGTCATCTGAGCTGCCCTAGAAAGCTGAGGTCATGGCCCTTGTCAGCGAGTAGGCTGGCCTCTGAGGATGGGAGCAGGACCCCCTCCTGATGGCCAGGAAGCAGGAAAGGGAGCTGATGGGGGAAGGGCAGAAAGCCAGGTCCATTCCTCTGCCCTCTGCTAATCCTGTCCTCACCCAACCGCAGCTCCCTCCTCTCAAGTCTCTGCCGATGGCAAAGGCCTCAAACTCCCAGGTATGGGATGAATGCACACTGGACACCTGCCATGGCCAGGCGCCACTTGAACATGATCTTGTTTAATCCTCAGAATGACTCTTTAAGGAAGAATCGCTGGGCCCGTGTCACAGATGAAGAAACAGACATCTGAGGTTGAGTAACTCACCAGCTGATGGCCTGTCCGACTCCACACTTGCCCTTTCCTCCAGCCGGGGCCAACACACATGTGTGTGCACATGGATAAGCCCTGGGCCAGGCCCCTCACCTGCACCCTCCCGCAGTCTTCACCCTCTCTCTATGAGGTGGGAACGCTTATATTCCCACTTGACAGATGAGAAAACTGAGGCATGGTGAGGAAAGCAGCAAGCTGACTATGGCCCCACAGTTCCTAAATGGCAGAGTGGAATCTGGACCCTAGGCTCTTGCCCTCACTGTTCTGTCTGCAAACTGCCCTTCTGGGTATGCCAAATGCAAGAGAAATTCTCAGGGGATCAAAGAGAAAGCTGGTGTCAGACCTCAGGTGTGACACGGCATCCGGTACCAGTGCAGGGACAGGGTTATAGCTGGGGCCCACACCTGGGAGCTCCCAGGAAAGCCAGCGACCGGACCAGAGACCTACAGAGTCATCGGTTTGACCCACACATGGCTTGTCTGCCTGCTTGTTCGCTGAACCAGCTGCCAACATTTGAACATCAGCAGATTTCACACACGAATCCAGATCTTGGACCCCCTCCCACAGCCAGGCATCCCGCATGACAGGAATCAGCTGGAGCTGGGCAGCAGCTGCCCCGTGGACAGCACATGTGGCCTGCAGACAAGCCCGTCCCCACCCAGCTGTGGCCCTCATTGAGGCGGCCTGTGGGTCCACATGTGCACCCCCCAGGGAAGGGCCGCCCTCTCCAGCCGTCAGCCCAAAGCTTAGGTGGGCCGGGGTCACATGCTCCCGCCCTGCACCTCTCAGCCTGCAGGCCTGGGGAGGCCCTCAGGACTCAGCTGGTCCCTCACCCTGATTCTCAGCCCTGTGGGCATGAAGCACATTTTTTGTGGGTGGTAAAATATACATACGATTTACCAGTTTAGCCATTCTTTAGGTGTACAATTTAGTGGCATTAGGTACATCCAAATTCTTTTTTTTTTTTTTTTTTTAAGACAGAGTCTTGCTGCATTGCCTGGGCTAGAGTACTGTGCCGTCAGCCTAGCTCATAGCAACCTCAAACTCCTGGGCTCAAGCGATCCTCCTGCCTCAGCCTCCAGAGTAGCTGGGACTACAGGTGTGCACCACCACGCCTGGTTAATTTTTTTTGTTTGTTTCTATTTTTAGTTGCCTGGCTAATTTTTTCTATTTTTAACAGAGACAGGGTCTTGCTCTTAGCTCAGGCTGGTCTCAAGCGATCCTCCCACCTCGGCCTCCCAGAGTGCTAGGATTACAGGCGTGAGCCACCATGCCCGGCCAGTATGTTCAAATTCGTGTGCAACCATTACCATCATCCATCTCCAGAACCTTTTCATCATCCACACTGAAACTCCATCCCCATCAAACACTAGCTCCTCCCAGTCCCTGGTAATGTCTATTCTACTTTTGTCTCTGGTGGAATCTAACTACTACAGGTACCTCACGTAAGTGGAATCATACACTATTGTCCCTGTGTGTCTGGCCTCTTTCACTCAGCATAACGTCTTCAAGGTTCGCCATGTTGTAGCAGGTGTCAGAATTTCCTTCCTTTTTCAGGCTGAATAATATTCTGCTGTGTGATATACAACATTGTGTTCATCCATTCATCCGTCAACAGACATGTGGGTGTTTCTACCTTGTTTTTAGCTACTGTGAATAATGCTGCCATGAATATTTGCATACAAGTATCTGTTGCAGTCGCTGCCTTCAGCTCTTTCGGGTATACAGCTAGGAGTGGAATTGCCAGGTTGGATGGTGAATCTGTTTGTCTTTCTGAGGAACCCATAAAGCACTCTTGGCAATACAGATTCCCAGATGAAGCCCAAGTTCTGTGATTGGAACCCAGCAATGTGACTTCTTCAAAGGCTCCCAGGTAGCCAGTCTATACAAACCAGGAGTCTATTTTACATATATACACACACATATGTATGTGCATACTTTTTACAGATTTATTCATGAATTTAAGAAAATGAACACAAATTCGTGGATTCATTCAACCAGTACGTGCTGAGCGTTTACTCGGCAGCGAGCCCTCCGCAGGTGCTGGGACACGGCTGTCGCCAGCAGGGAGGACAGACATCAAGGCTTCACTTCAGTGCTTCTCAACCCTGGCAATGCCCCCCAGGGAACATCTGGCAATGTCTGGGGACATTTTTAGTGGTCACAACTGGGGTGGAGAGGTGCTGCTGGCCGCTAGTGGGCTCAGGCCAGGGCTGTGGTCAGACATTGTACTGGACAAGGGCCAGCCCCCCAGACAAAGAACGGTCAGCTCTCAAATGTCAATAGTAAGGAGGTAGTGAGATGCTGCTTTGTTTAATGACTGCTTTGGCCAACACTTAGGAAAAGAACAGGGGTCGGGGGAGATCCGTCAGCGGTGCGGCAGCTGTAGAGGTTCTTGCTGGAGGTGGGAAAGGTGAGCCACCTCCAGGGTACGGACTCCCCGGCCACCACCCACGACAGCGGTGGGGATTCCTCCCGATCGTTACTTCCCCCACTTCCAGAACAGGGCAGGGGAACTGCGGTGGGCAGCATCGTGTTCCCCAAAGACGCCCATGTCCTAGTCCCCAGAACCTGGGACCATGTTAGGCGACATGGCAAGTGAGCATTAAGGTTATAGATGGAATTCCAGACAAGGACAGGGACATTTTCCTGGATCATCTGGGCGGACCCACTGTAGCCATCTGGGCCCTTCAGTGTGGGAGGAGGAAGAGCAGACAGCGCTGGAGTGATGAATGTGAGCACGATGTGACCCTCCACTGCTGGCTCTGGGGCTGAGGAAGGTGCAGCTGACACGATGCCTCCTTACTTGCAACCTTTCATCAGGTGACTTGGCTGACGGGGTGAAGGCACGCGTGCTTGCAGGAGTAAACCACAGCCTCTGGCCTTGGCACCGACCCAGGTCCTCATTCAGGTGGCAGTGACCCCACTGACAGATGGGAAAGCTGAGGCCCCGGTGAGCAGGGCCAGTGAACGAACCACACACCCACGCAGGCGCAGTATCTTCTCCCACTCGCCCTGGCTCGCAGCCATATCCTGTCTCAAGGGGCCTTGGGCTTTATTTGTTTTACCAATCGATCCACCGCTGCCCAGGGTTTCCCTTCCAGGAAACGAATTAGTGACGAGGACGCAGTCCCTGCCCTCGTGGACGTCCAGCTCAACCCATGCATCAAAGAGCAAAGCTGCAGCCAGGCAGGAAGGCTGCATGGAGGAGGGAGGCCCCTGCCGGAGGCGGGAAGGAGCCCAAGGCAAACCTGGAGAAAGATGAGAACAAGGAAGGTGCAGGTGTCCCCTGACTCATGGCTTCAGGTGGAGGGCACAGCCTCAAGGAAGGAACATAGCTTATAGGTACCACCCTTTCCCCTTCTGCCGTCTCCAGCCCTGGGGGCTCTTTGGCTGCCAGCAGTAGCCTCCCACGGGTGCCCTCTTGCCAGGCTGGGGCAGTATGGTGGCAGGGCTGGAGGAGGGAGAGTGGCCACAGGAGGGGTGGGCCCCCAGCAGGAGGCACAGCCTGGCATGAACGGAGCGCAGGACTGGGGCGGGGTTGGGAACCTAAGTCATGATAAACAGCTACCATTTCTTAAGCCTGGCCAGGCACTCGCCATAGGGGAGCCACTGAGAGGCCAATTGGCATTCCTTTTGCTCCTGTGGGTGCCCCCAGGGAGAATAAAAGGATCATTCCCCCCGAAAAATCTGCCACAGGAAAAGAGGCTGTCATTGTCAGGGAAGAAACCGCGTGCTGTCATCCTTGTTGCCTTTGCTAGTTTTGAGGGTGTGTTTGAGCTTTGAAGGTAGAGGCTGAGATGAGCTGCCCTGGGGAATGGGAGGGACAAGCCTAGTGTGGACTTCCTGGGCCCCAGGAAGGCCTCACCATCCCAGTGGGCTGGGGTGGGGCCCAACAATGGGGGCCCGGAGCATCCCGGGACTGGCCCAGCACGGTACGTGGAGCCGCCAGCACAGCCCCCTCCTCCAAAGGACGCTGACAAAACCCGCAGAGACCAGCACAGTCTGAGATCTAATTCACTGGACTCCTTTGAGCCCAAAGGCTTCAATACCATCCATCCTCGGAGGAAAGGGACAGACCTTTGCAAAACAATTGACTCTGGACCACTTATGTGGTCTTTCTCATACTCCGGGAGTGAGGGGACAATTTGCGCTGTTAACACGTCATCTCGTTTAATCCTCACACCAGGCCTGCGAGGTAGGTCCTATTATTGAACCCACTTGACAGAGTGGGGAGAGTCTCAGAAAGGCAAGAACCTCGCCTCAGATCACTCAGGCAGTCTGTGCCCCAACCTGAACCAGCACTCAGGTGTTCTGACTCTTAGTCTAATGTGCTTTTTCTCTCTGGTGACAAGTGAGCAATTGATCAGAGACCGATTCCACGGGGGACAATGAGGAAGGCTGTGTGCATTTGTTGAAAAGAGCTTCCTTCTTGTCCTTAAATCAGCGGTTCTCAGTGTGGACCAGCCTGTGACTGAGAACTTGTTGGAAATGCAAATTCCTGGGCCCCACCCTGGACCTCCTGACCCCCTCTCGGGAGAGGCCAGCACCTGCGTTTTGACCAACCAACCCTCGGGTGATTCTGCCACACTCTCACTTTGAGAACCACTGCCCTAAATTAAGAGAAAGCCCCTGAATGTCACATGGGAAAGGGGACGGCGGGACCCTTCTTTCTGAGGAGTTCTCCTTCTCTGATTTGTTATTTCTGCCCTGCCTACATTTTCGTAAAAGGATCTGAAGAAACACACAGAGGTTTGGCGCGGTGACTGAAGGTATTCCTCGCAGCCCCAAAGTGTGGTGGTCCCGGGCTCCCCTCTGGCAAGTCATCATCCTGCCTGACCTGAGTCACGCATTCTTCTCACAGCAAGATGCTTGGCAGCCTTGAAGCCACTGACAGGGCCTCTCGCAGGGCCAGAGGGCAAATTGCAAGAGGACCGTCCTGTCCTAGAATGCCCGAGGAGACTGTTGGGAAAGCATCCCTCGCCCGTGGCCTTGGTGGGCCCAGGTCAGCGAGACGGCCGAGGGATGGCTGCCCCAGGACCCCCAGGCCCTGACTGTTATCACCACACGCACCGCACAGTCTGCTGGTGCCCTTTTGCATTCTGATGGCCTTTGGACCTTTACTGTTTACAAATCCCCAGAGAAGAGAAAATCATCTCTGGGGACAGGAATGCGGGATCTGCAGAGGACCTGAGTGGCTTTGTGGGCCTGAGGAAGGGGAGGCCTGTCTTCCCAGGGGCAAGGACACACGCTCGACCACACCAGATCCACTCACTCCTTTGCACAGGCCGCCGCTGGCCATTGCAGTAGAAGAAAGAATCTGAATGGCCTTCGTCCCTGGTTCCTGGAGGTAACCTCCAAGTTCTCGGAATTTTCAGAGTGACAGGAGTGTCTCTTTTATTCATGGTACGCCCCAGAGCCATACCTGACCTTATGCTACCAAGATGACTCAGGATGGGGGCGGGCCACGCCACAAAGACCAGCCATGGGATCAGAAGGCTGGAGCTCTGAGCCATGTGATGCCATCCTCACTTCCAGGGTGGGACGGGGGCTGGAGATTTCAACCACGTGACCAACAAGTCAACCAATCATGCCTATTTAGTGAGACTCCAATAAAAACTGTGGATGCCGAGGTTGTGGGTGCTTCCTGGTTGGTGATCACACATCCATGTGCCGGAGGTGGCGCATCATGGCGGCGTCACGTTTGGGACTCCCCTAGACCCTGCCCTGTGAGTCTCTCCATTTGGCCGGTTTGGATATAATAAAACTGTAAGGCAGTGCTCTCCTGAGTTCCGTGAGTCATTCCAGCGAATTATCAAATCTGAGGGGCTCAGGGGAAATCCTGAATTTGTAGCCATGGGCAGCAGTGCCAGTGGCCTGGGGACCCCAAACTGGTGGCTCGTGTCTGGAGTCAGGGCAGTCTTGTGGGGACTGTGCTCTTCGTCCACGAAGTCTGCGCTAACTCTGGGAAGTGTCAGAACTGTGCTGCAGCCAGCAAGGCCACTAAGTCCTCAGGACCCTCAGCCCTGCTCAATACCTGTCTTCCAGAATCCCAGTTCTAAAGTCCCAGGGAGCAAGTCTGACTGGCCAACTCATCTCTTCTCTCCAGGCCACAGGTCATGGGCCAGGCTAGAGTCTGACACCATCCAAGCAGTCTGGTCCCTGCGGATGGAGAGGGCGGGGGAAGTGGTGGGGCCAGAGAGCAGTCGGACACCCAAGCTGTCAGTCCAGAGCAGGAGCCCAGGGGTGGGGGCGGGCACAGCCAGAGGCAGCAGAAGTGAGGCCACGGAAGCCACCGCCCCTCTTCCAAAACAGTCTGGGGCACTGGGGCTAGTTAAGGCACAAGGACATGGGGTAAAGAGGGGCACAGGCTACAGAGACCCCAGCACTTCATAGCAGGACCCCTCCCACGGCAGAGCTTGTGGCTTAGAAAGTTCAGTATTACGCTAATGCAAGAGACCACGTTAGTTAGAAATCCAAATTATGTCATGAAGCAGGTCTTTAGATACGCATTTGGGTTGTAGGAGCCATGAACATTGGGGACGCTGCTCTAAACATATTTTAATCACAGTCCAAGAGGTTCTTAGGTGCCCCAGTGACTGTGTGTGTTAGGATCACTCCACTGTGTTCCCGGCCACAAAAGGCCGATGACTCACCCGGGCCAATCCAGCGGAAGGTAGTGTTACAATTCTACCTGTGACGCCCGTGGGGCTAAAGAATCTGTTCAGTCCTTTTCTACCCAGGTGAGCTTTCAGGACTCAGCTTCCACTGTGCTGCCAGCAGGGCTGGTTTTCCAGAAATATGACCAAGGGGAGGCTGTGGGTGTTCTCGGAGTCAGAGCTGGCCCAGGAAAAGTGGAGGTGACAGGTGTTCTGATGAGGATGGGTCTCTCCTGCGTCCGCTGCCTCCACCCCCGCCCTTCCCACCACTGATATTTCTTCCCCATCCACCTGGCTTTGTCACCTTTGCCACCACCAGAGTGGCACCCCAGCTGAAACTGATGAGGTGGGTGTGCGGCCTCTCATGGATTCAAAGCCTCTTTTCATCTGTCCCCAAACAAGGTGAGGTCCCAATCACAGCGCCCAATGGCAGGGGGGCATCACCGAGTGACTCAAGCCTTTTCAGAAGCGACCTGACTCCAGCCAGGTGTACTTGGGGTGGCCGCAGCCCGCAGGGCACGTTCCCCAGCCCAGCACACTTGGCAGCCACTGTGAAAGGAGATGGGCCCCTGGTGCGAGGTGGTGGTTAGGAGAAAGCACTGCCCCTCTGGCCTCAGTTTCCTCGTCTGGGATCCGGGAGGATTATGCCAGGACAGGGCGCAGAACCCTTTCTGCCAAGAGTTTTTCTTTAAGACCCCCGTAGGTGAGGCGAATGATGAGAGAACCCACGGTGTGGGCAGGGCAGAGAGGGCGGGGTGGGCAGACACCAGGCCAGGGCCTCGTGCTGACCTTGTGGCTCTCGCCTTCTGAAAACACGCAGCACTTGGCCTCGCCCCTGCCTCTGTGCACCCTCCTTCACGAGGCTTTCCTGGACACTCCCCGGAATCAAGAGGACTCCAGCCTCGATCCTCCCCGCCCCATCTCTCCACTGCTGCACCGGCCCCGCCCGCTCGGGCTGGGAGGAGACCACTCCCCCATAACTATCCCCTGACCACAGTGTTTAGAGGAAAACATAACACACAGGACCGCCAAAGGCACCTGCAGCCCAGAACCCCCCAAGGCGGAACTTGTGCGGTGACTGGTCCACTGTTCCTCAAGGCAGGAGGCACCAGAGCTCAGGAGCTGTGGCCTTGGTGTCCCGCGTGTGCCCAGTGCCTTCCTTGCTGGGTGTGGGCCCCAGGGCTGAGCGACAGGGAAGAGGCGTGGTCTGGGAGGCACAGAGCCTGTCCCTGTCAAGGGTGCTTTCCGCAGCGGGACACCGCAGCTAGCTTCACCACGTGGTAGGGACTGACCCTTTCTACATAAGGAGAACCACTTCAGAGACGTAAGGAACCGGCCCAAGTCACGCAGGAGCCAGCCCCAGGTTCCGTTCAAAAGGCTGACACTCTGATGTGGGCACCGCCAGGCCAGAGAGCAACTTGCCAAAGCTCAGCAAGGCGAGGAGGAGGAGGATGGAAGGAGGAAGGGAGGGGCTGCCTGGCTGCTCAGTCTGGGGCTTGCATCGCCCCGAGGGCCCCACCGGGAGGGTGGGCGGGAGCGTTGGGGGTGGAAGGGAGCAGGAGCATCAGCACACCCCAGCCCCCAGGGCTCCACCCTCTACAGGACCAGACGTGGGGAGAAAAGACACACAGTCCTCCTGACCCCAGAAGGTTCCGTGGTGCCACAGGTCTCAGCTGCAAGCGCCTGAAGCCTCCCCGTCGGACGGCGTGAGGCGTGTGGGGCAGCGCAGGGCGTGTGAGGCCTGTGGTCTGCGGCAGGTTCCGGCACCTCCAGGCCCCACCTCTCGCCACACCACAGATGGGGTTTCTGGAGCAGAGAAACCTCAGCCACAGGCAGAGGATCCCACAACCTCAAATGAGGAAAACCAAAACCAACAGCAGGCCCAGGAGCTGGTCACCATGGGGACATGGAGACAGGCCCTCCGGGCACTCTGAGCTGAGGGAGGAGCACCTGGGGGAAGAGGAGAGGCTGGGGACGGTCCTTCCCAGGAAACCCTCCTGGTGAGTACAGTGCTGAGGCTGAGCCACCTCCCACCAAGGCTGCCTCCCAAGTGACAGCTGCACTGTTTGCCAGGGACTTTCACATCTACTGCCTCGCAGCCTCTTCACTGCAACATAAGGGGGTGTCACTGCATCGCTGTCTGAGCCCTGCCACATATAAGGTGTGTAGCCTTACTTAAGTCACTCAGTGTTTTCTCCTGCAAACTAAGACATTGCTGCTCACTTTGTATTGCTGTGTTAAGGATTAGCACCACGTGTGCAAAGTACTTAGCACAGCGCAGGTGCCATTAAATCTAGCCATTGCCACCACCACCATCACCACCACCATCATCATCACCACCACCATCATCATCACCATCACTACCACCATCATCACTACCACCACCATCATCACCATCACTACCACCATCATCACCATCACTACCACCATCATCACCACCACCACCATCATCACCATCACTACCACCATCATCACCACCACCACAATCATCACCACCACCACCATCATCACCATCACTACCACCACCATCATCACCATCACTACCACCACCATCACCATCACCACCACCAGGCTGTGTGTGGATGAGAGAACTGAGGACACAGAGCTGGTAAGGGACAAACAGCAGGTCTCAAGTCTAGGTCTTCTGACTTCTGACTCTAAGTTCAGCCATGTCTCTCCCTACTGCACCCCCTACACCAAACACACACACACACACACACACACACACACACAACTTCCCTACCAGCATGATGTCAGTGTCTGTCCCAAAGCTGCCAGGGGCTGCCACAGGAAGTCACAAAGGGGCCCACGATTTGGCCCCACTCTCTCTCTGACCTCCCCCCTCCCCCCTCCCCTTCGCTCACTGCCCTCCAGCCGCACTCTTCCCTCAGCGCCCCAGGCGTGTTCCCGCCTGAGGACTCTGCTGTAGCTCAGGAGTTGGTACATTTCTTCTGTAAAGGGCCAGACAGGGTCTGGGTCCCATAGACGAAATGTAAACAAATGGGCATGGCTGCATTCCAATAAAACTTTATTTACAAAAACAGGCCGCAGCTGCATTTGGCCCCACGAGGCCCAGCCTGTCTTATCCCCTCTGCTCTGGCCCTTCCCTCTGTCTGGAACCCTCTTCCTTCTCCCTGGGGGCAAACAGCCTCACGGTCAACACATTCGCCTCCTTTAGATTTCTGCACAGCTCTCACTTTTCCATGGGGCTGAATCATTTTTAAAAAATAATTTATTGAAGTGAAATTCATATAACACAAAATTCACCACATCAGAGAGAACAATTCGATGGCACTCAGTGCACTCACGATGGCATGCTTCCCCCACCTTCATGCAGCTCCAAAACATTCCCATCACTCAGAAGTGTTAATAAGACACTCTCATCGCCCTTCTTAATACCACAGTCTGCCCCAGCCGCTGCTCCACTCTCGAATCCCTCTTTCTTGTCCTTGCAGCGTTTGGTCCCCGCTGCACATTCACCTTGCAGCGTTCCGTTCCGCATGGCAGACTGAGTCGTCCCGCTGCTCACTGCTGCCTGCGCCCCCTTGCACTGGAATGCAGGCTCAACAGGCAGGCGGGGCTCTTGGCTCCGTTCCCTGCCGTCTCCCAAGACCTAGAACGGTGCTTGGACATAGTGAGCACTCGCTCAATCTGTGATGAATGGATGGATAAACAGATGGGCAGGCAGGGCCAGAAGGGAAGAGATGGCTTCCAAACGGACTTAGAGCCACACCGCACACCACGGGCTTCTCTGAGCTTCCATTTTGCTCCCTGAAAATGGGAACACAGCCACCTTCCCATCGAGGGGTAGGACACACATAGCCTCCCAGCCCTGCCCTGGGTGGTCTCTTCCCACTGCACTGTCGCTATCCTGACCCTGGACCAGGAGCCCCTTCTTCTAGGATGGCGAGGGAAGAAAGGGCCGGGCTCGCAGCAGACGGGCAGGGTTGGAACGCTGACTCCTCCATCCACAAGCTGAGTGACCACAGGCCACTTCCCCAACCTCTCTGAGCCACAGTTTCCTACCTGGCATAACAACCAAATGCCCTCTGCAAGGGTGGATTGCAGAATGTGCTCAGAGCCCTTGCGCTGCGCCTGGCACGGGGTGGGCTGCTAACCTGATTGCCAGCCCCCGGCTCCCATCCCACCGCCCGCCCTCCCTTCCCCTGCGTCTTTTTTTTTTTTCTTTTTCTTTTTTCTTATTTTAGGCCTCACTCAAAACTTTCTCTGCGTCTCTTTAGGACATTTTCTTCAAGAGACAGCAGACCCCAGTCATCTTGCAGACACTACTGACCTTTTTGAAAACGGCCTTTCCAAGGAAAATAATTTTTTAAATGTACTTTTGTGCTCACTGTGCTTTTGCCCACACTGGTTTTCACAGTTGAGAAAGTCTGGCCACAAAAATTGACTTTTCACTACAAGAGTAATCCCCTTCTCTCAGCAGAGCCCAAATTTGGTCACTTTTGTCTTCAGTCTGTTTGCTCTGGTTGAAGGAGAAGAGAAAGTGGGGGACAGGGAGGTGAGCGACCCTGAGCAAAGCCCCTGGCAGGCAGGTCGGCCCCTGCAGCACAACTGTGGCTATTTTGTTGGAGAAATAAACAGAACTATTTGCTCAGGAAAAATTCCCCAACTTTTCATAAGATATTCATAAAAATATTTGCATTTCCCTGTGAGTAATGATTACTTCTGCTTTCCCCAGAAGGTTTGCATCACCTACTTAAAAGAAGCTGAACAGACTCTTTAGAAATCCTTCCCAATCAAAATTTGCCCAGCGTCTGGGTCAGCTGTGATGTGGACACAACTGCGTACGCACAGGCGTGGGAAGTCTGAGGCACGAAATGCTCAGGGTGAGCGAAGCCCTGGCCTAGGGCTTCACCTCCATGATCTCTGAGCCTCACGACAACACGGCAGAGTAGACTTATTTTGCAGATGAGGAAACAAGCCCAGAGAGGACAAGTCTCTGGCTCAGGGTCACACAGCTGCTAAGAGGCTGAGCTGGGATTTGAACCTAAGAATATCTGGTTCTTAAGTCCCAGTCCACGAGGATGACATAGCATTAGCTCAAGAGACAGATGAGAGCTGGGCCCTGAGAAAGTTGCTCCGAAGTCTGAAGCCATGGAAGCACACAGCAAGCATCCCACGGAGGCACCTGTGGAGGGAAGAGTTCCCAGTGCAGAGATGAAGTCTCCCAAACTAGAGTCCAGAAGAAAAGTTCCTGATTTCTACCTACCTTTACCCCAAACCTGCTCCCCCTAAAGGTCTCCCCAGCTCAGCCAATGGCACCACCATCACCTGGTCACTTGGGCCAAACACCGAGGTGCCATCCCTGACGCCACCCTCCTCACCACCTCTGTGGGGAACAGTCCCCCAGACGGCAGGTGATTCCTGCTCCGTGATCTCTTCCCACACTGATGAGAAGCTCAGCAGAGGAGTCCTCAGGTCCCTGTAATGAATCTACGAGCTACGAGCTACATTCCAAGGAAGGCAAAGGAATCCCACTCTTTGTGCTCCTGGACAGGACCAGAGAGCCTCATCTTGGGTTCTGCAGCACTGGCATTTTGTCCTTAAAGTTCAGCTCAAGACAGCATCTCTCTAGAAAGAACTGTTTCTTTCAAGGGCTGTGTAAATTCCTGACCCAGTAAAGCCACTTCTGAGGCCCTACTCACCCCTAACAGCAGCAGGGCTGCGCCCAGAACTGTCCCTTCCAAGCTTCCTCCAAAACCCACTGCAGTGCAGCGAAATTCCTAAGGGTTTTGGAGTTAGACAGGCCAGGGTTCACAACTGGTTTTATGTTCGTAGCTGTGCAACCCTGGGCAAGCCGCTTACCCTCTCTGAGCATCAGATTCTTTAAGTGTAAAATGGAGAGATACTACCCTCTTCAGAAGGTTGCCAGGGGACTGAATGAGATCATGAATAGAAAGCGGTGAGCACAAATTGGCGTTCAGTGAATGTAAACTGTCACCGTTACTTTCTACCCTAATCCTTGACCTCACGTGAGGGTCCCAGGACCTGGGGGTTGAAAGGGCCCTTACCTGTCCTTGACTCAGCCTCCCCCAACACTCCCACTAGAGCCTGCGTCCCTCAGCACGCCCCCTTCCCAAGTTCAGCTCTGCCGCCCCCAAATCCCTCCCATCCACTCAGCAGACTCTGCAGGGACCCAATTAATCCCTGGCACATGGTCCCTGCCCTACAGAACTGACACGTGCCCAGGTGACAATGATTCTAGAGGACATGGGATCTGGAAGAGGAGGCTGTCGGGGCACAGGGGAGGGGGAGCTGGCCTAGGCTGGGGGTCAGGGAAGGCTTCCTAAAGGAGGGGACCCTTGGGCTGGACCCTCTCTGCTCAGGGGCCACACAGACCCCGTGCCAGCCCTCCAGGGATGTGGTGCCGGTTTCCAGCTAGGCTCAAGAGCCCAGACACCAGCCCTCCTCCCTGGAGGGAGCTCCCGGACGGGCTCTGGAAGATCCGCCCCCCTCAGGGAGGACTTCCTGCCCTTCAGCTCTGTCTTGTCCAGGAGGGGGTGGCAGAGCCATCCTGCCAGCATTCCCCAAGCCCTGCAGGGCTCCCTGCCTGAGGGCTGAGCTTCCCCAGGAACAATACAGTAGCTGGGCTCTAATTCCAGCAGGCCCCGGAAGGTCGGCAGGATTCAGGAAGCAGCTGTGCCTACACAGCCATCCTCTCTAATCCTCACAACCACCTGTGGCTGAGCAGTCCGGGGTCGCTGGGAGGAAAGGTGTGGCCTCCGAACTTCCCCACAGCTCCTTTCCTGCCTGCACCTTCCCTGCAGCTGCCTGGGGTCCAGGGACGCCCCACCGAGCAGGCTGCTCCTGGGAAGGAGTCAGGGGACCCAGAGAAGATTCTGAGGGGGCCATGAGCCTGGCCCGCGCATCCCACAGACAACTGTATAGAAGAAGCAGCGAGAGCCCCTACCACAGGCAGAATTCTTCAACAGGGCTACAGTATGGTACCCATTTCACAGATGAGGAAGCTGAGGCCAGGGGCAGAGCTGGGAGAGCATGGGATGCCTGGTTAGCAAAGGGCACCTGACCCTGATCCACCAAACAGGAGTTGCTGTGGGCACAGCTCTGGTAGCCAAAGATGAACCAGAGCACCTGTGCTCCCTGCAAGGACCTGGGTGCAGCCTCAGACCCTGGCCCTGACCATGTTGGCTCAGTTACAAAGATGTGCTGGGCACACGGTGCAGACCAGACATAGGTGACCACTCCCAGGGGACCAAGGACGATTCCTGGACAGGTGGGTGCCCAGCGGCAGACTCATGGGGGCAGCGTCTAGGCCGGGGCCCCAGGTTCCCCGTGACCACATCCCCTCTGCACTCTTAAGCAGCAACAAGACAGCTGGGCTTACAACGTCTTCCTCGAAAATGCTTCTGTAATAGTAAAATGGCCACAGGGGCGCTGTTTGGAAGATTAGATTTTTATCCCTAGGAATTCAAACTCAAATCTGTACACAGGAAGGACAGCCAGCCACAAGGAGAGAACATGGTTACATTAGTTTTCTACTGCTTCAGTAACAAATTACCATAAACTGAGGGGCTTAAACACAACACAGATTTACTGTCTTACAGTTCTGAAGTCGGAGGTCTGAAATCAGATTCACTGGGCTGAAATCCAGGTATCGGCAGGGCTGGTTCCTTCTGTAGGCTCTCGGGCAGATCCATCTCCTGGCCTTTCCAGCGTCTGGAGGCCGCCCGCATTCCTTGGCTTGTGGCCCTTCCTCCATCTTCAAAACCAGCAGTCGCTGGTCCTTCCTTTCTCAAGCTACATCACTCTGAACTCCTTTTCCATAGTCAAATTTCCCTCTGCCTCCCGCGTGCCAGGATCCCGTCATTACACCTGGCCCGCTGGATAACGCAGGAGCATCTCCCCAACTCAAGAACCTTAACTTAATCACACCTGAAAAGTCCCTTTTACTACGCAGGTAACAACATATTCGCAAGTTGCAGGGATTCGGGTGTCGACATCTTGGAGGGCTGTTATTCAGCCTACCGCAGTGGTGATTAAGGCTGCATGCTCTAGGGTCAGACTGCCTGGGTTCAAATCCCAGCTGTGTAATTTACTAGCTGTGTGACCTCTGGGCAAGTTACTCAGCTTCTCTGAGCTTCAACTGACTCCTTTGCAACCCTATAGATGTAGGAGCCGATGAGCTGATGCATGTAAAGCATTTAGCACAGCTAAGGATGCTCAATGAATGAGGGCAGCAGACTCAAAACGAATGGATATCAGAGCTGGAAGGGACTGTGGTGACCACCCAGCCCTGGCCCCTCACTGAACAGCTGGGGACAGAGGCCCAGGGAGGAGAAGTGAGTCCCGCAGTTTATATTGCATTTTCTTAAGCAACCCTCCAGTACCCTCTAACCACCGCCTGGTATGGACAAGCCCAAAGAAGGGTCCCCTGGCCCCCCAGCACCCGCCACCCAGGAGATGCTGGAGGATGTCACAGCCAGTGAGTCACCTGGGGCGGGGGTGCTCCCTAGCAGGACGTCTGCAGGAAGCACCTGCAGGTGCGGCAGCCCTGGCCAGAGTCTCTCACCCACCCACCAGGCTCCGGGCCAGGGGCTAACACGACACATCTTTCCCAGGAGAGGACAACAGAACGCACCGCGACTAGAGACTCCGAGACCCACGTTCGGGGCCAAGAAAAGGTGCTCTAGACTCGAAATGTCAGCCGGTCCCCGCTTCCTTCCCTCACTGTGCGACCTCGGTTTGGGTCAGACACCTCCACTCTGGGCCTCCACTTCTGCATCAGAGAAGCGGGGCCTGGACCAGCCCGGCGGCTCTCTCTGCAGCCACGTTTCCAGGGCCCGGGAGCCCCCGACCGAGTTTCAGAGCATCCCGGACCAGCCGTATGTGGACCCAAAGCCAAAGCGCACGCCCAGCCGGCTCCGCGGGGCGCCGACGTTCAGTGCGAGCGTTGCAGGCTGGGCAGACCCCTTTGGGGTGTCTGCAATGAACAAAATGGGGAGAACGGTGACTCGCCTCACACAGATGGCTTGTTTAGCAGGCAAATTTCTCCACAAAAGGAGACAGCAATCACCACAGGTCCCTGGCAGGGCCACAGCGGGACTCTGCTGCTTCCAGCCAAAGAGGGTTGACTCACCAGAAGGCGCCTGCTGCCCCAAATCCGGGGGAGGTTCAACTCCCCCATCACACAGCCCTCCAGCTGACACCAGGACTCCTAGAAGGGCCTTGCCCATGGCCTCAGGGGTGGCTGAGAGCAGACTTTCAACCAGAGATGCAGTGTGGCCTCCAGGGCAAAAGCCAGGCCTTCACTTGCTTCCTCACTGGGAAAGTGATGTTTCCTGCCTCAGGGCCTTTGCACATGCCATTCTCTCTGCCAGACACATACTTCCAGAATCATTTTATAAAATGAAACATTTCAAGCTTACAGAAAGAACAAAAGCTTTTTAAAGAAAACATGCCTACCCACAGGTTTTGTCAAAATAATTCCTTCATCTGCTCTCCTTTTGAGGGACAAGCAGGTTATCTTTTCCAGGTTTTTACCATCACAAAAATGCTGCTCCAAGCACTCGCACAGACATGGCTTGTTAGTGCTGCCCCCATTCCCCCGACCCCCCATCCACCCCAGCGTCGTGTCTGCATGGCTCCCGCCGCCACTCCTCGGCCTGGCTCGGAACCGCGCTCGTCACCATCTGCCGGCAGATATCTGTCTGCGTCTTTCCCACCCGAGAGGACAGGGCCCGTGTCCGCTGTGCTCACCCACGACTGGAAGTGCCCAGGACGCTGCCTGGCACACAGCAGTCCTCTGACGGGGTCTGAGAACCAGCGAATGTTTGAAGAAAAGAGTGCGCGGAGGCGTCACCCAGAAACAGGTGGTGCTGAGCGCGATGGCACCCAGGTCTCTGCGAGACGACCTGACGCGTGCTGTGCCGGTCCCTCGCTCTGCCCTGGACAGAGGGGAGGAGGCAGGGGACGGGGCCTCGGGGAAGGTCGGCGGCTCTAGGTCGGGTCCACACCGCCAGGCGCAGGGCGAGGCTCGGGCGGCCTCACGTGGCTTTCCAGGGCGCCCACGGCCACACACCTGTGGCTTGTCCAGGAGGTGCCAGCAAGACAAACTCCAGGGGAAAGATGGACAAAAGGAAAGGGAGCGGGTGGGAGAGGAGAGAGGGGAGGTTGGGATGAAAGAAAAGGAGGGAGAGAGGGAGGGAGGGAGGGAAAGAAAGGAAGGGAGGAAGGGGGGGAGTTGCCCAAATATCCCTCGAACAACTGCTCTTTCCGCAACCCCTGCCGGTCCTCACCAATCCCTGCCGGTCCTCACCCGCAGGCACAGGACAGGCACCTCTGAGCGGGACTGTGTGTGGTCAGTTCTCTCGCCTCCTCCCCTAGACAGGGACAGGGGACAGAGCCAGCCGTCAGGGGACAGCTGGTGAGTGGACAGCGTGGCACACTGGTGATAGGGCTGGGTGCTGGCTAGGGACCCAGGGGCCTGTGGGTGACTCAGCCACTCACCAGCTATGGGAGCCTGGGCCTAACACTCTGAGCCTCAGTTTCTGCATCTGTGAAATGGGAATAAGAACATCTCCTTTGTGCCCACAGTTGTGAGGAATAACTGCACAAAAGCCTGGAGGGCGCATGCGTGCCGGGCTCAGTGGACGGTGGCTCTCTGTTGCTGTCACCAAGGACCAGCCGTTCAGCAGGGCGCTTCTCCCCTCCACCCCCTCCACATTCCACATGGAGGTTTCCTTCCTCCACGGTCTCACCCGCTGTCCTGGGCCATCGGCTGGGCTGCCCAGAGCCGCCTCTCCGACATGGCTCTGCATTTTTTGCTGAGTCACAAAACACAGTCCGGACGGAGCCCAAACTCTGAGCGATCCTCATCCCCAGTTCCAGGAAACACCACACCCTTCCGCCCTCTGGATCCAGCAGGGCAGGTGAGTCAGCCCCTCCAGGCGGAGCACAGAAGCCTGCGGGGCCAGCACTGTCCTGGCACTTTAGTATAGCAAGGACCCTGGGTCTGGCTGAGGAGGGGACACCATGTGACGGGAGATGAGTGGATTTCGGGAGCCCTGGCCGAGCCCCAAACCTAGGAGACCCCCTGGACCCTCCATTCCCTCCCCCACCTTCCATCCACCCAGTCCACCCCTGAGTCTGTGGGCTGCGCAGTGAACCACACGTCTGTCCTGGCCCCTGTCCCTACGGCTGCCACCTGGACCACGCCAGCATCCTCACCTGGACCAGCCTCCTCGCCCTCCTACCTCCCTTCTCGCCGCCTTTGAACCATCCCCACCCGGCAGCCAGAGTTATTCAAAGCCAAATCAAATCCCCCAGCCTCTCACTTCACTCCCCGCCACAACCTGGCACGCGCCACCCCGGACACACTCACGTGGCCACCACCTAGCCTGTGCCCTGGCCGTGCCTCCTGCCCATCGTCCCTTGCTGGCTCTTTTCTGGCAGCTGTGTCTCGACTCGTGACCCCCACACACACCCCGAGGCTCCCCGGGCCCCATCTAAGGTGGACGACACTAAGTCTGTCTCCTTCTCTCATCGAACCCGGCTGCATCTCAGCAACCACAGAGTGTTCATCACCATCAGAAATTACCCGCTCATACACGTATGGGTTATTTGTAAATATAACATGATCTTGTTTATTTCCCGGTTCGCTCTCAGCCCATCCAGCCCTTCCCTCAGGGCAGAGCCCATGTCTGCCTTGGTCACTGCTGGTCCCAGAGCAATGCCGGACACGCAGCCCTCCACGAGCACCATGGGCGCAACCTCGGGAGAGCCACAGACCCTCTCTGCGCCTTGAGGTCTCCGCCCTGTAAAATGTCAGGGCTTGGACCCAACAACCTCTAAACCACCTTCTTCCACTGCCTGGGGGGGGAGCGTTGAAGAGGAGGGGCGGTCAGGGAAGGAGCAGGTGCTGCCACCAGAACCGCCCCAGCCCCAGAGACAGCACGCACGTGCAGACGCGCAGCAGAGGGGTGGGGGGCACTGGGGAGTGGGTGCGGAGGGGGCTGTCGGTCACCCTGTGGACAGCGGCTCCTCCGCAGGCCCTGGCGGAGCAGCCCCAGGGAACCCCCGACCTCCGTGTGGAAGGAACCCGACAGGCCTCCATCCTCCCCTGCGGCTCCCAGGCTCTGCAGCCTCTGCTCAAACACCTGGACGGTCCTGCTTTCTGGCCCCAAGAAGTATTTACATTTTGATTAAGTCTGGTTTGAAACCACCAGGTAGGCTGGCACGAGGCCTGACGCACCCAGCCAGTCAAGCTGTAACAACAAGGTGCGCTGGGGAGCAGGTAGCGACAGGGCTGAGGGAGGGGTCGCCACTGTCCCAGGGGCCTCCGACCCCACCCTCTGCCTGACGCCGCTGCGAAGGGGAAGAACAACCGACTCTTGTGAACGGAGGCGGAGCTGCTCCAGGGAGCCCAGGGCTCTGCTTTGGAAAGAAACACGTAGGGCAAGGAGCACCAGACAGCTCACCTGGAGACAGGAAGAGTGCCCCCTGCTCTTGGGCTCCTCCTGCCACGAGGTGTCACCCAGGAAGTAGGAAGTGACTCTGTTCCAAACTGGGGACTTGCACAAAGTCACATTTTTATCCTGGATATATTCTGAGGACTCCGCTAACAAGCTACGATTGTGACACCTCAACAGGCTGGGAGGAAGCCCAGTTATTTATTTTACTAGCTTCAAGTCTCCTGAAAGTGTGATTCTGGAAGCAGCAAATGACACCCAAAGGAATGTGGACTCCTGTGTTAAGAATTCCCACTGGGTAGGACAAGCCCCATCACACGCTCCCCGCACCCCACATGCAAAGGGAAAAAGTCCAGGAAACTAATGGATGCTTCGAAATGCATCTTCATTCCTGGGCCCTTTCGTAAGAAATCAAGCCTCCTTGGCAGAAAGTGGAATTCTGCTTTTACCGCCTAGTGCTACATTGGCAAAAAGATTTCATTAAGTATGTGAACTCTGAGAAGATGGCAGGGGCAGCTGGGAGTTCTGGAACTCAGTGAGCAGGAGTCCCATGCTTGATTAGTAATGTCTGCCACTGACACGGGCAGGGGGGACATGCTACACAGGCTACATGTTTGCAAAAACTGCAGTGGGAATTTGGAAAGCCCAGGACTTGATTGGTAAGGAAGCACAGTCGAAGGAACTCGGAAGGAGAGCCAGGGCCTTCGGCAGGACCAGAGAGGGCCGCTGGCAATTTCTAAGGCAGAGGGCAAATCACTCCCAGAAAGATCAGGTCACCTCCTCAGCAGCTATGGAATGGGGAGTGTCCCAGAGCCACCTCTGTGGAGTGGGTGACACAGCCCCAGCTGGGACATCACGCTCAGCTCCCAGAGTGACACAATTCCAGACAGAATTGTGCCAGGAGACAGGAGGGGGCGTGACCTTTAGGGCCCAGAAAAAAACGCCCAGAGTTATGAACACAGTTTGCTGCAGCAGTGGGAGCTGATGGCAGTGTGGCTGTCCCTGGGGACAATGTCCCATTTAAAAAGACAAGGGGAGCAGCCAGAGCACAAGACGAGCGGTGGCTTCATCCAAGGTTACGTGGGAGTGGGATTCACAGCCGGACAGCGGGGCACCGTCGGCAGCTTTTGAGGACAGAGCAGGCGCCTTTGCCTGGATGTCCCCGCCCCAACGTCGCAGGCTGAGGCAAGGCACTGCAGGGCTTCTAGCTGGGTTCTGCTTGAGCAGGACGGCAGCAACACGGATAATGACGGCGTTGCAAAGTGGGTGCAGGCGAGCGGGCGGTGCCTTCGCTGCCGTCCGGGGGTGACTTCCAGGGAGTGGATGGGGAAGTTTCCACGGAACGCGTGCAGCACAGAGGATTTGCGCGAGACTTGAGGGGAACGTTCTGAAACACATCACACCAAACTGAGGGGGCTCTCTGTGCACGTCCCGGGGTCCGGAGTGTCCCTGGAGATCCCTCGGGGCAGCCCCAGCCTGCCTCTGCCCACCTCCCCGACCTCTGCAGGAGGCTTCCCCTCCCCCATCCGGGCTTCCTTTTCTCCGAAACAGGAGGGAAATCCCCACACACTCCCCCTAAACTCCATGGGGCTGCTGCGAACACCAAGTGTACGTGGAAGACAGCGCGAGACAAGTCAGCAGTGAGGATGAGCTACGACTGCCCGCCACCGCGGCTGAGTCTCAGACCGCGGCGAGTGACAGCAGCCCGGCGCAAAAGGGCAATCGCAGTGAGGTTCCATGCACACGAGGTCACACGCAGGCAAATCTTACCCCGGTGTTGGAACCCCCCCAGGGCAGACGGGGCCTGGAAGGGGGTTCCTGGGTGCTGATGGTGTTCTGTTCCGTGACCAGGGTTCCCTTGTGCGTGTGCTTTGTGAAGACCCGCCCAGCAGTATGTTTGTGGTTTCTGCACTTTTCTATATGGACAGTACACCCCAATAAAAAGTGTACCCCCAAAAAATTGTCTGGAAGTCTTTTGTAAAGCTCTAGGTCAAGCTATCCATAGAAGGGTGAGTCTATTAAAACACAGTGCTATTGATCTGTTGCAAATAAAAGGCAAGGGAGATAATCTCCCAAAGTCTTAGTTTACCCCAAACTGGGGGGAAACTATGGGAACCTTGTCTTCTTTCCCAGGACTGTGTGTCTCTCAGCAGGGCCGCTCTGTAGGGGTCAGAGAGGGCAGCCCCTGCCTTTTACCAAACTGCACATTGATGCCTCTCTCCAGACCGAGGTGCCCCTTGGCCATCCCGCACGCCCACAATGCCCAGATTGCTCCCCCTTCTTACACCCATGTCCTTGCCTCTCAGGAGACACACTCTGGTCTGCGAGCAATGCGCTGGCCGTGTGACCCCAGGTTGAGGGTCGAACCCCGTGGCTAGTCCTTTAGAAGGTAGCACACCAGTCTTCAAATAAACCAAATGTCAATTTTTGCACCCTCCAAAAAAGAGTATTTACAGTCTCCTTCCTTGCAGGCCCACTTCCTGCACACCTCGCTACTTTAAAAACATATTTGCCAACTCTTGTAAAAACTTGCGGCGCAGCGGCACCCGGGATCAAAAGGCACGCAGATTTTTCCACTCAGCTGCAGCATTTCCTTTAGGGAGAATGACACGAAGTTTAAAGAAAAATCCAAACTCCTGGCCTGAGCCTTTGCAGCGGGTGTCTGATGCCAAGGGAGCTGAGCACTCCTGGAGGATAAAGGGCAGTCCTCCTAGAGAACGTCGGCATAACGGGGCCCAAGGCACCTGGCAGGGAGCCGAGAGCCCAGTGTGCCACTCCTGGCTCAGTCACCATGAGGTCGGGGACACCTTCAACCTATCCCGTTTCCAGTTCGAGTTTTCCTCATGTACAAAATAAGGGCATGAGATAAACCCCAGTGGTTTGCAAACTCTTTTATTGGGACCTTTCAGGGTTCCCCAGGGACCTTCCTCCTACAACCCCCAGAACCATTAAAATGAGGCATGACAGGTTTCTAAGACATTTAGGTCATTTGGAAACTTCTGAGTTAGATGCACTTAAGGGAAACCCAGTATTCTCCTGACATGAAACATAATTCCAAGGATCGACATTCCTCGGCCTCTCTCAGAAACCTGCTCCAATATCCATCTCTTCATTCCATCAGTCAATAAACACCCACTGTTCTGGGCACTGCAGGTGACAGAGGACACGAGGCGTGGGCCCTGCGCTCCTAGGCCGGTGGGGGCAGATGTGCCAGCCTTTAAGAGCTCTCACCCAAGGGGGCCAAGTGCACAGGCCACAGGCGTGCGAGGAAGTCTGCAGAGTCAGGGAGGGCCCGTGGAGGGTGTTTGAGCACAGGCTGGAATTTGCCAGGAGCGGGGGTGTGGCTGGGGGCGGGGGTGTGGCTGGGGGTGGGGGTGTGGCCGGGGTCGGGGTGTGGCTGGGGTCAGGGGGTGTGGCTGGGGTCGGGGTGTGGCTGGGGGCGGGGGTGTGGCAAGGGTCAGGGGGTGTGGCTGGGGTCAGGGGGTGTGGCTGGGGTCGGGGGTGTGGCTGGGGTCAGCGCTGTTCCTGGCAGAGGAACAGCATGTGCCAAGGCTCGGTGATGGGACAGCAGAGCTGATACACCAGAGCTCGGAAAGAGGTGAGGAAGGGAGCCGGGAAGTGAGGGCTGGACCCGCAGCAGAAGCAGTGGGGACGAGGTCCTGGAGGCCGTCCGTGGAAGCTCACCTGATCGCTCTGGACAGCAGGATTTGGAGCCGAAGGGAGAGGGTGTCTGGACGAGCTCCCGGGCCATTAGTGGAGGCAGGGTGGGGAAGAGCAAATTTGGAGAGAAAAAACAACAACAACCACGAGGCTCACTGGAAATGCTCAGTGTGAGATGCCTAGGACGCCCGGGCAGAGACCACGGTGACCAGACGGGGGCCTGGCCGCAGGTGGACGCTACGTGGTCGACATTCAAGAGCCCGGCCTGCCATCGGCTCCCCTGCCGCCGGGCGTGCGGCTGGGTGAGAAACCTCAGGGCTCCGCGCTGTTTCCTGTTCCCCTGGGTGACTCCCACTGCGTGTCGGCTCCCCAGAGGTGGAAACGCGTCTGCCTTACTCAGCACCTGGAACCGTGCGGGCACACAGCAGGCGCTCGGTAATCTCGGCGAATGAAAGAATACGGGAATAAACGAGCAAACAGTAGCAACCTCAGGGAGCTGCATCTTGATGATTAAACAAGACGTGCAGTGCCTAGCACAGCACACGTATGCACAAAGTGCTCAATAAATGTTACCTCTGAGTACAGGCACCTCTCCTGGAACGCCGAGGCTTAAGCCCAGGGCTGCCAACATTTGAGGGAGAAACAGTAGCCAGAAAGGCTAAGGGAGGCCCAGTGAGGCCGGGCCCTGCGCCCCGGGAAGACGCAGGTTTCCAGCAAAGACGGTGAGCCAGCTTCAAACGCTGCTGAGAGGTCGCCAGGTCAGAGAGAGACGCTCCCACTGGGTTCCACCCAGGAAGCCTGTCCTAGTCTGTTCTGTGTGGCTTCACAGAATACCTGAATCTGGGTAATTTATAAACAATGGAAGTTTATTTGGCTCATGGTTCTAGAGGTGGGAAGTCCAAGAGCACAGCGAGGGCCTTCGTGCTGCGCCAGCCCACGGTGGAAGGCGGAAGGGCGAGAGAGCAGGAGGCCGCCTGGACTTTGATCAGTCCTCCCAGGGCCTCCTCACTGAAGCCTTTTCTGCCACCTCTGCCTACCCTCCCAGCCACACCTACACATCTCCTCTTACAGCCGCCACTGAGCTTTGTGGCAGACATTGAAATGTGCCCGGTCACCAGCCAGTGATTCCTCTGCCTTTATTCCTTGTGGACAGAGTCCACCTCTAACTATAGAGTCAGGAAAAGCCAAATATGTTCCCAGCCTCCCTAGCAGCTAAGGCATGTGCTATGTGATCGGGTTCTGGCCAGGAGGACTGTGGGGAATCTGCTGGAGAGATTTAGGAAAGGGATAAAGAGAGGGATGAGAAGAGAAAAAGCCCCTTCTTTTGCTGGACATCTAAACAGGACTGGATGTGATGCCTGGAACTATGGAAGCCACTTTGTGACATGAGGAAACAAGCCTGAGGACAAAGCCAATACCTTGAGGATGCTGGTGGAGAGAGAAGGGAAGGGCCCAGGTCCTTGATGGCACTGCTGAGCTGCCAAGCCAGCCCTGGAGCCACCTAGCTCCAGGCTTTTCTTTATGTGGGATGATAAACACTTGCAAACTATTTGTAATCAAGCCTTATTTCTTGAAGCCCAAATCATCCTGACAGGTTTTCTACTTATTTATTCAACTAATATCTATTGAGTGCCCATTGTGCCCAGCCCAGTGTTGAGTCTAGAGCCCCACAGAGGGGATATGTTCTCTGCTCTTACAATGTTTATGGTTTGAATGGGGAGGTGGAAGATTTTCCCTGAAGGGCCTCTGTCTTTGCAGGCGGTGTGGTCTGTCCAGTCTACTCCACTCTGCTGCTGCAGAGCAAAGGCAGCCATAGACAATACGTAAACAGACGGGCATGGCCGTGTTGCAATACAACTTAATTTATAAAAACAAAAGTCAGGTCAGATTTGGCCTCCAAGAGCCACGGTTTGCTGATCCCTGGCCTAGAACCTCAAAAACTGTAGAAATTATCTGACCCTCTCACCTTTCCACCTCAGCCCTGTGAATTCGAGCAGTGGCCCCGGCCACACAGCAAGACGGCAGCCAAGTCTCCCCAGCCATGCCTGCTTCCCGCCTGCTTCCCACCTACTCCGTGCCCTGGGTGTGAGTCTTGGCCCCAGAGGCAGGCCTGACAGATGGCTGGAGGCAACCCAGAGATCTGCCTGGGAGGCCCCTTTAGATTTGAGATTTGAACATTTCCCTGCAACCCAGCCCTTCACCCCAACTCCTGGGTCCTGGCAAGAGCTGGGGGGCGAGACATGGAGAACCAACTAAGATGTGGTCCTTGCATCCCAAAGCATCTACAGGGTTGGGCCAGACCTTACAGACCTCCCTTTAAAAGCAGGTTTTGTCTCATTTTACAACGAAACTGAGAATAGGAAAGGTTCAGAAACGTGCCCAAGTGGCAGAACTGGGATTCGAACTTGGGTCTACGCAAGGTTCTCCCACCACTGCACACACCTCTCTTCCAGTCCCAGGTGCCCTTTCCTGGTCCCAGGAGGGGTCAGGAGCGAACACACATGCATCTCCTCAAGCCGGGAAAACAAGCAGAGAAGCTGAGCCCTGGTCTCAGTGTTGCCCCAGCTCTACCAAGCCGGGGTGGGGGCGGTGAACATGCTCAGCTTCCCAGGCCCGGGGGATTAGCAGGTGATTGTCAAGCATCTGAAAAGACACCCAGTGCTCCTGTCATTATTAGACCATAATAGATGCATACTCACCCCCTCCATCTGAGGGTGTCTATTTCAGGTTTAACATAACAATGGAGTATTGTTCCTACTCCCCGCTTGGGTGCCACCCACAGAGATCTAATGAGGGATGGGGTACCTGCCCCAAGGCAGGGGCTTCCAAACCACCATCCACTCCCACCCACACCACTGGAGAATCTCCCAGGTGGTGAGGAGGGGGACACAGGTCTATCAGGGAGGGAGGTACAGAGAAGCACACCGATGGCTCTCACCAGCAAGAAGCCGGTTCGCCTGACACCTTGTGCCCACCAGTGCCCGTGGTCAAGGGTCACACCAGAATGACAACCCTGTGGGCGATGCAGTGGGAGGATGAGGGGAGGGCAAGGGATGGACAAGGAGCAACAATCACTTAATACACAGAGAGAGCGCTTGCTGTATACCCCATAGCTGCTCCTTAGTTGAATTCAAACCTTGCATTCAAGGTTTTACAACCACCCCATGGGAGCAGACTGAACAAAGTAGCCCGCTTTCCTGAGGATGCCAGGTGAACACCCAACCCTGGGTATGGCTAAGAGGGGGCACAGACCACAGTGAGTTTTCTGATGAGTTGGTGACACTTTGGAACCCAAAGGAACCCTCCTTGACCTCCTAGGCCAGCATTCAGGAAGTGGGAGAGATTAATCCACAAGAGACGTGAGGGTTATGGGGAGAAACCCATCCACCAGTCACCCCCAGCGTTGCTACCACCTGCCCGCAGCTGGCTCGTCCCCCGTCCCAAATCCACCTCCCCATCTAAGGTCTGCTCACCCCTCAAGGGCCTACTGAAGTCCTGCCCCTCGGCAGAGCCCCCCACTACTACGGAACAACCTTTCTGTCCCTCCAGCCTGACCTCGGCCACTGAACGAGCAGCTCCCGTGGGACGTGGACAGGCCCTGGGGCGCGGCAGGAAGGCAGGAGGAAGCAGCCCCTCCTTAGAGGAGCCCAGCCCAGAGGACGAGGCAGACCAGGAAGAGATGATGATGTCTCACACAGAGGGCCGCTGCAGCTCCCGCGGGAGCAGAGGGCTGTCCGCGCACAGAAGGGGAAACCAGGCCCAAGGAGTCTAGAAGGCTCCCGGGAGAAGGGATGTCTCCGAGTGACTTGAAAGGACAAGTAGCTGCCGCCTAGCAAAAGAGGGCAGGAGGACATTCTGGGCAGAAATGCTTCAGGGGGCTGTGGGCCCTTGCGGATGGCTGGATTATGATTATGGGGTGCCTGGGAAGGGAAGAATCTGGAGGCAGAAGTTGGGGCCAGTGTGTGGAAGGGAGACATGGTCAGACGTGCCTCTTAGAATCATCTGACGTCAGCGAGGGTAGGAGGGAGGGCATTTCAGGGGTTACTGCAAAGATCCAGGACACAGGAGAAATAAAACTGAGCCGGAACAGTGGCCACGGCGCTGAGAGAAGGAGCAGACGTTCTTCCACGAGCTGCTCAGCAACTGGGGCTTCTTATTTTTCAGCCCCCTCTGCTCAGCAAGCGCCCGTTGCAAGCAGTGGCCAGCTTTCCTATTTTTCTTGAGGCCGCTCTCAATCGATAAGTACTATCAAACTAAAAGTTTTACATTCTATTAGCTTGCAAGTAGGGTAAAAAAATTTTTAAAAGTTTGAAATTCTAGAAGTATCCTGAAACATAGGTGTTTGACCTCCCTGACCCTAATAGGGACTGAAGAACTAAAAACAAGGGAACCACGCCGAGGCTATCCCAGCGAGGCCAGCGGGAGCTCAGCTGGTGCTTACGGGATGCGGCCTCCGGGACAGCCGTCAGCAAGGCACAGCTGGGCTGGGGCAGACTCAGGAACACGCGGCACCTGGCACAAGGACCGAGGAGGCAGGAAGCTGCCCTCCAGGCCCCCCACCCGTCACTCATCCCTACCCAGGTGGCTGTGTGACTATGACCAAGTCACCAACCCTCTCTGGGCCTCAGAGCCTACATCCACCAGATGGGAAGGCAGAGTCTGCACATACCCACAAGCTGTGGCCATCTTCTGACCCTCGCTGCCGCGGGAGGAAGCCACAGCGGGTGGGCGCTGCCTGCACCCTGCCCAGAATGCAGGCTCCCAAAAG
Organism: Cheirogaleus medius; assembly: GCA_008086735.1. Taxonomy (NCBI): domain Eukaryota; kingdom Metazoa; phylum Chordata; class Mammalia; order Primates; family Cheirogaleidae; genus Cheirogaleus; species Cheirogaleus medius. The sequence goes on from VBSM01003143.1 coordinate 2,530,934, forward strand.
CATTAAGCACTTCCTGCCATGAGCGCTTGTTTACAGCGCTCAGCTGGTCCAGTCCTGAGTCTTCAGAAGGAGAGAAAAAAGTGCCCCGAAATCCTTGATCACAACAGCAACCAAAACAGCTGGAGGCTCAACATGCAGAAACCTCTGGAAGACTCTGAGCAGGGGCCACGTGCTCTGGGCAGAAAACAGCTCCAGGTAGGCCCTGCAGCACACAAGCCAAAGAGACACCCTTATTTTCCCCATCCCCCAAAGCCTTTCTTTTTTTAAACAAAAAGATCTTGAAAAATGACAGTTTCTAAAATAAAAACTGCTCCCTTCCCATATTTTCTCATGAAGTTAAAAATACAAGTGTTGGAGGAAAAAAAGTTTTGCTTAAGGTCAGAGGGGGGGAAAGGCATGTTTTTTGAAATCTCAGAAAATAAACAGCTTCGGCCCTCCTCTGCAGGCTCTCTGGGAACGTGACCTGGAGTGCTGCTGGGGGTTGGGAGGCCTCGTTTAAAGAAAAGTTCAAGGGCGCACCCAAGGCGGGAGATTAGTAGCTCGGACGCTGCGTTCCCCGCAGATGACCAGGCTGCCGCCAGTGGAGCGTGAGCGTGCAGGGGTGGAGAGGAGGGGCAGGCAGGGCACTGCTCTGCGAAACCACCAGGGGTGGTGAGCAGCGAGCTCCCCCCGCCCCCTGGCCAGTCCACTCCGAAGGACACTTGTCCAGCCAGGGGCAGGCTCTGGGGACTCGGTCCAGGTAGGCAGGAGCCCACCACGTCCCTGGAGCGGTGACACAGTGAGGCACGGTAGAGATGCTGTCCAACCCGGGGCAGCACTGCCCACACTGGGTGGTCCTTGGCCTGGCCCCACGTCCCCGGCCTCCAGGCAGTAGCTGGAGAACCCACAACAAAGCCAGCTTTGGGGAACACAGGGAAGCAGGGCTCGGAGGTCATCCATTCACCCAGTACATATTTATTAGGCACCTCCTATTTGCTAGAGCCTGAACTGGACGTTGGAACTACAACAAGCAAGACAGACAAGGTCCTAGCTGGCATGGACTTTACATTCGGGGGCTCAGGGACTCTCCACTTTTTCCTTCCCCTTCCCCACCCTGACAGACCCTCTGCCAATCCTGTGGGACACCAATGTGTGCCGCAGCACTGGGTAAGCCGTGCCCCTGCACCCCAGGGCTTGTGAGCTCCTGGAAGGTTCTGCAGGCACCTGGCTGTCTAGAACACAAGGCGCCATGCGGCCAGTCCTGGAGGATGTATCCCCATTTGATTACTGCACGCCTACAGCCTCCCAGCTCTGGGCTGACCCCGAGAGCAGGGGACACAGGCACCAGCCCAGAGAAGGGAACCAAAAGCAAAGAGCTGGGATGCACCACGAGCAGCAGGAGCCGCAGGGAGCAGCGGGTGCTGTGGGAGCCACGAGGTTCCGTTTGCATCTAAGCCTGGCTGTTTCCCCGCTGAGTCTACCTGGGCGAGTGACTTCACCTCTCTGAGCCTCAGTGTCCTCTGTGGTGGTGGGGACATGACCGTGCTGGCCTCGCAGTGCACGGAGTGACCATTCAGCACTGGCGTTTGATGAGGAGTGGCAGCGACCGTCCTCCTATCAGGGCTTTGCAGGGGAGTGAACAGTAGACAGGAGGGGGGCGGGGGGATGGATTTCGCAGCATGAGTCCAAAACACTTCAAATGATGACAGTGGAGCTAAGCCCCAGAGATGGAAATACAATTCCTACAGGAAGAAAAAGAGGGGAAACGCACTCAAAGCCCAGAGGAAACAGGTGTTTGGTTCTTGGGGGCCTTCTAATGACATTTCCTTATCCTGAAATGAAAGATTTGTGATGAATTTTTAATAATGGACGGACAAATGTAGCTTTTCCTTCCCTTCTTCCTCTCTTCCCTTCTTTCCTCCTCTCCCACCTTCCTTCCTTCTTCCTTTCCTCCCCTCCCTTCTGTCCTGCAACATAAATTTATTGAGCACTTACTCCGTGCCCAACACTGTTCTAGGCACAGGGGGCAGACTGGGGAACAAGACAAGACAGGACATCTCCTGGGCCTCACGTTTCATCCTTACGACCACCGAGGGTGAGCCTGGCCAAGCGCCGTCACCAACGCCATCTCGCAGACGAGAAAAAGAGCTGCGCTTTCGAGCCTGGTCACACACACCGATCCCTTTGAGCCCGAACAGATGAAAACGAGACCAACCAGCCTCCACCCTCAGGCTCCCAGCTCCCCATCTCTCCCGCCCAAACCTCTGCACCCAGCGACGGGAAAGAATAGGTGACCGCCCCCAAAACGGCCACTTCCGAGGGGTGCCGGCGTGGCGGGCTGACATGACAGAGAGACAACAGACCCCCAGCTCGCTCATCGTTCCTGCCAGCCGCTCCCAGGTTTCTCGTGTAAATAATCATTTAGACTCTAGAACAACCCTTTCCCTTCAAATTATAGCAAATTGAAAGGCAGAGTCAACAGAGGCCCCCAAACTCCTGAGAGAATTGAACTTGCCCTCGTGGTTTACGGAAGGGCAGGGGAGCCACAGGGTCCTCTAGGCCCCGAGTGGGACTCTGCCCCGTGCAACCAACAATTAGATGTTGCCGAAAAATCCAATCACAGCCTGTGGCAAGAATGTGAATCCCCAAAACCTAATATACAAAAGCACTCTTTTTCCCAGACAAAGGGGCAGATTTTGTGGTAACTTGTCCAGTAAGATTTTACTTCAAAGGCCTTAAAGCACTTTGGAAACTCAATTAATGAAAGGGATTATTATAAAGTGAGCTAAAATTGCCCTGAGGAAATATTAAGAGTCCTTGAGGCTGACAGCAGGGCACAGGGGGTCCATCATACTATCCTATTTTTGAGTACATGTGAAATTTTTCATAATGAAAATTTTTTTTAAAAATCCTGATAAAGCAACACTATACCTAAAGACTGTAGAATGAATAAAAGATAAAATTAAAATATTCACAGTGGGGTTAATAAAAAGAACCCCCAGGATTTGTGGGGTGCTTTGCTCTAAAAAGTACTTCCATATGCAGCATCTAATTTGAGCTTGCAAGAGAAGAAGGGGTTATTAGCCCCATTTTGCAGACAGGGAAACTGAGACTCGGGCTTGCCCAAAGACTTTCTGCCAGGAAGCCATGACTATGGCCACAGGGCCCCTTGCGTGAACTGCAGGCCTCCCTGCTCTAGCCCAGCCCCAGCCCCCAGCTTCCCAACCCCTGCCTCAGGTGATATGGCCATTATCAAACAGGGTTTGTTTCAAGGTTTAAAATCTTGCCTGGCATCACCCTTTCGACCCTGCCAGCACCCTCACTTCTGCATCACAGTGCAGGATATTGAGGACTGAGCCCGTGGTCCTCCAGAGCCACGTGGAGCTGACTATTCACCCAGCATCTGTCTTCCCCGCTGGATCTCGGGACCCAAGGCTTGGTTGGCCAGTGGACAATCTTCAGTATAAAATGTTTCCAGCGGCATAAATCAAGCCATAATGGAACACTTCCCCTGGCCAGACCTAACTGTTCCAAACCCTGACTCACCTTTTCAGAAACCCTGTCTGGGCCAGGACGAGCCACAGAGTCTCCCAACATCTGCCCCCAACCCAGGAATCCACGCTGCAGTTGCCTGGCCCAGGGAGCTTTCTTCTTACCCTCCGCCCCTCCCCCCCACACACGTTAGGACCAACCCAGGATATGTTTTAAGCGACAGTTTTTTAACCTCTTTCATCCCAGCCCTGTTTGAGAACACACTAGCTCCTTACTGCCCCCGCCCTCGCCAACCAAAGTCGGTCCGAGTCACCCCTAGCGCCGGCTGCCTCGGAGCCTGAGGTGCCCTTAGAGACGTCAGCCAATGACACCCCATGCTGTACGGGTCTGATGACTTCACTCCAGACACAGGCCCTGAGACGTCCTCTCTTTGTATACTCAGAACCTCTGTTATGTCTGAAACCTCATAACCTTTCCCGAGGAACACATCGTACCTGTTCCGTGCTCCGGGAGTTTTGCAACGGCCCTTGGCCAAAAGCAACAGAGCTCAGAGCCAGATCCCCACGCAGACTGGCAGGCCCTCCCGGCAGCGCAGGGGCTGGAAGCTCGGGGTGCCGATGCTCCGCACAGCCCTGTCCAGGCCCCTTTTGGTTTCCAGGGGTGGCCGCGAGTGAGACACCCCTCTGCCGAGGCGGCCTCTCCGCCCAGCAGTCACACTTGGGGAGAGGCCAGACACACGCCCAGGCCTGTCCCCCCGTCTCTCTCGTCCTCCTTTCACCACTTCCTGCGCCTCCCTCAGCTCCACACGGCTGGCAACTCCCAGCACCCACCCATCGACGACAGAGGGTCCAGAGTGGCCCGTCCAAGTGCCCAAGCCACCGGACACAAGCAGCTATGGAGCACTTGAAATGTGGCTGGTGCGAGTCCCGAGGCAGAGTGAGTTCAGTAAATACACACTGAATTTTGAACACTTAGTGTGAAAAAAAGAATGTCCAGTTTCTCATTAATAATTTTTATATTGATGATGTGTTAAAATGACAACCATTTGCATATATTGGATTAAATAAAATATATTACTAAAATAATTTCAGCTGTTCCTCTTTCACTCTTTTTAATGTGGCTACTAGAATTTTTTCGATTTCCCAGGAGGCTCCAGCCCAGGCTACCTGGGTCCAAGTCTCAGCTCCACTTACTGGCCATTTGACACTGGGCAGGTTTCCTCTCCTACCTGGACTCCAGCTTCCTCATCTGCCCACAGGGGAGCAAAGCACCCACCGCCCGGAGCTCGGGTACTGCCCAGAGGGTTCAATGAAATCACACAAATACATATGGTTGCCACAGTTCCTGGCCCTTAGTCAATGTTGGCCGCTATTGTTCATTCAACAGACATTTACTGGTCTCCCTGGGACAGAGCGCCCTCTGAAGCGGGGATCTCGTGTGGGGATCTTGTGCGGGCCTTGAGGGACCAGGTTCATGTCTCAGCTTTGCTCCTACCTGTGCAACCTTGAGTAAGCCACTCTTTGGGGGTGGGGCTCATGGTCCCACCTGCAGGGTGACCCTGATCACTCTGGAGCTCATGGAAACCATCAGTGCAGACTGACCTCAACCGAGCAGTCCCTGTTCCCAGAGGGCAGGCGTCTGAGCTGGCTCCACCCTGGGGACCAGCCTCACAGGTGACTGCATTGTCACCAGAGGTGCCATCAGCACAGGCCGGGAGCTCAGGGACAAGGCTTCCTGAGACCTGGCAACTCAAGGCCTCAAGAGTGTGCGTGTCTTGCTCCCTCCCCAGTCCTACCTCGTGTCCTCATGTCCCAGCCTGAGAAAATGACCTGCAGAGGCTTGGGAGAGTTTAGGGGGCAGGGGCCAAATATTTTATAGCATCTCTAAAAGTGACTTTGCTCAGCCACAGGGCTGGGGGACACTCCTGTCCCACACAGGTCCGCCCAGCCTGGAGCACACTGTGAATTAATATATCCTAAAAATCCTGTCATTACATTGTGACTAGAATGACCATATTGCTATGTTGTTTTTGTTGAAAAAGCATCATCCTGACGTAGGTTACGAGTTTAAAATACCATAATATTTATAGCCCTCTTGTGGCATTTTAAAGTTTTTAATGAACTGGGAGCCTCAAAACAAAACTAAAAATTCCGAAGCAGACCAGGCCTCTCGTCACCTCTGAAAGGCCCCAAGACATGCCCCAACTATGCAGAAGGACCAGTCCCCCGTGGGCACTGCCACTGTCCCGGCCTGGAGACCCCAACCGCACCAGCAGGGCTGACTGCCGCTCCTCCTGGCCTCGCACAGTCGTGCTTTCGTATGAGGACTCACCTTTAAGGCCACACACTCATGCTGCGCAGGAGAAGGCAGCTCCAGTGCTTCTAGAAAGCCTCCCCAAGGACCCCAGGCCTCCCCTAACCACGGACCACACTCACCTGCACGGCAGTTAGCTCTGCACTCACGGCTGACTGCCAGAGCAGGGGGCCGTCAGAGACCACCTGGGAGAGCCCTTCATGCTCCAGAGGAGAAACCTGGACCCACAGAGGGTGCCATCCATCCACCCGTCAGTCCGCCCACCCTGAAACCGCATTTCTCCCAGCCCCGCAGAGCCAAGACCCTGGTCTCAGAGCCGGGCACACGGTGGTGCAGACACGGCCAGGTTGGTGAGCGAGGCAGACAGGCACAAGACAGCCTGTGAGATGGGCTGCCGAGGAAGGGGCTGTGCAAGTTGTGGGGACAACAGCACTGGGGCCAGGGAAGTCCTTCCAGCAAGACACATCTAAGCCTGGAGCTCCGGGGGAATGAGGCCAGTAAAGAGCTAGGAAAATGTTCCAGGCCCTGAGAATAGTTCCTACAAATCTAGGTGGTGGGAAGGAGAGGCCGGGGCTCACACAGAGCACTAAAGTATTTTAGGGGCCCGACATTTGATGGGAGGAAGAGCTGTTAGTGAAGTCAATGGTCTGGAGGGTGCAGCTCAGACGTGAACTTGAGGAAGACGGTGCTGGGTGGGACGGATGGCAGGGGGCAAATGCGAGTGCAGCGCCCACACAGGAAGCCACGGCACGCAGCTGGGCAATAGATGTGGACCACGGCTGGGGGGAGAATTGGACAGATATCTAGGAGGGAGGCTCGCCATTGCTAATGAGAAATAGGATGGGCTCAAGAGACAACTCCCAGGTTTCTGCCTGGGCGACAGGCCACTCAGGTCATTTTCTGTGCGATAAGACAACCCTTTGAAATAAGCGGATCGGTCTCCACCAAATCCATCCACAAAGCTCTGCGAGCAGCAGCCTGCTTCTCCGTCACTAGTCCACAGTAGGGGCGTTCAGCCAGGCTTCTAAGCCACCTCGGGGGATCGAATGACCTGATGGCCAGACTCAGGGATGGCAGCACTCAAGGGCAAGCTTCCAAGTGGGCAGGGGCCCAAGAGGGGAGGCGGCCAGTCACCATCCCAGGAACCCAAGGCAAGCTGCCAGGCTCGAAGGCTCGGCTGCACTAACATTGGAGGCAGACAGGTCCCTCCCTGTGGAGAAGATGCCACTACAGGGGGAGGCTGATCCTGGAACAGTGGCTTGGACACAGGCTGTGCAGTCGCAGGCATCAAATACAAGCATCAGGGGCAAGCCAGGCCCGGGCAAGGCCAAAGCGAACGGTCTATCGTTGCCTCCTGAGTGCCCAAAACCTACCAGGAGCTCGAGAGCAGGGGAGGGGAACACACGCAGTGGGGCAGAGATCACCAAGCCAAGTTAGTAAGGCAGGACTGGAGAGCACCAGCCAGAGCCACAGGAACTGCAGTGTTTTGCAAAGGAGGCGGTGAAGGCAGGATTTGCACTCAGTCCCTGATTGTGGGGGAGGAGGGAGCAGGATCCCAGGTGAGAGGAATGACCTAGCCCAGGCGTGGAGGCGGCACATGGTGGCCAATCAGTCTGGATGGAGCAGATCCTTGTGCTGGAGACAGAATGAGAAAAGTCCTGAATGCAAGAGGCAGGCTTTACCCTGCAGGCAAGGGGGAATCGTGGCCTCTGGTGCATTCTGGCAGGTCCTCAAAAAATTAAACGTGGACTTACCATACCACCCAACAATTCCACTTCCAGGTATACACCCCAGAGAAGTAAAAGCAAGGACTCAAATAGATACCTGCACACCAATATATTTCCACCCTTCCTGAGACCCCTAGAAAAACAGTAAAAGAATAAAACAGGTATCAAGCTACAAAGGCAGAGGGGCCCGGAGAATAGATGACAACCTCCCAAACTGTTAGAGCCACTTTTGCAGGGTGGCGTGGGTGGATGGGTGGGCATCGCTTGGCTGGCCAGAGAGAGCTGACATTCGAGTTGCTGCAGGTAAGAAAAACCCCATCTATGAGCTGGGAGCAACAAGCGTTGGTCGCAGGCTCAGATCGTTGATTTTGTGTGTGTTCTGGCACCAACTGTTCATCATCGTCGCCTGCTGACACTCAGACAAGGAGTGCCTGGGATACTTCATACTAAACATCATGTGTCCCTGAACCAATTTTCTAAGACGCGTTTCCCCGTGACTACAGTTGTTCTGCACAGACAGGGAAAAGCCTCCTACGCCCTGGGCACAGAGCAGGGGACTTCCCATGGCCTACAGGTAAAGCCCCAACCCCGCAGGCCTCTTGCATTCAGGGCTTTTCCTGTTCTGCTCCCAGCAGGAAGTAGGAATCCAAGGGTGAAAACAGCCTGTGTAGCCAGGCCGTGGGGTTCATGCCTCTCCACCACCACCACTACAAGGTGTGTGCAAACCAGGTGACAACTTCTCCAGCAACGGGACAAACTTCACACTTTCTCCAGGCTGCTTTATTTTTCACACACTCTCCCCTCAAAATGGAGCAGGCTCCTCCCGCGAAAGCACTTGCTGGGACACCAAGCAGGTACTGACATGCACGTCAACACTGCCACACGGCTCTCCTTCTCGCCCTGCAGGGCTGCAGCTGGGCTCAGACAGCACTTGGGTTCCTCGATCCCAGCCTGGAGAGTCGAGGTGTCATGGCAGGGCTGGTGCACAGGAAAAGGGGAGAAGGGTGCAGGCCTCCCCAACCCCTGGAGCACAGTGACGACAGCCAGCCACAGGGGTTTGGGGCTGCAGCTTCCCCTCAAAACTTCTGTTCCTTGCCAGGAGACACAGAGATCATGTCTCAACGCATCAGTTGCTCCTCCTGGGAAACTGTGTGGACACCATTTTTATTTTGACATCTGCAAATCCCTGCATGTCCTCTACAACTAGTTTAGAGAACTGCTGGGACGTGAAGAATTCACCTAGTCAGACAGGCGTTTGGTGTCTTCACCCGCCGAGGTGGTCTGCAAGCTCTCTCACAGGTCTGGCTGAAAATGTCAGGGTGTCGGTACCCCACAGAGACACAACGTGTGGCAGTGTCCAGTAAGAGGCTCCCAGCCAAGCACCCTTCCGAACCCATTACCGCCAGACTCCCCACGTGAGGACATGAGTGTTCAAGATTTGTTCATCAAATGAGGCTAAAATCTGATCACATTATCTAGAGGTTTGGCCAAGGAATCAAATTTTCCCAAGTCACAAGGACAACAGATGGGTATATTGGGGACTCCAACTCAATCTCTAATAGGCTTCAAGGTAAAGCTAAATGATACACCTGACCATTATATTACACTTATGTGTGTTTGTATATTTACTTTGAGGGTCTTTTTCTTTCTCTCTCACTGACATGCTCTGGCACAAAAAAAGGAAAGAAATATGCCAAAACGCTAATAGTTCGGTGGTACGAGGTTGGCGGACATCACTCCTTATAAAAAAATGTGCTGTAATATGATTATGTCACTTTGTTTTTTTAAAAAAGAACACATCATAAGGTATCAACTTCATTTGCCAATATAAATTGGTACAGAAGTGATAACATAATAATTATCAATCACTGTATGACTCTTGTGAACTGCAAGGAGCTATAGGCTATTCATGGAAGAGCCCTGGATTAGACGCTAAGACTTGAGTTCAGGCCCCACCACGGCCTGATCTAGCTGGGTGATGTTAAGCCCCCCACCTACCCTCTCTGGGCCTTGGTTTTCTCATACGTAAAAGGAAAACTTCATCTTCCCAAAAGACCATCCTTCTCTTTGACTTTGATAGTCTAGGTCTCATCTTGTGTCCTGCTGGAGTCTTCCACCCAACTCTGCCAGTTGTGTTGCTAAGATGTCAAAGACAGCTTCAAGGAAACCAAAAACACTCTCTGATTTCACTTTTTAAAACTCATCCTTTACGGTCTGAGCTGCACCGCCTTAGAGCCAAAGCCCAGCAAACCCCACGTCCCAGGTACGAAGCTTTATTCTGGCAAACAGAGGAGGAAGGGCTCCAAGATCTCTTTCAAACCCTGACAAGGCAGATTCTTGAAACCCACTGCGATGCTAGCCCAGCTGTGGACAGTCGTCCTGTCTGCTTCTGTAGTACTACCCAGCAAGACGGCCCCAGCTCCCGCCCCCTCCTTTCCTCGCTGGTGTTGAATTCAGAATGCTAAGCGCGTAATATTCATTTTTACACATGCTCAGCCCTCCCTTTCGCCGAAACACTGCATTTTTCTTGCGATGAGTAATTTCTGAATGCCTTCCAAAGGCACCCATCTCACTTCTTGGCATCTCACTGGGGTCAGCAGAGACAGCAGCCCCAAAGCACAGTGCGTTGTGGTGTTAAAACCACCGCCTTGGAGAATTCAGACCAGACCCCAGTTACGAAAGTCATCATTTATCATAGGAAATAAAGGGTTCACCGTATGTGTTTTTCTTCCCGTGTATCAGTTCTCCTTCCCAGGAAAGTGTAAGCAGAGACGAGAAAGGACTGGCCACCTCGGGGAGTGGTACCAGCCTACCAGTGGTTTTCACCTGGACGCCTTGGCTTCCCAGCCTGCCCAGTGTCCAGGAGCCAGGGTGGCTCCTCTCTCGGGTGGCCCCGATCCTATTTCTAACAGGTCAGGGCCAGGTCGCTGCTTGGAGATGCTAATTAACCACATGCCCTCGTCACTTCACTCTGGGTGCTTCTCCAGTCTGTAACCTCAGCAACAGCCAGGAACCTCGCTCCCCACGATGGTCACACCCATGATGAGAATAACGGCAGAGCTGCCACCTATGGAGCCTTACCCACGTGCCAGGAACTATGCTCCTGGGCCGCCAGTCTCTCCTTTAATCTTCCCCGAACCCAGAGAGGTCGCATCATCGGCTCAGCTTACAGGTGAGGAAACTGAGAGCCGAGAAAGCTGGCATGTGGCCAAACGATAATTCAAATCCCAGGTGCTTAACCGCTTTGCAATATTGCTCTCTCCAAGAAATGTTAAACTAAAAGGGTCTTTGCATTTCCAGAGCAATATCCTCATAACAGTAGGAACCCACAGTCCACAGAGGCCTGAGGACTTGGCCCAGGCCACCCAGCGAGAGCTGGAACCACAGCTGGAACCTGTAGGCTACAGCTGGGCCTCAGAGTCCACCCGGAGGACGTCAGCACTGCTAAAGGATGTGAGATTCCATCTCGTTCCAGGGGGAACGAGAAATCTAAAACTGTAACTTCATTCTACAGGCAGAAGCATCCCCCCTTGCCTCCAGCTACAGGCGACAGTGTGGAGGGGAAACACCCAGCTGGCACTTTAAAAGGCCCGGCAGTGTCACTGAAAGGAATACCAATGAACGGCCAAGGAAGATAACTGTGCTGAGTCTCCCAGGTTTCTGACGACCCAGACACCCTTTACGATGCCAGCGAGACACAGAATTAATGCGCTGATCGCCTCCTGAAGGAGGTGTAGGCGTAGCTAAGTGTCCTACAGAAGCCAGGAAACTAAAGTTAACGCCCAGACTCTTTCTGCAAACACTCCGTGCCAGCGAGCTTCTCCTGCAGTGCCCATGTGCAGCCCTCCCTGCACATCGCCACCTGCTAGCTCACATTTGCCAGCCTTGTCAGGGTCAGACATCTCAGAGATAAGTGTGGTTTGTGTTTCTGAGCCACAGGGGAAACCACAGTCTCCCATGTCGTCAGGTCAGCGTTATAATCGGGTGTTGGCCAGTGTCCGGGTCCTCACCTTGGTGGTGCGGCTGGGCTGGACTCAGTCCCCAACCAGACGCCGACGGCTAACCAAGCCTTGCTTCCAACCAAGCACCTCAGGGCTCTCTCGCTCACTTCATAAACCAGCTCTGACCAGCTGAAGATGAAGAGAATACATAGGATCGAGGGAAGGCTACCTAAAAATCTCAACGAGAAATAATGACACCACTGAAAAATCGTAGGTATACTACTCACTCACTTTCCCACAAGCCAGCAAGCCCCAAAACAAGGGTGAAAAAGTAGGTGGCCCACGGGGACAAAGGTGGGGAAATGAGACCCACCCTGTGGGTCAAAGCTAGGGTCACTCACACCTATGGCCTGCCGATGACAACACCTCCGCACCTTGGAAGGGTCGGACGTGGTGGCTCACACCTGTAATCCCAGCACTTTGGGAGGCTAAGGCAGGAGGATTGCATGAGCCTGGGAGTTTGAGACTGCAGTGAGCTATGATTGCCCACTGCCACTGCACTCCAGCCTGGGTGACAAACTGAGACCCCATCACAAAAAAAAAGAAAAAAAATTCCTAGAAGGTTGGGAAGGACTTCGAAGGCTTTCACAGAGAGGATGCCGCATGCCTGCCAAGGGGCCGTCTAGCTTCTGCTTGAAGGCTTCTTGTAACGGGAATGTCTCTCCAGCCAGCTCAGCCCTCCCCCACCCCCTGGAATGGCCTGGTCTTCCTGTCACTCTAGGGTCATCAGTGGGGGCACAAAGGACATAGACAATCCTGAATGTATGATGGGTTCAGGCCTTGGAAAGTTCAAGACGACGATCACATCCTCTCCTCCCCACTCCAGATTTTTCTTGCAATGTAGTATTTCCAATGCCCAGTCATCAGTCAGGGCAAAACCCCTACTGTGTGCTGGCTCCGTGCCAGGCCCCATCCAAGCACCTTACAAACACTGCCGACATCACACTCACAGCGCCCTCTGAAGCGGGGATCTCGTGTGCTCAGTTTCCATGAGACACGCTCGGGGAGATAAGCAGCATGTCCAAGCTCACACCACTGGTGAGAGCAGGAGCCAGGGTGCAAACCCAAGAACGTCCCATTCAGCATCCGTCCCCTTAGCTATCACCCTGTTCAGCTGGCACAGGTCCCACACAGGGCAGAAGTTCAGAACATTTAATCTCTGGTGAACAGGGCATCACCACTACCTGCAGAAGATTCGAGTTGCCCTGCAGGGAGGGACGCCCAGATTCTATTCCTAGCTCAAGTGGGTGCTCGAGACGGCCCTTCCCAGCCCGCCCACAGCCTGTGGGGAGTCCACACCCAGGGCCCAGAGGCAAGTAGTAAGAGCAGGCCCGTGCCAAATGATTTCCAAATATTAACTCTGCTAAACTTCCAAGTACCCATGAGGTAGGTACCCTTTTTACAGTTGAGGAAACAGACAAATATTAGGCAGGCAACTTCCCCGAAGTCACACAGCTAATAAAAGTGCTGGAGCTTGGACTTGAACTCCAGAGAGTCGAGCTCCAGAGTCCACCTGCTTGACCTCGACACTCACCTAGTCCTCACACATCCCTGTCCCCCCGACCAGTCAGAGGCCCGGTATTCATTCCCTCCATCTCGGGCCCAGCACTGACAGCGTGAGTCACCAGCTCAGGACTGTCCAAGGTCTTCAGGTTCAAGGAGCTGGTGACTCACTGCAGCCGCCCTGTCCAGGGCTCCAGATTTCTCTTTGTCAAGTGTGCAGATCTGTATATGCTAAACGTCTGTTTACTAGAGCATAACAAAGAAGTCAATGCAGGCGAACAAAATCTGTAGGAAACACATTGTTTCGGCCAGTCTCTGGGATGGCAGACAATAGAAGGGAAAAGGCCAAGTAGAGAACTCTGTAGAGAAACCGCCTCGGAGTTCCCAACCCTGCAGACCCTGGACTGATCGCACTGGTAGCTACAGGGGATGAAGGACCCACAGGCCAGCCAGGGCGCCTCTCTGAATGGCCAGTGCCCCAGAAGGCATGGAGGATGTGTCTGCCCACGTGTGGCCAGGGCGGTTTCCGTAGAACACTCTATCCCTCACGGCGCCGGCGCCTCCCCAGGTCCGGGTGCTATCTGACGGTGAGGGCTTACGAAAGCGCCTGTCTGCTATTCAGTAACTTCTAGGCGGGTCCTGTTATTATTATTAACAAAGATAAGATTACAACTAATAATAACACTCATGACATTTAAACGCATTTCGTCCTATCGCTTCAGCCTTGCTCTCTGAGGTAGGGTAGAGTTCAAATTCCACATTTGTGTTCCTCCAGAGGCCCAGCATGAGCCAATTCACTCAAACGCAGATGAAATTTCCAGAGCTTTCTTAAGAACAAACTGGATTTTATTTTTCTTTGCACAAGTGTGCCAAGCACACTGCAGTTTGAGCTGCTAGAAGGAAAATGCCTATACAAAAGCCATACTTAACTCTCAGTTTCACACCTCGCAGAAGAAACTGCTGAAAATCGCCTAAGGACCCCCTGCCCAACTAACGTGTGCATTCACCAGCATCGCGTCTCCCGCAGAGAAGGCCGTGGGCAGCGCGGCCAGCACCAAGCAGCGTCCGGTCCTGCGGGGAGGTGAACAACACGCAAGTACGGTCATCCCTCAGTTTCCACGGGGGCACTGGTTCCAGGACCCCTCAGATAGCAAACTCCAGGGCTGTTTAAGTCCCTGATATAAAATGGCACAGCCTTTGCATATGACCTACACACGTCCTCCCGCACACTTTGATCATCTCTAGATGACTTATGATACCTGATACCGTGTAAACGCTATGTGGATAGTTGCTATACCGTATTGTTTAGGGAATGGTAACAAGAAAAAAGTCTGTATACGTTCAGACTTTTTTTTCCGAATATTTTCGATCCATAGTTGGTTGAATCCACAGAAGCAGAACCCATAGATACGGAGGGCCGAGCGCACACCAGTGAAGGTAAAATTACAAACTTTGGTGAGTACAGGGAAGGAAAGAAACGAACGAGGGGCCGTGATTAAGAATGATAGTGCTGGTGGTGGCGCAT
>VBSM01003143.1:2552839-2569869 GCA_008086735.1 Cheirogaleus medius
GCCTCGGCCTCCCAGAGTGCTAGGATTACAGGCGTGAGCCATCGCGCCTGGCCTGAAATGTACACTTTCAAGTGACAAATTTTATGGTATGTGCATTATATCTAAATTTAAAAAGCGAGGGAAAGTGCTCAGAGGCAAAATGCTCATTACCGGAGACACAGCCACTACTTCAGAGACGAGGCGAGGAGAGGGGTGGGGGCGGCAGCCAGGGCCATGCACCCAGGGAGCAGCAGAAAACACGGGGGCAGGAGGCAGCAGGGCTTGGCTGTCACTCTCCTGTGTGACCTCCAGCAAGTTACCTAAATTCTCTGAACCCCACGGAGCAGAGAGGGCCCAGAGGATGGAGGATGGGCTTCAGGGGGTGGAGAGTGGATAGTAACTCCCGGAGCCAGGACTCCAGACTCCTACCTGCTGGTGTCACGCCCCTCCCCAGCTCCCACCCCCAACCCGCCAGCCTTACTGCTCTGCTCTGCTGTTCGTGTTCTTCTTACAAAAACACCATGTGTCCCGATGGCCCTGCTTTTTCAGTATCTCTCTGCCTTTGAATCCTCGTCTTGGCGGAGGAATAGTCCAGAGTCAGCACACCCGGATGGCTGGGCTGGGCACCTGACCCAGGTCCCAAAGCTGGAATGACATCCTCAGTCCCTCAACACCAACTGCCACCCCCTCTGCCTCCTCACACTGGCCAGGTCAGCCACACCCGCTGGCAACCCCACGGCATCCTGTGCGCAGCTTCTTGCTCCACGCTGCCTTCTCCACGAGACTGCAGGCCCCTGAGCACAAGGACCAGGTCTGCCAGCTCGCCACTATATCCCCAGCCCCCAGAACAGGGTGTGAATAAGATTGGAGTAACAAAATATATATATATATATATATACATATATATATATTATATATATACTGTCTAAAACTTGTCACAATACACTGTCTAGAAAATAAAGTAGCGCAGAATAGATACAACCCTTTTCTGAACATCAACAGATAGGACTCAAGTTCTAGCTGTGCAACCTCAGGAGGGTCATGGGTCTTCTCTGGCCCTCATTTTCCTCTTCCTTTAAAACAGACTGCTTGGCCAAGATGACCTTTCAGGCCTCGTCCAACTCAAGCACTGGATGATTCTGAAAGCATTTTCAAAGGCGCTTAGAATTAAGAGAGTGCCACTTCAGGGGACAGTCACCAGCCCAGCAGGCCCCATGTGTGGCTCAGCTTCTCCCATTGTGGTTTGGTTTGGTTTAAAGGCGAGAGTCAGAGGAGACACAACAGCCCATTGACTAAGGGATAATATTTTCCATCAGGTGTCACAGATCCCTGTACTTTCTCTTTTTCCCCAGGGGATTCTCAAAAAGGGCCACGTGACCAACTCAGAATAAGTGAGTCCCATGAAAAAGCATGCAGGCACACACGCATGCAAGCACACACACGCATGCAAGCACACACATACATGCACACACACACCCCCGGGGCAGAGAACACCAGGAGCCCAAACGCTAAACACCCGCCAGGCCCCCCTCTCCCAGGCGAAGCCCCAGAAGCCATATCTGGGCGATGCTGCATTTTTCTGGAATTGTGTCATCATTCACAACAAAGTTCACTCTCAGGCCTCGCATCCACCCGAGAGCTGGGCTGGGATGCCCCGAGCCACAGTGAAGAAAGAGCTGGCCACTCACATCATTTTTATGGTGAGCTGTGAGCTCCAAACGAGCTGGGTGTGTGCAGGGACGACGCCCTGGTCCAGCCGTGGCAAAGGCGCTGGAAAGCACGTCAGGAACAGGCCCACGCGCGCTTAGGCTCCATCAAGAGGCATATAAAATAGAGCAGCTACGGGGGGTGTCCAAGCTTCGGGTTTAAAAATAAAGGGGATGAGGGAGGGGTGGCTTATCCCTCTTCTCCATAGGCCTGGCAGGGTCCAGGGGGCTGGTGAGACCAGTGAGTCAGGAGAAGAGGACATCTGTGACCTGACGTGACTCCTTTTCTGATGCAATGCTGGACGTGAGATAGTTCACAGATGCTCCAATCCTCCATGCTTGTCCCTGGAATTTGGGGACTCTATCAAGGGCCACGGTAATGTCAACAGTCCCCGAGACGTGAGCTCAGAGGGGCACTGGGTGGTATAGACACCACTCTGTCACCCTGGGCTGCCATCCTGAGCCACCTCTAGACTCAGAAGGATGAAGCGACACTCCCTCCCCAGCAGGCTTGTACAACAGGGTTGAAGCCAACCTCGGGCAGAGGGAGAAGGTGAGGAGAACCAGGCCACCCTCTCATCTGTGTGGGGACAGGGCCTTTGCAGTCCCCACCGGCCATGACCCTTGCTCTCCAGGGTCCATCACTTTCCCTAAGAACACCTGGCCTTTTGGACACTTGGTTTACCGGCCCCAGAAGAGAAGTGTGATTGACCTGATAAATCTGGGCAAGTTCCAAGTTCAAAACTTCAACCATGGGCTCATCTCTCAATTTGTTCAGGGAAGAGGAGTGCTATTTATTGGGGTCTCCTCTAAAACCCTATAAACATGAGGCAAACCGTTCTCTGACACTCCTCCACTCCTCCCCAAATCAGGAAATCAGGACTAAAAGCAAATTTAGGGAGGCCATCTCTTAACAGTACCATCTTTGTCTATAAATCAGCAGAAAAACAGAAAGGTAGAATGTTCTAGTTGGAAAGGGGCTTTATGAGAGAATGAGGACCAGAAGGAGGTCACTATTTACCCAATGTCACACTGCCACCCAGGCAGAACTGAAACCATACTCAGGCTCAAGACACCCGGTCCAGTGCCCTTCCCCGCCTCTCCTGTGTGGCCCACGGCAGCCAGGGCTTGGGGTGCTGGCGGATCCCCGTGTCCCAGAGAGAGATGTTTCTAGAGCCTCCTCCACTCCCGGCCCTGGAAAAGGGCTGCACCCTGGCCGCTGGGATCCAGCTGGGATCCTGTCCTGGCAACTTCACCATCTGTGCCCTTCAAGTTCCAAAAGGGGAAACAACAGGGCAGCTCTCTCCCCATCCCAGGCCTGGGCTGCCGGGGGGTCAGGGCACGGTGATCCATCAGCTGCCGACTCCAGCAGGGCCAGCGGCCAGGGCTGCTAGGCCCTGTCTCCCCCGATGGTCCCCCTTCACAGGGTAGTCTCCAAGACGGTCTTGCGACTCACATGGCTGCTCCTGTCAGCACCAGGACACCACGCAGACCAGCAGCAACAGGGACCGCCAGGGATGGTGCTTGCTGCGCTGCGAGCAATGTGCTTTGCTCCATTCTTCATTCCCTGAGCCAGAGCTGCACTGGGCACACCTGTCCTGATGCAGCACGACCTCAAGGCAGTGAGGATGGGAAGAAAACAAAGTTCCCGTCCTTCAGGGAACTGCGGAGGATTGCAGATGCCCAGGGGCAGAGGAGCAGCTTGCAGTTTCCAGACCACCGAAATCCAGGCCAGTCGTCCTTAACCAGGGGAAACTTTACCCACAAGGGGACATTTGGCAAAGTCTGGAGACATTTTTGGTTGTCATAACTACGGGGGTGCTGCTGGCATCTAGTGGCTGAAGGCCAGGGATGCTGCTGAACACTGTCGCACGGGCGTCAACAGTGTCAAGGCTGACAAGCCCTGCCTTAGGCACGTATCTTCTGGAAGCTTGTTTCTTTTATTTCCTTTCTCCCAGACACTTTTCATCATCGCGCTATAAGATAACAAGAAAATAACGTGGGAGTATGCCAATTACAAGTCCAGATAAACGTTCGCAGCCTGTCAGAATGGAAGCTCGGGCTTTTCCTGTTATTCACACAATGACTCAGTGACTGGAGCTGCAGAAAGGAAGGCCAACCCTTCGGAAAAGCACTCAGAGTGGAGGCAGGCTTCAGACGAAGTTCCGAGTGCGTTCTTCAAAACTCGGGCATCACGGAAAGGCCTCGGCGATGCCTGAAACATCCAACTTGTGCTGCCTTTGAAATCTGATTAAACACAAAGTACTCTCAACAGGGTCTTTTGGATAGAGCCTGCTTTTTGTTTTAACGTGGTTTTAATCACGGAATCTTGGCTCTTTGTTCCTTCAGGAAATTCTGTCAAATGTTTCACATTCCTCCTGGAGAAGTACTGTCTATGCAAATTAAGATTCCAGGTTTTCAGTTCAGACAGTTTGGGGGCAAGCAGCATTCTGTTGATGCTTCCTAATGTCAACGTGAGGGGAAAAACAGTGAGGGGAGGAAAGAATGCAGATGTCTGTCGTGGAAAACACACACAAAACCAGAAACGTTTTCCCCTCGTGCACAAGGTCAGAGCATCCGGGTAAACTGGCTCCATGTTTTGCAGACACACTGACAGAACGTGGAAAATGCTGTCGCAAAGGGCCTCGACAGGAGAGCAGGCAGCTGCCTAGAAACAGGCATTTTGCCCAAAGACGGGTTATCTATTAGAACTGCATTGTTCTCAGCATGACTAGGCTACGATATCGAGAGACAGAAAAATATAGTAACAGACATCATGACAAATTCTCTTTACGTAGCGCAAGAGGAGATAAACACGGGGCCTCACTAAGCCACTCCCTCCAAATTCTTCACTTCCAACTTTTGGTGTAGTTATGACCCAGTTATCGAGATGCTGACTTGGAAAGGTGCAGATAGAAGATGGGGTGTGTCTGACATCTCCTAAGCCCCTTCTGGAAGCAGGGAGTCAGGAGCAGAAAGTTTCACGGAGGCCCCCACAACCAGGTTCAAACGCCCCTTCTGTGATTAGCTTCGGGACCTTGAGTGAGTTATTGGCTTTCTCTGAGCCTCTCAGTTTCTTTGTCTGTAAAATGAGAACTTACAGGTCAAGGCTTAGCGCAGAAGAGGCCCTCACTCAACCAAAGAAGCGCACTTTCTCATTTCAGGAGCCACCTCTCCAGGGAGAGCCCCCCAGGGGTCCGGGCACTGCACTCCCAGGGAGGTCTTACTCTGAAGAGCCTCTCCGGGGATCAGGACCCAGTGGTTCAAAGACTCTGCTTTCTTGTCTAAGCCCCAAGTCCCTACCCAGAGTTGTCAAAAACGTGGGAAAGCAGAGACTCCATTGTTGGGATCATAAATTGGTGAAGCATTCTGGAAGGCGATCTGGTAGCACTTACAAGGGTGTATTGGTATATGCCCTTCACCATCAAGCCCAATTTCGGGTATCTGTGATGCCTTCACACACGTGCACAAAGAGTTCTGATAGCAATAATAACAATAATGCGATAATAGTCGCTAAATTTTACTGAGCATCTAAAAAGTTCAAAGTGTTTTATATATAATTTATATATGTATATTTGATACATGATACATCTGATTTGTTCTACATATGATATTTATTTGACATATATATAGTCACTTTTACTTAACCCTACACAGTAGGTATTATCATTATGTCCATCTTACAGAAAAGAAAGTTGAGACAAGGAGAGATTAGTAACTTGCCCTAGGTCAAGGGTCAGCAAATGTTTTCTGCAAAAGGCCAGATGGTAAATATTTTAGGTGGGCCATATGGTCTCTGTCACAACTACTCAATTCTGCGGTTACAGCATGCAACCAGCCCTAAACAACAGGTCAACAAATGAGCATGGCTGTGTTCCAACAAAATTTAACTATGGACACTGAATTTTGAATTTCATATAATTTTCATATATCAGGAAATATTTATATTTGGATTGTTTTTCCAACCATTTAAAAATGAAAAAAGAATCATTCTTGGCTCCCGGGCCCTACAAAAACATGAGGAGAGTGGATTTGGTCCAAGGGCTGTAGTTTGCCAACCCCTGCCCTAGGTTTAATAGCAAAAAGAAAGAGTGGGGAAATGGTTCAATAAATCATGAATGGAATTCCTATTATAGACTCTCTGCAGGATTAAAAAAAGTCACATGCACACAGGACAGGAAGGAGTTCTGAACATATGAGTGAAAAAAAGCAAGCTGTGCAACAACACGCAATTTGTGTATTTAAAATAAAGCTAATTATGCACCTGTGTGTGTATATGTGCGTCTACACTCTTGTTCACACACATATAAACAGTCAACATTTAGAAAGATGCCTGGAAAGACGACCACCAAATGTCATCAGCCAGGGGGCACAGAGGGGACTTTCATGATTGCCTATGTACGTATGCGGCTCTATAATTTGAACCTTTTGCATCCTAAATACATCCTTCTATCACTTGTGTAATAAAAGGAAAAAAACTTGAGGTCCTAGTTACAAGTCACCACTTGCCAACATACTCTGAACAGTCTGAGCAGTTTCCATGTGCCCCAATCGAAACTAAAGCTGGTTACAATTAATTATGGCAGGACAAAGACATTCTTTCCAGAGAGAAAAACAAACAAATAAAGGTGGCATAAACTATAGGAAGTATACATAGCCATGTCTCTCTTTGATTATCAACAGTGATTTTTTTTTCAATTGCATATGTACATGACCTAACCTTCTCGAGACACTATTAACCTTCAAACCAAGGATGTCGTTGTAAACAAAGCCTTCAAGGTTTTCATCTGGCGTGTGATAGTCCAGGCGTAGCTTTCTTGACTGCATAAACTTTAATTTATGAAGTTATTTTGGTTTGCTCCACTGGCATGAACATAGCTGAAGGGGGAGTCATCGACTGTGGAAATGAGATTTCCCTCAGTGCCAATTTTTAAATCCAGCCTCCAGGTCATCTTATTTTTTTGGATGCTTCCCACAGTCACATTTTTTGTTTGTTTTACATGAAAGAGCACATTCCCTTTCCCCAAGCCAGGTTTACCATTTTCCATTGCTCTTATTAAATGCATCTTATTCAAAAGGAATGTTCTCAGAGTTTCCGCCCTTCACTGGCCTGGGTAGGAGGCCTGGAGGTAGACGCCCTAGGACGGACACCCAGACCCCGAGCTCCAGGCTGTCTCCATGCACCACCTAATCACATAGGTGGAGAACAAGAGGGTCTCACATCCCATCTCCTTGGGCCAGGACCATTGCTCGGATCTGACCCCAAGATCCCAGATTCATTCTCAGATCTAGACAGACCCCAAGGGGGCTCTCAGCCCGTCCCTCTTTGCCAATTAAAACAGCAGCTGGCTGAAGCACAGTCTGAAGGTGCTGAAATGCAAAGCTGTGAGGAGACTGGCCCTGCTCAGGTGACCATCCCATCAGAGCTGTGAGGGCCTTCCATTGACCAAACAATGAACGTTTTCAATCCCAAGCAACACCTGGCTTGGAGGGTGCAGGAGGGAGCTTTAAACCACAACTAGGCATGCCACGCGGATCCCAAATTCATGACATAATTGTATGCACTGCCAAAACTGGCAAGACAAAACTATTCCAGGTGATGTTTGAACTGGGCCATCTCCCCGCAGCCTCCAGATGCCACTTCCCGGCTGCGGCCACGACTGACATCCTCAAGTAGATTAATTCGTGATGGAACATTACTTAGCCCTTTGGATGGGGCAATCTTAATTACTGATTTTTGTGATGGGATCAATTTTATGTTTT
Source organism: Cheirogaleus medius (assembly GCA_008086735.1). Lineage (NCBI taxonomy): Eukaryota > Metazoa > Chordata > Mammalia > Primates > Cheirogaleidae > Cheirogaleus > Cheirogaleus medius. Next base: position 2,560,288 of record VBSM01003143.1, read on the forward strand.
TCAAATGTATCCCACCACATTAGGAACAAAAAATAAACTGTTATAAAATTTACCTTATTTTAGGTACATTAACCATTAGCCCTCTGTATCCGCAGGTTCCACATCCATGGATTCAACCAACTGTGGACGGAAAATATTCGGGAGGGGGAGGAAGCATTTGTACTGAACATGTGCAGACTTTTTTTTTTGTCATTATTCCCTATACATAGTGTTTACATTGTATTAGGTATTATAAGTAATCTAGAGATGATTTAGAGTATACAGGAGATTGTGCATAGGTTATACGCAAACACTACACCATTGTGTATCAGGGACCTGAGCATCTGAGGATTTGGTATCCAAGGGGGTCCTGAAAATAATCCCTCATGTATAGTGAGGGACAACCATATATATTTATTATGGGTAAAAAACATCGCATGAGGTCTATCCTCTTAAATTTTTACATGTGCAGTACGGTATTATTAACTATAAGCACAATGCTACATAGCAGACCCCTATAGCTTTTCCAACTTGTATAACTGAAACTTTACACCCATTGAATAATAACTCCCCATTTGTCCCTCCCCCCAAACCTGGCAACCACCATTCTACTATAAGTTTGACTACCTTTCATTCCTCATATGAATGGAATCAGACAGTATTTGTCCTTCTGTGACTGGTTTATTTCACTTAGCAGAAGTCCTCAAGCTTCATCCATGTTATAGCTATGGCAGGATCTCCTTCCTTTTTAAGGCTGGAAAGTATTCCATTGCATGTATATACCATATTTTCTTTATCCATTCACCGACTCATAGGCAATTTAGGTTGTTTCCACATCTTGGCTATTGTGAATAATGTTGCAATGAACATGAGAGTTCAAATATCTCTTCGAGATCCTGATTTGAATTCTTCTGGATAAATACCCAGAAGTGGGATTTCTGGATCATATGGTAATTCTATTTTTAATTTTTTGAGGAATCTCCACACCATTTTCCACAGCATCTGTACCACTTTACATTCCTACCAACAGTATACAAAGGTTCCAATTTCTCTACATCTTCACCCCTATTCGTTATTTTTTTTATAGTAGCCATCCTAACAGGTATGAAATGATATCTAATTGTGGTTTTTTCTTTTTTTTTTTTTTTTTTGAGACAGAGTTTTACTCTGTTGCTGGGGCTAGAGTGTCGTGGCGTCAGCCTAGCTCATAGCAACCTCAAACTCCTGGGCTCAAGTGATCCTTCTGCCTCAGCCTCCCAAGTAGCTGGGACTACAGGCATAAGCCACCATGCCCGCCTAATTTTTTCTATATATTTTAGTTGGCCAATTAATTTCTTTCTATTTTTTGTAGAGATGGGGTCTCACTCTTGCTCAGGCTGGTTTCAAACTCCTGACCTTGAGCGATCCTCCTGCCTCAGTATCCCAGAGTGCTAGGATTACAGGCATGAGCCACCACGCCCAGCCTAACTGTGGTTTTAATTTGCATTTTCCTAATGATCAGTGATGTTGAGTATCTTTTCATATCCTTGTTAGTCACTTGTATGTCTTCTTTGGAGAAATGTCTGTTTGAGTCCTTTGCCCATTTTTTAATTAGGTTATTTGGGGTTTTGTTATTGAATTGTAAGAGTTTCTTATATATTTTGGATATTTACCCCTTATCAGGCGCATGGTTTGCAAATATACAATTTACTCTAGAGCAGTGTGTTGCAGCATATTAGAATATAAAATTTTCAGTCACATCTCTATGAGCGGATGGACAAGATAAGGCCTAGGGTCCAAGTCTGGACCAATGCCTATTTCTGTAAATAAAGTTTTATTGGCACACAGCCACACCCATTTGTTTAGGTATAGCCTATGGTAGAATTGAGTAGCTGCAAAAAGATGTTATGGCCCACAAGCTTAAAACATTTATTATCTGTCCTTTACAGAGAAAGTATGCTAAACTCTTGTGTACATTATACAATCAAGGCCTTTTTGGCCCCAATCATAATGTTATAGAAAGAACACCTTTAGGTCAGATTATTCTCTTTTAAGCACTGTGATTTTTGTCACTGTAAACAACTTTAAAATCCAATCTCCTATCATCTAGGCAGATAAGTTACTAATGAGTCTCTAGGTGATACCAGGAGGTACCTTGTTCTTACACGGTTGTGGTGTGTTTCCACCTGGCATTCCTTCATTCCCTTCTTCAGTAACAGCCATTCCACGTGATCCCCATCATTCTTCCCAAAAGAGTCCTTTCCAGGACTTTCCTCCTGGTTTTTAGAAACGATGCTCTATTTGCCTTGGGGTTGTTAAGTAAGCTGTTATTTGACCCCCACACCAGCGAAAAACGAAGCAGAGACAAGCAGAACTGAGAGATGGGGTCAGAAAGAACCCCAGGGACACTGAATCCTTGGATGCAGAAATCCAGGAATATACCTAGATTCCCAGACACATGAATCCATAAATTCTCATTTTTGCTTAAAATTAACTAGATCTGAGTTTCTATCACTTGCTGCTAAAGGGATTTTGAGTACAACAGTTGGGATCTTTTAGTGTTCTACTCTTTGCATTTAAGAGTTCATGTATTATTTTTCACATTTCTATATTATTTTAATAACTCTCATTTTTAATGGGTACATAACCATCAGATGGGACAAACCCGACCTGGCCACCTTGCCTGCTGACGCCAGTGCAGACCTCACTGGGTGCCACACCCTGACCTGGCATAGTACGTGTTCAGCAGACATACTGGGTGCCACGAGGACAGGGCTACTGGTGTACACAGGACACCACCTCCAGCCAGCCTGGTGCTCAGCTCACTGACTAGCCTGGGTGTTGCCAGCCAGGCACCAACGCTCAGCGAGACTGCCTTCCCAGTGTCAGGGGGACTCAGCTCGTGGGCTCTTAGCTATGAAAAACCTACGCCATTTCTCCCCCTGCCCTGGCTTCATTCCTCAGAGCCGAGTCTGTGCTACCTGGCAGTAAAACTTTTCCACTCAGTGCTCAATCTTGGTCTCTTAGTCTTTATTCTTCTTTAATAGAGTATAAGTTATTAATGAAGGGGACCAGAACATGCCACTCCAAAATATACCACTTTGGCATAAGGATTGTTTTGAGCTGAAGGCAATTAGCTCTCAGCCCTCCTGTTTTCTGTCTAAAAGCAGGGCATAAATTTCCATTTGTAAAGATGTCTCCCTTCTCTCCCACACCAGGAAGAAAACTAGACCACTCCTAGCCCCTGAGACAGTTCTTACTCACTCGACAACCCTATTGACCATACATTTCCTTCCCTCCCCTTCCCATAATTTACCTACCTCCCAGAAGCCCAAAACTCCTCTTCCTTTGTTTAGCTTAAAATGGTAGATAGCCCCAAATTCTTACTGCATCCTTGAGCCACATTTCTTTGTGAACTCCAGTGCCGAAGTATGTAATTTGAAATCAATTTTTTATCCTGTTAATCTGTCTTTTCTGAACTGAATTTGTAGCCCCCAGCCACTGAACCTAAGAGAGTGGAGGAAAAAGTTTCTCTCTCGCCTACACCTGTGTTATCTGTAGGCCATTTCCCCAAGGAGGCAAGTTCTACGATCAAGGCAGACACCGTGTCTGCCCAGCCACCCCAACTGTCCCCGGGCCTGGACACACTGACAGACTCCAGCCCTGTTCACTGGGTGAATGAAGGAACATCCCCTATGTGCCAGCCACTATGCCATTCTTCACAATTACACATAGCACTGCCATAAAATCCCTTTCCACAGCTATACCAGCTTCATTTTGGTGAAAGATACGTGTTCTGAGAGAAGTCTGTGGTTAGCAGCGTAGGACAGAATTTGAAGAAAGGTCTGTGTCAGGAAAACGTAGTTGGATATTTTGGCAAAGCCTCATTGAACCTGTCAGTTGCTGACAGGGCTAGGAAGAGAGAGCGCTAAAGGCCATTTGTCATTCGTCCCCTTACACAAAGGTGTTCGCGGGTCACTTCCCCCTTTTGCCCACAGGAAACGGCAGTCCTGTGAGCACACAGGGGCCACAGGGTCAACCCCTCGCATTGGCACGGCTCATCACAGCTCACTCCCACCCCGTGCCCTCCACCACGTTTCTCACGGAAGCCCTGGGGATGGGTGACGCCATCCTCCCCACTTACAATGAGGAAGCCGAGGCCAAAGGAGGGCTATCTGCTACAGGTCACTCCAGCAGGATGCAGAGAATGAGGGACTAGAGCACAGATTTTTTTCAATCCCTTATCTCCACCTTTGGCAATCAACCGTGGTCAAGGACAGACCAAGTGGCCCCCAGAGAGGACTAGGAGCCCAGGCACAATCCTGCCCCCCTCCCCCAACTGCAGGGCCCTTTGGCCTGGGCATCCGCATTCCTGGATGTTTTAGATGTGCAGTATCAAGTCACAGTACTTTTGTCTTTCAAAACTGTGCTCCCGCCCAGGCGTGGTGGCGCACCTATAATCCCAGCTACTCATTTGAGCCCAGGAGTTTGAGTCCAGCCTGGGCATCATAGTAAGACTCCCATCTTTTAAAAATAAAACAAAACAAAACAAAACAAAACAAAAAACTGTGTTACTAGGCCGGGTGAGGTGGCTCACACCTGTAATCCTAGACCGCTGGGAGGTCGAGGCAGGAGGATCGCTTGAGGTCAGGAGTTCGAGACCAGCCTGAGCAAGAGCGAGACCACATCTCTACTAAAAATAAAAAAAATTAGCCAGATATGGTGGTGTGTGCCTGTAGTCTCTGCTACTTGGGAGGCAGGAGGATCGCTTGAGCCCAGGAGTTTGAGGTTGCTGTGAGCTAGGCTGGTGCCACGGCAATCTAGCCAGGGTGACAGAGTGAAACTCTGTCTCAAAAAAAAAAAACTGTGTTGCATAGGGGCAACACAGTCTGAGCTCTTATCAGCCCTGCAGCCCCAGCATGGGAAGGTCTCTGACTGGGGAGCTCCTGCTTCTTTTATTGCACTCTACTTTTTTAAAAAAAATGAGCTTCTCAATAACAAAACTTCCTTCCTCTCTTTCCAGCAAGAAGTCAGGCTCTGAAGATTGTACATGTCATTTAGATTACAAAAAAGAAAAATGTATGTTTATTTAAATGAAAAATCATGTTTTTCAAATGTTTTGGTTTCCAGGTCCCTATTCCAAAATAAAGTTTTCTACTGAGTTCTTTCTGCTCTTTCATGGTAGAGTGACCATATAATTTATTGTCCAAACAGGGACACTTTCAAGAAAAAAGGGGATGCTATTAATCCTGACACTGGCCATATGATCACCCTTCTTTGGGGTCATCATTTCTCATCGGAGCCCAGAAGAATGTGGCTAACCACTTCCAGACAGCAAATTAGGATGTATTCATCTCAGGCCTTGAAAAAGTCAACAGCCGTGCAGTTCACTTTTAAGTAAGTGGAAGATTCTCTTTGCTGCACTGTCTGGCCCTGAAGGCAAGCCAGTGGTGCTCACTCCACGTGTCTAACAGAAGGTGGCTGTTTTCCTGCCATTGCCCAAGAAACCAAAGGATCCAGGGATGCTTTCTTTTCTAGCAGTAATCCTGATGCGCTGAGACTAAACCTTTCTAGTCCCCGAAATTTCTCAGGCAGGCAAGGGGTGGGGTGTCTAGTATCAGAACAAAGAAGGCTGGGGAGATGGCTGGGCCCATCCCAGTGCCAGGCAGGGCCACACCCTCCATTCCAGATGGAATAGAATCTCTGCTCTTTATTTTAAACCTCCAGAGGAAATCGCACCACCTCCCTGGGTGAGCCAGTCCAAAGTTTAATTGAGATCTTCAGGGCAAGGCCCCCCACTTCCCGTCCATCCTCCACCCAGGAAACCAATAAAGTCTGACCCTCCGCCTGTCATCAGTACAGCAGGGGAAAAGAACTTTCGGCCCCATCCACTCTCTCCTTCATTGCTGGGCCGAGAAAACAGAACATGAAACACACACACACACACACACAGAAATCTCCTTCCTCCCCAGGTCAGCACTCCTCACCCCCAAGCCCTTTAATCCCCAAGCAGATTATAAACAGAAAGACAGGAAATGCAAGCAGCAAAGTTTAGAGACATTTCCATCTCTCAACTTGAGCCCCCTCCCCCGCCCAAGCCTCTCTTGACAGACAACCCATTAAGAGCTGGCCCATAATAGTCTTTCCTGTAAGAACATGTAAATAGCATCATTTGAGTTTATGCTTGGGTATTTCCCAGCTCTCTGGCTTCTGTTTCCTTTGTCCCATAATGTTCCCATGGGGAGTGAGTAAGGTTGATGGGAGGGTCTGGTCTCTCTCCCACTATCCTACCCTACCCTACCCCACCCCACCTACTCTCCTCGGAGCCGCCCTCCTTCCGGCTCCCCCCGCCCCCCAAGTTGAAAGGCCTTCCCCTGGAGCACTGCTTCTGTCACTTGGCTTTGTGTGTCACTGTTCATTTCCTTGAAGGAAGCCCTTCCATTCAGCGCGCTGGAGACTCCAGACAATGCCTGACATCTCCTTCATTCCAACACATTCTGCTACTAAGTATCCACACAGCGATCTTGTCTGTTCTCAGCATTAAGTGAGCAAAATCGGTGCCTACTGAAATTATGTTTTAAGTCAATCCTATGCCTACCAAACTGCTTTTTTTTTTAAAGGAGAATTTGTTCCTTTTATATACTTGCATAGTTTGCAAGGCAAATACACTATGGAAGAAGACAGGGGCCTCCAAACCAGAGGCTGGCAAGGTGACATAAATGAGTCAAAGGGACTTAGTATGAGGCAAGAGAGAATAGTGGGGTCTATGATAAAATGAAAAGAACCTTGCCCCCAAAGAGATAACCAATATTCAATTGTAGACAAATGTTGCTACACAAAAACTGCCAAAACTTCCAATTTTCTGAGAGAAGTCTTAAATCAGGAAGGTTATGTAAAATCTTCTGATTTTAAAATATTGTCGTGGGCCAGTTTGCAACCTCAGGGCTAGATGATAAGCAGCCCCGCTGCACCCTGGGCCTAGCACTATCAGGCACTGTTAATATCTGCAGGAAAGAGCACAGTCTAGGAACAGCATCCAGGATGGAGGGGGTGGGTGACAGCCAGGCATGAGGATGGGTGGTGGCCAAAGGTAGATCTTAGACCCCCACTCCTCAAAGCCCAGCTTCTCTGAAGGCTGTGGGCTTCTTGGACACTTTCTGGGAGCAATCTTAATTTTTAGGAAGGAAATAATCAGGAAATAGGATTCACTTTACTGTAATTCACTTAACTCAAATTCACATTACAGAAATTCACATTACAGTCAGCTTTGTTGAAACCGATTGATGAGAGCCGCAATGGGCGGTGGCCCTTTCCCAATAAAAATATACAAGATATACTGAGCATAAAACTCTTAACTAGCTCACAGGCCCCTGTGATTGAGTAAAAACCAGTAACTCAAATAAACAGGCTACCTTCCTTCCCAAACTCACGGCAGGGGAGTGGGTCCCAGACACAGCAGAGACAAAAAGGGAGTTTGTCACATTCCTTTGCTTGTTTGGGACAACTGAGAAGATACATGATGCTGGGCACGTTACTGAACCTCTCTAAGCCTCAGTTTCCTCACCTGTAAAATGGGGACACTAGGGATGATAACGGCACAATCCTAATAGGATCCCTGAAAGGATAAAGAGATAAAGCACCCTATGCTATAGGATGGCGGTTGAGGTGTCAACGTTACATGTGTAACAGAAAGGAAACTGTAAAATAGAAGCTGTAAAGAAAAAAGCCAGTGAGAATGTAAACTTAACATAGTGTACGGCACACCTTAAATAACCACTAAAAAGTCAGGTCTTAATTCAGACAATCCCCTCATGGCTGAGGCCAAAGGCGACCCCATGGTCCCAATGAGTGGAAGGCCCATCCCCAAACCCCTGGGGAGGAGGCAGGCCCTGCACCACCATGTGGCTGAGACTCCTGCCAGGCCCCAGCCAGGCCCTGAGCCCTCCTGAGTCCTCGGCCTGCATCTCCCTGGGGCCATCTCCTCCTGTCCTGGTGGAGAGGGACTTTCAGCCTCGCTGGCAAGATGGAAGGGCCGAGACTGAGGCAGAGGCTGAAGGCGAAGGGGCTCTGGCCTCCCTCACTCCCTGGGCCACCTACTCTAGCTGACCTGAGCTCCACCCTGGACTTCGGGCCCCCAAACCAGCTGGAGCCTTGCTGCCAACGTCTCTTCACCACCCAACTCTTCACCACCCGCCAGTCCCCCAGGAGCCTCCTGCAGAGCAGTGGGCCTGGTATGGGGCAGAATCCAGGTGCTCCGGGGTTCACCATTCCTTCAGAAAGTATCTACTGAGCACCTACTACATACAGACACACAACAAAGACAAAAAAACAAACACAGGCCCTGTCCTCACAAAGCTTATAGGCTACCAGTCACCAAATCCACCTTATTTCTAACAGTAAACCCTAAATGTAACACATTTTCAAAAAGAAAAAAAAAAAGTGTCAGAAATTACTCAAACAGATGTCCCTGCATCTTCATGTTAAAATGATTCACACTTTTTCTCATGGAACCAATTCATGAGCTTCAGCCCGAGTGTCTTGTAATGGGCCCTCAATGGAAAAAAAATTGTCACATCCTCCCACTCGAAGCATTTGTAACACAGCCAGCCAGCCCACAAACAGTAGTACATTTGGTTTTTTCTTCACCAAAGAACTAATTTACATAGACGTGATGGTATGATTCTGTTTCTTAAACCTTGCTCTTTTGCTATAACTGTTTTCTAATTACTTACACGTTGGTGAATTCCAGGATATGGTTTTCTAATGGTAATAGACAAATCAAGGTGCTATTATTCTCTGTCCGCCGTGTTCCCACTCCTGATTTGTCTCCTAAATATAAATCCACACATGAAGAACATCAAGCTGAGGAAAGCCAGAGTTAGAAATCACAGTTATCACCCATCCTGAGCTGTCACATCAAATTTAAGGCTCCTCATCATCTCAAATCCATGTGAAAAAAAATAAATAAATAACCCCAAAATACACTTTTGCCTCCTACTGACAATGGAACTTGGACAAGATTCCTAAATCCTCTGTGACTCGGTTTCCTAGTTTACAAAATGGGATTAACCCGTTGGACCAACCTCATAGGTGTGTGGCAAGGATGAAATGAAATAAGACAAGTAAAGTAAGAATGAACTACTTTTATTAATACTTTTTTCGATACCAATGTGAGGCAGTGGATGATGGTGGTTAAAAGGGCACAGGCTCAAGGGCCTGGGTTCAAATCCCACCTCTTGCGTTAAGAACTGCGACCTTGGGAAAGTTAAGGGCTCTCCCTGAGCCTCCATTTTCTCATCTGTGGAACTGAGATAAACATAGTATCTGCCTCGAAGGGAGGTTATGAGGAGGCCCCGACACACAGCAGTGTAGTAGGTTTATAGCTATTTTGGTGACGATGAAACCAAGGCTGATGGGAGGTGTCACTCAGCTCTGGAGGAGCTGGCTATATAGTGAGTTTATAGACATATCCCGGATCCCACAAGGAAACAGACTTGGGATCAAACCAATGTGTATGTGGACAGAATCCACTTCTGGACTCACACACAGCTATTGTTCCTAACACCTTGGGTTCACATTTCCATGGTGACAAATGTTTATTTCCTGATTTTTTTTTTTTTTTTC
>VBSM01003143.1:2569969-2600796 GCA_008086735.1 Cheirogaleus medius
CCCCCCCCACCATTTTAGGAAGGAAATGATTAGCATCAGCCTTTGATTCAACATTGAACTATGCTGTCTTTATTCTCAGACAGGCTATAGCAGTGCCACCAGCCCTCCAGGCTTGCCTTCCACCAGGTCAGCAACCCCAGCAGAAGAAGAGCAGCCCTTTCTGGACCAAGAATCCCATCCTCACCCCTGAACCAGTCCCTGTGCTCGAACAGAGAATCAGGGCTCTGCTTGGCCAGGGCTGGGTCACCTGCTCACCAATGAAGCCAATGGGAAGTCATCCCCACGCAAGCCTGTGGATCAAATATGGGGAGTGGTCCCCCAAGAAAAATGGAGGTGCCATTACCAGAAGAAGAGGGAGTGGGTGCTGGGCAGAGAAAAACTACAGCTACCATCTGCTCCCACATTTCCTCAAAGCTGCTGCCAAGTCCACAACGCTGGCTGGGAGGAGCCCTGCATCCTCCGAGGCTCCACGCCTGCCATTCCGCCACTCAGGGACGCCCAAACCAAGCCTACACCTTTCCCCAGAGCCAGCGGCGTCTCCTGACTGCCCTGCAGCACTGCCTGGACACAACCGTATAGTTTTGTCCTTCCACTCACCTCCACATCCCACCGGGTGCCAAGTTCTACAGATCTGGCCTCTCCAAAGCTGCTCCCACCCACCCCACTCCTCTTTTTTGCAGGACCCTGGGGACCCCCACATACTTCCTAGAGCACCTGCCCCTTTGGTCTCAGAGCCTCTGCTGCCAGAACTGGTGTCCTCAAGCACAGCCAGGATCAGCTTCCTCTGCTCAAAAGCTCTCAGTGGCTCCCCATTACCTAAAACTTAGCTCCCACCTTCTCAGCCCGGCACGCAGAGACTTCCCCACAGGACCCTCTACTTCTGCAGCCTTCCTGCTCCTGCTCCTCGCAACCACTCCACACCCTTCGCAAACAGCCACCTCGAGCTGCTCCACCAGCTACCACTACCTGGCCCTCGCCACTGCCAGGAACCTTTGTCTCTACCACACTCCACCCCATCACCTCATGTGGTGGGACTCTCCCCACCGCACAGGCTGGAGGGTCAAATACAAGCTCCAGCACTTACCTGCCGTGAGTCCTTGGACAAGAACTTTAGCCTCTCAGTCGGATTTGTCACATGCAAAAGACAATGATACCTAACCGGACTGTAGTGAAAAATACATCGATTTCTGTAAGGCCTCCTTCATAGAGCCTAGCACCTGGTAGGGGCTCTGTTAATGGTGACTTCATACTATCAGCCACCTGTCTTCAAGGCCCAGCCCAACCCCCACCATCCCCTCCCCACCCCGCCATCAAGACTGCCTTTGTACTTGGATTCTGCTTTCTATTGGAGTTGATCACCTGTCCTTCCCCCAGCCAGGCTAGAAAGCCCTCTGATCTTGGCATTCCTGAAGTACCCTGCCCAGCAGCATATACCCAGGAGGTCTTGAATCACACCAGCTCAACTGACTCCAACTTTGCACATCCCAAAGCATCCTGCTCATTAGTTGGTCATTCGTTCACTAGACAGAGATAACAGGAAGGCAGCCTCCACCGGCATGTCCCTGGTTACAAGGATTCCTGACAGAGACTCTCTTCGTCAACTCCCCACCTTGTCAAACAAGGATCAAAGTGCTCACCTCCCACCAACTGTCATTTTATTACAAAATAAAGTGAATGATGGTGGTTACTATTAAAGCAAACACACAGCACCTGCATACCCAGAAAAGCCCAGCCCAGCAAGCCGAGAGCCCTGGAGGGCTTTTGATAGCTCCAACCCTGTGCAGGGCACTGGGAAGGGTCCTGTCCTTCCTCGAATTCTTCATTCTTGCCTCTCGCTCCACAGCTCCAAAACTGCCATGTTATGCATCAAGCCTAACAATAAAGGAATGTGTTCACACTTGAAAGACAAAGATGTGTCACCACCTAGCAGAGTCAGGAAAAAAAACGTGCTAGATGCACTAAGACATGTGTTCGCACAGCCAAACTAGTCAGTCGACCAATGGGTCCAAGAAGAGATTTCAAGAACCACCAGAGTAACAGGGCTGGAATAATCTTATGACTTCCCATGGAGAAATGCTAAGGAGAACAGCCCTGCTGAGATCCAGCAGACTTGGCATGTTTAGTTTTTCTAAGGATTTTTTTCTGTATGATTCCATCAAGTGGCCTTACATTTACAAGGCACAAATTGTCATTTCTCCTCCCCAAATGGGAATATCTTTGTTCTTCTAATTATAAGTGTAATTCATGCTCATTGTACAAAATCCAGGATTTCCTAACTCCTGCTCACTATGCCATCTCTCCATGTCAGTAAGAATAACTCTCCATAATTCTTAATGAGTCCTTTATTTGAATATGCCAAGATTCACTGTATCAATCCTCTACTGGTGGTAACTGAAATTGTTTCTGATTTCTCTGTTATAAACACCCTCCACTGAACAACCTTCTGCATATCATTTGTGTGCTGATTTTTCCTTAAGATAAAATCTTAGAAATGGAATTTCAAGGTCAAGGGTTACACAATTTTAAGCCTTTTGATGTCTGTATTGTCAAACTGTCCTTGAGAAAGACTACTAATTTACACTCCTACCAGCAATGGGAGTGCAATGTTTGAAAGAACCTATTTACCTCTACTTTTCTAATGAGGCTTTATCCATGTTTTACATTTTTTGCCAAACTAAGAGTCTGGCTCTGCCTCATTTGATTACTAATGAGATCAAGCATCTTTTCATGTACAGTAGATCCTTGCATTCTACCTGTCTGACCAGTAATCTTTTTCTTTCCCCTAGAAGCTACCTCCACACTTACTACCTCCATCCTCTCTGGCTATATATAATAGGAGCTACCATGTTCTTATATGACTTCTCCCCTAGGGCCTGCAACCTAAGTTAGTTGTTCCAGAGTGGTCCACCGACACAGACAGGCCAATCAGAATCATTTCCCAAGATTTTTCAAATCAGAATTAGAAACGGAAATGCCTGCCTCTGTCCACTGATGGAAGTTGTAAGATGTGAAGTCAGGACATGTTTTCTACCATATGAAGAAAGCGGTGAGAAACCATGAATCTGGGAGATGGAGAGATGCAAGAGAGAGAAATGAGTGTCCTGAAAGTTCAAGTTCCAGTTTACAGGGGTTCCCAGGCAAGCTGGTCTTGATGTTCCCACCCTTCCTTTGAAATGCAAGACACCCCAGTATCCTCCCAGGTGAGCTCTCACTTGTCTATACTACTTCAATTGAATTTCCGTCACCTGCAACCAAGACTCCTACCTAATATATCTTGTCTACTAGCTATTTCTTCTTGTGTGAATTACTTTCTTATGTCCTTCGCTCATTTCTCTATTGGATATTTCCTCCTTCTGATTGAGTTTTATAAGAATATCTTCTATATTAAAGCTATTTCCCCAGCTTGTCACTTGACCTTTAGCTTTTGTTATGATCTCATTGGTCACAGAGAATTTTTTTGCACCGTCAAGTTGCACCCCAAATCTATAAGAAATATTCACCTACATTTTCTTATAAAATGTTTATAGGGGGAGGGGGGCGGGTATATACATACATAATGAGTGAGACGTGCACCGTCTGAGGGATGGTCACGCTTGAAGCTCAGACTTGTGGGGGGGGCCAAGGGCATTATTTGAAACCCTAAAATTTGTACCCCCATAATTTGCTGAAATAAAAATTAATTAATTAATTAATTAATTTAAAAATTAAAAAAATGTTTATAGCTTCATTTTTTAAATCTAAATCTTTAATGCATCTATAATTTATCTTAGTTGGCATAAGGTAGGAATCTAACATGTCTTCCCCAATAATTAGTTACCTAGTTATCTCAACACCATTTCCTGAATAAAGCCATTCTTCTCACATCAATTTGAAATCTTTCATTATATAGTAAATTTTCACATACACTTGGCTCTGCTTCTGGGCTTTCTGTTTTGTTTATACTCTTTATTTGGTCTCTATGATCAGTAAGGCATTATCCTTGTGCGATGACAAAGATAGAGAGACTAAGAATTTACTAGCATCAGGCAGGTTAGCAACAAAGCTAGGACAGAACCTAAATCACCAGTCTCTACCTTTTGCTGCCTTTCAGCTGTAGAAAAATTAAGCAGAAGAGAGCAGGCAGTCCTCTCGGCATCACCCTAGACTGGGAAATCTGGGCATCACCCGTCAAGGTAAGGTGGACATCCTGACCAAATGTTTCAGGAGAATGAGGAAGTGGGTGAGGATTTGCCAGGAGCCCACAGAGTGGTTGGCAGTGCCCACTCCCCTCTCCAACCTATTCCTCTGTCCGTGACAACAGTGTCCCCAATCACAAGCCTTGTAAAGTAGGTGATGCCTATCAATCTCTGACTCCTTGTGGGATATCTTCATCACTCATGTCCAGATGGAAAATTCTTACGTTTTCTCAACAATATTTACTTATTGTTTTCTTTGGCCAGGCAGAGTACTGTGTATTTTTAAACTTTCCAGAAAGACTGTTTATTAAGATAATATAATGTAGAATAATCAAACTGTTTATTTTTAACTTTTAATTTTGCTCTCTATAATCCACTAAAGAAAATACTAGAATCATGCATTTGCCTTTCTTGCATTGCAGGCATCTGTTAAATTATCAGTGGTGGGTTTTGGTTTTGTTTGTTTGTTTTTCTGTTTGTTTCTATTATACATATAACCCCTCAAGACCCCTCTGGGCTCTAATTCTTTCCTTGGGGGTAATTTTCATTTTAACATGTAATGCCTGCTCTTCAAATTAACATCAAATTTTATTATAAAGAACCCTCCCATAGTTGAATTTTTTTTTTTTTTTTTTTTTTTGAGACAGAGTCTCACTCTATTGCCAGGGTTAGAGTGCCGTGGCATCAGCCTAGCTCACAGCAACCTCAAACTCCTGGGTTTAAGCGATCCTCCTGCCTCAGCCTCCCGAGCAGCTGGGACTAAGGCATGCACCACCATGCCTGGCTAATTTTTTCTATATATTTTTAGTTGGCCAATTAATTTCTTTCTATTTATAGTAGAGATGGGGTCTCGCTCTTGCTCAGGCTGGTTTTGAACTCCTGATCTTGAGCGATCCTCCCGCCTCGGCCTCCCAGAGTGCTAGGATTACAGGCGTGAACCACCATGCCCGGCCCACAACTGAATTATTATCAGTGGAAAATACACCACTACATTCTCAAGATTTGAAGGGTAAAAAGAGCCCAAGAGATCACCTGGGCCAAGCTGCACATTTATATAGCTCAGGAAAGCTTGGCTAAGAGAGGTGCCACACAGGGTGTTGGTGGCCCTGCTCCCTTTTCCTTCAAACTTTTCACAGAGCCCTTGGTAGAACTTTCAATGGGAATTGAAACACCACAGCTCGCTGCACATAACAGCAAGAGTAGATACCACATTACCCTGAAAATGTAAAAAGTAGGTGACTTGATCCCACTCTGGCAGGTTATTAAACCTTGAGCTTTGCCAGATGTTAGCATCACCACCATTCCCACCCGCTAACAGATTCGGACCCCTAGGCTGATTGTGTCTGTTCCCCGACTGTGATGCGCAGTGAAAGCATGGCCTGGGAATCTGTAGGCCAGGACTCTGGTTCTGTTTTTGCTTTTCTTAGAGACAGGGTCACTGTGTTGCCCAGGCTGGAGTGCAGTGGCTATTCACAGGCATGATCATAGCTCACTAAACCTTGAACTCCTGAGTTCAAGCGATCCTCTCACCTCAGCCTCCCAAGTAGCTGGGACTACAAGGCACACACCAGCATGCCTGGCTCGGGGTTCTGGTTTTAGTTCTACAGTGGGCATCTCAGCTGTCTTCTAATATTAGAAGGGCCCCCTCAGCAAGTACATTTATCTTGGATATCTCCAAAGGGCAGAACCAGGACCTAATGGGTTAACACTGGCCCGGATTTACTTGAACTTGACAGGCAGACTTGGGTTTACCTTTAGCATTGGGTGAGGCCCAGGGAGCTTCAGAGAAAGAGCCCTAAAGCCAGCCCTCAGGGAGTTTGTGATTTCAAGGGTGAGGCAAGAAGCCTCTCTAATTTTTTTCACCCCCAAATCCAGTGGTTCAAAACGTATGGGCCACTTAGGAGAAGATATGAGTTCCCCATCACTAAAATGATTTGAGCAGAAGACAGAAGCCAACGACCAGGGAAGCTGCAGAGCAAAGTCCTATTTGAGGTGCCTGGTTACAGTTGTGTCTCTAAGATAATCTCAGAAGACACTCAGAAAGCAACTAGCTGTGATGTTCTACAAAGCGCAGTTCCCGCACCTGGCTCGTCCTCAGAATCTCCTGGGAAGCTTTTAAATACAGGCTCTGCCCATGAGCTTCTGATTCAGTGCATCGGGGCAGGGCTTACATTACGGGTTTAACTGTGTCCCCCAAAGAAGATATGCTGAAGTCCTCACCCCCAGTACCTCAGAGTATGACTTTATTTGGAAATAGGATCTTTACAGAGTGGATCAAGTTAAAATAAGGTCATTAGGATGGGCCCTGATCAATATGACTGGTGTCTTTATGAAAGGGGGAAATCTGGACGCAGAGACAGACACACACAGAGGAAAGTCAGTGCGAAGGACACAGGGACAGCCATCTACAAGCCAAGGAGAGAGGCCTGGAACACATCCTTCCCTGGCACCTTCAGAGGGAGTGAGCCCTGCCTACACCTTGATTTCAGACTTCTGGCTTCCAGTACTGGGAGACAATACGTTTCTGTTGTTCTAAGCTGTATTTGGTTATGGCAGCCCTAGGAAACTCATACCTCCTGGGCATCAGTATTATTAGAGCTACAGAGCTGCCCTGGAGGGAAATCCAGGCCAGGGCCCCATCCTACTCTGGAGACTGTGCTCCAGCGTGGCCACCCACATGGGCTTCCTTCAGCCCTCAGATCCCTCCTCTGAGGAAGGAAGGGGCTGGCTTCAATGTGGGGAGCTCCTTCCTGCACTCTGAGATGTCACTGAGTCCACAACTATGTTCAGACTCATCATGCAATGAGAAAGGGGTGGCCTTTCTCCATTTAGTCACTGTGCTGCTTCCGGGCAGTCGTGAGCCACCAGAGTGCAAGATTACACATCTACACACATTTCCAGGAGGAAAACACCACTGTCTAGTCCAATAGTTACAAACTTGTTGAAGACCCTGGGCTTTGGACTATGCCCTCATGCCAAGGTTATCTCAGAAGGAGATAGAGGAGGAAGGACGGGCCAGTGACTTGTGCACTGTACTCTTTCTATTGGTGCTTTATATACTCAAAGTGGGAATCACTAAACCCTCATCTAGGTAAATTGTATGCAAATCTTTAGTCAAAGTAGTTACCAATGGACGAGCCACAGGATTCCACAGAGGAGACTATTGTATCAGATAAAAGACAGAAGAAGAGACATTGGTAGAACCAACACCAGCACACTCAGCACCTTTGAGAGGATTAGGAAAGACGTCTCTTCCTCAAGACACTATCTGACCCCTGTCCTGATACATTTGCAAACCTACTATCTCTATGGGAACAATGCCTCTCTAGAGTTGTGCAATGTATAACCAAACACAAAAGCCCTTAAACATGGAAAATGGTGCAATGAGGAGGAAGGAGGTGATCTTGGAAAATCTTGGCAGTGTGATGTTGGCAGTGTGATCTTGGAAAATCTCTTCACCTCTCTGGGTTTGATTTCTTTCTTTCTCAAACTGGAATAATAACTACAACAAAAAACCAACTCCCAGGTCTACCCCACAGGGTTGCGGTGATAATCAAAAGTGAAAAACACAGGACTGCCTTTTACAAAGCCCAAAGCGTGGGCTTGTTTTCCGAGCCTGTAGGCTCTGGCTGATTTACACATGCAAAACCCCAAGGCAATAAAAAAGTCATGGACAAGTAAACTCTTTGACTGAACTCAATCTTGATTTCCCTACTCTAAGCTTTGAATGCCACAGAAAAGATGACTGATAGCTCAGAGGTGAGGGATGTTAAATCCCAAAGGTCTCAAAAATGTCACGTCACACGTACCATGCTCCTTTCTCATAAGAAAATCTACTTCGTACATCCCTAGGGTCACTTAACTCTATTTCAGAAATTATTACTATTCTTGCCAAAGGGGAGGGGGGATGTTATTAGGCAGATACTCTCATAGGAAAAAAAAATTAAAAGTCTTTAAAATAAGTGCATAAAGATGAATATATAATGAGTACAATGTTCCTACACTGTTTATAATCCACTTGAAAATTGGAAAATCTAAATGACCCACTGCAGGGGCTTGATAAAACCAGTTGAAGACAATCAAGTCACAGACCCCTTTAGAACCGGATAACCCCTAAGGGTCTGCTAGAAAATACCCAGCATTCCACTGAAACAATGTTCGGCTTCCAAAGTCTTTCACAATTTTTCCTGACACCCATCTGCTTCATGGGAAACTTTAAACACAGATATGGAAAAGCACTACAACCTACTGTTGACGGGAAACAGCTGCAGAACAGCGTGTCTGCGAGGATCCCATTTGTGTAAAATTATATCTAGATGTTCATATGTGCATGTATACACACAGATCTGGAAGAACATCCTCCTAAATACTGACAGCAGTTATGCCTGAGTGGTGGGATTGGCGGCAGGGGCACGCGGGAGGGGAGAGATTTTGAGCTCTTGCCTTCAGCAAGCAAGTAGGATCTGTGCAAATGTTTTAAAGTATCAAAAATGAGATAGAATGACTCCTATCTATCTCGCTGTGAGTCACAGCTGCACACTTGATTCATCTTTAAATGTCTCACATATGCTAGTACTGATGTTCCAAATGGCTGGCGAGGTTGCCGAGGACGGCCGCGGTGACGGAGCAGAAGGCATATCAGACGTGGGGACTGAGGATGGAGCTGAGCCCAGGCTCTGGCACTAGCAGGGTGCTCTAGCATAAGTTATCTACCTCTCTGAGCCTCAGATTCTTCATCTGCAAGAATGGAGAATTTTTTTTAAATCACAGGATTGGAAAGATCAAATAAAATGATAGTCACTAAGGGCTTTATACTTTTTAAATTATTGTTTTAAAGAAGATGCCCATTGCCGACCCCACCCCCTTCTCTCAGAGCCTAGCATGGTTCCAAGTACACAGTAAGTGCCAATTAAATACTGGATTTATGGCACTAGGGAAGAGGCAGAGGCCAATCTTGGGCTATTCCCAACAGAATTCTGCTTCCATTGAACCTCCACGCTCTTTGTTCTAGGCAGATTTTTTTTTTTTTTTTGAGACAGAGTCTCGCTCTGTTGCCCAGGCTAGAGTGCCGTGGCATCAGCCTAGCTCACAGCAACCTCAAACTCCTGGGTTCAAGCAATCCTTCTGCCTCAGCCTCCCGAGTAGCTGGGACTACAGGCATGCGCCACCATGCCCGGCTAATTTTTGCTATATATTTTAGTTGGCCAATTAATTTTCTTTCTATTTTTAGTAGAGGTGGGGTCTCGCTCTTGCTCAGGCTGGTTTCGAACTTCTGACCTAATTACAAGCAGACACAGGTTTGCTTCTCAGCTCCTACCCAAGAAGAACTTGACTCTGAACAGGCCTTGCAAATCCTCTACCCACTCACGATCATTCCTGAAATGTTTTTAAGCTACCAAAAAGACTAGTGAGAATACCAGGGATCATGCTATAAAACAGTCACCCAATAGTCGCCGAAGTGTAAACTAAGAAATATCCCCAAAGACTAACCTTCACCTTGGTAACCCACCGAACCATGCAAGGATATCCGGTTTTCCTTCCTTAATTTATATTTTGCTATAGGTTATAGAGAATTAAACTTTAATTTTTAAAAATCCCTCTAATTGGATACTACTGATGGGAAGACATCTGGGGCAAATATCTAGGCCCGGTGCATTCCATCCCAAGCAACGGTTAGTGGTTTGGAGAATGAGTGTGTGGCAGAATAACCAGTGGTTACTAATTATTATATATCACAGGGTTTGGCATCATGCATAAAGCCCCATCATGTTGGCCTCTTCCTCTTCAGAGAGGATTACAGAATTGACTGTTTAGAAATTTTTCCTCCAAGTTGACAGACGTTTTCCTTGTCTTAATTGGATCCAGCCTCCCTGCCCATGAGCAGAAAGTCAATTTTTCTTTAACGATTGCATCCTTCAGATGCCAGGTCACCAGCCATCCCTGGGTCTGGAGGGATTACTGCTTGGCTTCCTATTTTCTTTCCATTTGCTCAGCCTCATTCTAGTAGTGATGTGAGAAGCATGTGAAGATTGTGTCCTAAGCTACCTTCGATTTGGCCAAAAAAGGGATGAGTGTTATCAGCAAGAAACATCTCCTCCGACTCACACAGAGCTTCAGTATTGGGGAGAACTGTTTGCCCCTAATGTTTGGTCTAGCGCAAATATTTATTTCTTCCAAAACAACTAAAACAAACCACTTCCAAATTAGGGGGGAGGGGGAGTTTGCCAAACATTTTTCACAGTTAAGACAAACATTTGGAAAACATTTTCCAATTTGTCCTCTACCCTTAGTTAACCTTTCTTAACCATGTTGAATCATTCCCTAATTTACCATCTACTGTGACATCAAAGTCAATTTCTTGAGGATCTCACTTTCTCTGGAGTATTGCTTATCTGAATGCTTGGGACCAGAAGTGTTTTGGATTTAGGCTTTTTTCAGATTTTGGAATATTTGCATTATACTTACCAGTCGAGAATCCCAAATCTGAAAATCCAAAACCTGAAATGTTCCAATGATGATTTCCTTTGAGTGTCATGTAAGCATTCTAAAAGTTTCGGATTTTGGATTTCAGACTTTCGGATTAGGGATGGTCAACATGTATAGCATTATTCATTCTAGAAATGTTTTTGAACACCTACTATGTTCCAGGCACATATTTATCTGACATACACCCTTCCTGATCTGTGACTGCAGGCTCAGTGGCGTCAACCCATGATAGCACTGGGCTTGAGAAAACGTGGATGTTGAGACATCCTTTGCCATTCAAGTTGACAGCCCAGTTCTTTGTCTTCACTCCAGCCCCTATTCTTCCTAGAGCTTGGAGTTCCTTCTCCTGGGATGTTATCTGCACAACCCATCAGGTTTCCTGAGTGTACTGACAGACAACATTAAGACCAGGCAGAACACATTTCTCCATCAGCCATTTAAAGCTGTTTTTCCTGGGCCATTTCTTGACCCTTCTCCAGCCTGTTTCCATTTCAGAAGTGGCGCTAAGACCCATGCCAGGATGGAATTCCATTTTCAAATGAGGTTTCACAAGACTTTTATCAGATATGCAGCCCAATTACACCGGCTGGGTTCTCTCCATCCTGTAGTTGGGTAATTCTACCCTCACCCCTCCTTCCCTTCCTGAAGTGGTTAAGTTCAGAGCTACACCTTCTCTGCAGCAGCAGATCAAAGGCATGACTTCCTGTTCCCTCATTATCAGGCGGTGACATCATGCTGCCTCCCTGCCAGTATCTCAAGTCTGACAGTGGAGCCCCAAGGCAGTCCACGGTTCTTAGAGACTGCCTTGCCTCACAGAGATCCTAGAAAAGTAAAGTTGCTAAATCAATGCAAAACATACACACACACACACACACACATACACACGCACGCGCATACACACAGAGCTTGATACAGTTTCTAAATGGGAACGCTCATAAGGTTACCACTGAAAAATGGAAAGGGGATAACCCTGAGAGAGCTTTTCTGGGGGAAAGGGCCACTTCATACCCTCTCTTTGGGAGGGAGGGGGCATGCCCTGCAATCTCCCCACCTCCCCTACTCCAGCCCCCTTTTTTATTAAGTAAAGAAAGCTGCAGACCGGGCACAGCACTCTGGGAGGCCGAGGCGGGCGGATCGCTCAAGGTCAGGAGTTCGAAACCAGCCTGAGCAAGAGCGTCTCTACTAAAAATAGAAAGAAAATGAATTGGCCAACTAAAAATATATAGAAAAAAAAATTAGCCAGGCATGGTGGCACATGCCTGTAGTCCCAGCTACTCGGGAGGCTGAGGCAGTAGGATCGCCTGAGCCCAGGAGTTTGAGGTTGCTGTGAGCTAGGCTGACGCCACGGCACTCTAGACAGGGCAACAGAGTGAGACTCTGTCTCAAAAAAAAAAAAAAGAAAGAAAGAAAGCTGCAGAAATCTGAGCATATACCTAAGGTGCCACCATCAGGCAGAGGTACCTGAGGGCAAGGGTCTCCTACGGAGTAGCAAGCACCCAAGGAAGGGGGGTGTGGGGCAGATGTGACCTGCATGTGGGAAGCCAGCGCCAGCAGGAACTGGAGAGCCCACTGCCCACCTCTTGGCTCTGCTGTCGATGATGCGGCCCGCACCTAAACTCCCGTCACTGTCCCCACCATCACCACCCATCTGGTTTAAAACCTTGTCCCTTAGAGGCAAATCTTTGGCCATTAGCCCTGCTACAGGGAAGAAAATAACAAGAGGCTGACCTTGCTCGTCTGTGGTGTTGGTAGGAGGGACACAGGCAGAGGGAGAATACAAGTAAGGAGGTTCCAGAAAGGAACATAACCATGTGTGTGTGCGTTTATGCAAAGACAGACATTTATGTATAGTATGTATACTACCCAACCTCTCCTCAATCGCAGATCCACGTGAGCTGATACACAGCTCTAATGGAAACACCCAATTCAAGGATTCACCTATCAGTCATTCACAACCTAGTAGGTACTGCATTACCCAACTGCACTCAAATCAGCAATTAGCGGAAATCAGGATCTGAGAGGGAAATTATATTCCCTGCTTGCCCCTTTTTCTGGAGAACGTGACAGAGAACCTCTTTCTCTTCCACAATTACAACCTCATGGACATTTGCAGTTAAAAACTGTACCACCCTGAGAAATGAGTTTGTTTTTTTGGCTTACTTTATTACGGGGGGGGGAAGAAAGATTACTTTAGAATATGAAAGCACTTTGGAGGGTAGAGGAGATCTACCTGCAATTGTTCCCCAAAAGTCCACAGCTCAAGTGACCCTGGACAAGTGACTCCCTTTCTTTTATCTCATTGTCCCCATCTGTTAAACCAGGGCTAAGCTCTCTTCTAGAAAGGAAGGACAGGGCAGTAGACCGACTGAGAAGGCTCGGGGCAGACAAGGCATTGGTGGCCCTGGGGCCTCTGTCACTTTAGGACAGAAGAACGTACTCATCTGTTTATCTTAGCTTCTTTTGCTTTCTGCACAAGCTGCAGAAGTTGTCCTTTGGAGTCATTTCACTGTTGCCTAGTTAAAATAGTATTGGTACTCCACAGATTATAAATTCCTAGAGACACAGCAGGCCCTATCAAAATTGGTCTAATTTATTCCTACCTTCTGTCAAGAGGATGTTACCAGGTGACTCTTTGGTACAACTTCAGATAGAGTCCCTTGCTCCAGACACCAGAGTACAAGCAACTAACTGTTTCATTGTTTCAAGTGCTAGGATTACAGATGTGAGCCACCACACCCAGCCCAATTGCATCTTTTAACCCATCTCTTGCTGCATTAATCCAAGGCTGACATCCAAAATGTCATCTCTGCACAGGGTCCTTCAACAACCACATGTCAAACAAATGAATAAATGAATTTTAACCTTGCAAGAATTTCAGAAAACGATTCAAGAAGGGTTTCTTCAAATTGAGAAATGGGGGTGGGGGAAGGGTCCAGTCAGGAAGTAACCGCTTTTTCTTTAAAAAGTAGCATGATTTATACAAAATGGAATGCTTCCTCCAGTGTTTGAATAGTAATAAAGGAACAATTTTGTCTTTGCCCTCCCAAAATAAATCTTTTTAATATTTAAAATATTTTTAAATAAAATTTTCTACTGAAATATAACAGGATATGTTTTAAAGTAGAAATCATCCCTATTATTTAAGATCATAATCCATTTAAATCATTTAAAAATCACATCTTAAGCTCTTTGTCTTCACTATTCTATTTTGATGTGAGGTGTGGGGGCTGAGGGTGGTGTGATTGAAGGCATTCCTAATTTTCTTCCCAATGTGTCAACTGTTGGTGGTCACTTTCTGTTTTTTTTTTTCAAGTTTCACCTCTGAGT
Organism: Cheirogaleus medius; assembly: GCA_008086735.1. Taxonomy (NCBI): domain Eukaryota; kingdom Metazoa; phylum Chordata; class Mammalia; order Primates; family Cheirogaleidae; genus Cheirogaleus; species Cheirogaleus medius. The sequence continues at coordinate 2,583,958 of VBSM01003143.1, forward strand.
TGTATGATCTATGGCAATGACACCTTTTTGTAACTGTAAGACTTTTTTATTTCAAAAATAAAATTCAAAATTTCAAAAATGTCTAGATATTGTAATACTTTATCCTGAGCCACAAATATTAACTTTAAATACTGCCCACAGTCCTAGATGGTTTTATAAAAACATTGAAAGTCCCCAGGTAGGGGTTGCACAGCCCTTGGTAAAGGTGAATTTGGTTATATATTGAGCCCGTTCCTGAAATTCACTTGGGCATCTTGCAGTCTTCAGCCCAGACCCAAAGGGTATCATTTAGCAAGCCACTATGAGAGTTACAGCTTCTGAAGACATAATTTAAACAAAGATTAGTTTGGGCACTAGAAGAATCAAGCTCTTTGGAGGTTAGAATCTGACAAGAAGCAGCTAAGCTACTGAAAGATGAGAGTCGTGTGGGCATTTATCTGATGATTTTTTTTTTTTAAAGGCAGCCAGATTAACTACAATCATCATTTGAAATCTTTCTTTAAGAAAGCGAGGCCTTCTAAAAACATGGCTTTTGGTTTCGCTCCCTTCAAGCTGTCAGCACTGAAAAGGAAACTTACAAAAAATAAAAGGCAGTTTCATTTAATGGCATTGTGTTTAACAGACCAGCCTGCTTTTTACACACTGAGCTGCCTTCACCAGGATGAAAGCTGTTGCTCTTCTGTATGCTAAGATTGAAGGGAGAAGCTACCGGGTGGAGTAAAGATGCCTCCTCATAGCCTTAAGAGGGCTTCGAGCTTCAGAGACATTCCGATGTTCTCATAACTTAATACATGGATGTTTCGGTTTTGTCATCAGAATCAGCGGTGCAGGGGAAAGAGGTCGGGAGTGGGGTGGAGGGGTCACAGGCGTTCAGCCCTGCTGTGGAATGCTGAGTCTGTCCAACGCAGGGCCTGCCCAGCACAGGGCTGGATGCCGATTCACTCCTCCTCCTGCCCTTCCTAACCTCTCCCAGCTTCACCTTTCCCCACGTCCCTAATGTTGATCATCAGAAAGACCCAGGCCGACAAGTCACAGAGTTATCTGAAAAAATGGTTCTTGCATATTCTGGTTTTCAGCAGTTGTGACAAATGGCAAAGTTATTATGTTCCTGTAGTCAATTCCTGTATCAAGCTCAGGAAAATGTGATCAATACTCCTTCAGACGTCTTTATTGATCAGATATGGTCACTGCCCATCTGAGAAGGAAAGGTGGGCCGTTACAAACTTTTGTCTCACCACTACTCACTCAGAAGTGAGATAACAGATCTAGAATATGAGAAAAACACAAAAAACCTTTACTGCAACAGTAAAACCAAAAAGAAACACACAAAAAGCATTCTGCAAACACTCTGTCTCACTATTATTTCAACACTAGCTCGCTTGCCAATTTTCTGAGATTCTGAAATGTAAATAGACAGAGTTATTCTGGGTCTCTTTTTCATTAAATGCTTAATCACTTAGCTCATTTCCATAAATTGGCATGAATTCAGTCTCCCTTCTTTCTTTTTTTTTTTTTAACCACTTTTTAGGTGAGTAATCTAAAGTTCCTAAGAATAATCAAGTTGATGTTTTCTCATGAGACCAGGCCAAATAAACAGCCCACAAAATACAGTTCAGTGGTTTAAAATTTTGAACCCAGATCTCTATCTTTTCTTATTTCAAAACAACTGTCACAAGGGTGTGACTTGCTTGCTATATTTTCTAATTGCTAATAATAAATCATTTTTACTCTAATCCACTTATAAGTTCACTGTTTTATTGCTACATTAACATTTGCCACTTTATATATACCTTATAGCAAGAATTTGAATGCACAATGAATTAGAAGCCATCTGCATTTAAGAATGTACAATAGTAACAAAAGATAGGCCCCAGTATCACCGACCAACATGGCCAGCTACAAATTTCTTTACAGCGTTTGCAAAGTGTGTCTGTCTTTCTTCAAGGTCTGTTTCTCTATTGTTTGGGACAAATGTGACTTTTGCTTGAAAGCCACATTTTAAATTGTTTACAATGTATTTTGTTAAGTGAAGTAAATTAAATTTCACATTCACCAATTATATTTCTCATCTGTAACCGTTCACAAAAATCTTTAAGTAAAAAGTGTTTTTAAATGTTTTAAACTCGGATTTTTTTCATGTACTATAAATTTTATGTTAGATATTTCACTAAACTGATTGAAACTTTCATTTCTGAATACTTGGATAAAATGGTTATTTGGAGAATTACTCAATTTAACAGAATGAATTCAAGTATATGAGAACTGAGAAGAGAAAAATAAATTGCTTTAATCTCTAAAAGCTTCCACACTCATTAGAATATATGGGTTCAAATCTTTAATAAAAGCCCAGCCAAAAGAAAGTGAAAGCACTAATATCATGGATTTTTCTCTCAGCATAAGAGAGAAATAGGGGGAGAAATGCAAATCTTAAAATGAAGTTTCTATGTAAATGATTAATATTTCTCACAGGCCCTCTCCATTTCAAAGGCATCATCAAGAGCTATTTTCTCACCATGAGATGACTACCAAACCCTTGCAGTGAGACTGAAAAAGACTTTAAAAGGAAAAAAAGCAAAAGGCACATTCTTGAGCACTTTTAATCACTGTAATTCTGCCCCAATGGGAGTCGGTCACTCCACACAAGCTTCCAGCCTGCAGCTCTCTTTCCTAAAGCTCTGAAAAAAAACATCCAATTTGTTAGCCTGACAAAATAAAAATATCAGAAAGTAAATTCATTTTGGTGAAAAAAACTGGGGAGAACAATTGGAGGAGGAGGAGTGAAACTGATATCACTTTGCCCACTCTAAGCAAAACATTATAAAAGAAGCAACCAAATGCTGAAAGAAGAAAAAAAGCATCTCTCAGGCAAACAAATGCCTACAGCACCAAATCTGGAAAGCATATTCCCTGGGCAACAGGAGGAACCAGCGAAACTTGCAAGGCCTCCCGTACCATCATCATATCCAGTGATTTCTCAAGAAATAATTTCAGAATAGAGGGAGGGTGAAAACTTTCCCAGCCCGAGACCTGAGATGTACAACTGTGTCCCACCACTAGGTGGCCGGCTGCAAAGGCTGCAAGAGGGGGCTGTTTTCTCATCTTCCCTTCCAGAACACTGTCTAGCCTAGAGGAGAGCCCACCAGCCCTCACCTTGATTCAGTTCACTAAAAATGTCAGGATAGGGGGGAAAAAATAATTCAGACCTTAGAACCTGAGGGCACTGAGTAACAGCCTCTCCTAAAAATCTGTTCACACAAGAGCTGAGCAATGGGGGAGTACCAAGGGGAGATGAACCTGCGTATTTTATACTCTGCTGGGGTTTTCAAAGCACTGGCTCCCTTCAGGGCTTTCAAAGCAAACCTTCTGTGTGGCTGCTTTACAGTGACAAATAACCATGAAAGTAGGACATGAATGCCAGGTTGAGTTGCTAAAAGCCAGCCCAAGGTGGGCTGTGTTTCACCCACCGGAGCAGTGTGTACGGAGCCACAAGGTGATGGAACAGGCTGGACAAACATGAATCATTTTATTGCTGGCCAGAAATTCTTCCTTCATTCATCAAAGTGGGTGAATGAAAATATTAAGTAGGTAAGGCATTTTCATCAGCTGCTCACCAAATATCCTTCTAAAGTCAAGCCCTTACTTAGTCTGCCTTCCACCCTGGGTATCAGATAAAGCCTCCTCCCATGAAAGGGAAAAACCTCTTCCCCTTTTATAAAAAGGCTGCACACAAGAACTCAAATCTTGGCAAAAAAGATGTTACATAAATTCCAAGTATTTCTAAATATATATGTTTACACGCACACAACACAATCACTTTAGGAGGCATCTAAGTTTCTGGGCCCCTTTTTTCTTTTTTTCATCTCAAAGAAGAGTCAAAATATGTGTTTATAGGGTTTGACTTAGGATCTTACCCAATCTATTTAGCTAAATGCAGGAAATGTAATGATTTGCATCCAAAACACATCTAAGCACCAGCACACTTATCGTTCTTTTCTTAAAGGAGCCAAAATAAAACCGTTTCAGTTATCACATCCCCAGGGAAGAAAAAACAAAACCCTGAAATCCTGAATTATTTTCCAGGTGACTTGATTATTTGATTACTCTATGAACAGCCTAATTCCTCAACATCTTACTTTGCCTTAAAAAGGCTTCCTTCCACACAACGGGATTTCCCTAAGAAACATCCCAGCGGATGGTTTCCAGCAATAGTCTATATCAACTCAGCCTTCGCAAAGACTTTGCTTCTGCTAATTCCGCCCCCCCACACACAACACACACACCAATTCACACTCAAAGAACCATCCCGGGCCGGCTGGGAAAGCTATTTTATTTGCATGTTTGCCCGTCTCTCCCTGAATGAATGCTTTTCCAACTGACCTTTCAACAGCTGCCGAGACGGCACGATCTGTAGGGTGAGAGCTGGAAACTAGGAGATATTTTAGCATCCTAACGCCCGCAACCTTCTCTGCTCAAGTCCAGATTCTCTGAGCCCACGGGCAGGACCCCTGAAGGGTTTGCAGAGCAGTTCTCCGAAGTGCCCAGCTCGCGACCAACTCACTGACTGCGGGCATCCTGCACGGGCACAGCCCACACGCCGCCCGACACCGCACCCTGGCCCGCGGCGAACGCGCCAGGCACGCACCAGCCCTGCCTCTTACCTTCCCTGGCTTTCAGCAAGACCGTGTTGGCCACGATGTTTTCCAGCTCCATTGACAGTCGGCGGTCAGCGAGGGAGCCGGCCGGCGGGGCTGTCAGAGCCTGGGGTGCTGCCGCTGCTGCTGCCGCTGCTCGGGCTGCCGCCGCTGCTGCCGGAGCCGGGAGCGAGCAGCCCGCCGTGCTACCGCATTATTCCTGCTCCGAGCCCTCGGAGTTTTCCCCTCTGCAAAGAGGAGCCGCCGCCGCCGCTTCTTCCTCCCTCTGTGTCCCCCCTCCCCCCTCCCTCAACAGTCTCCCCCCCACCCCCCACCCTCCGCGTGTCTCTGTCACTCCATTCTCCTCCCCTCCGGCTCCCTCGGATGCTTTAATGCCTCGGATGCTTCTGCCTCCCCTCCGTCCCTCCCGGGGGTGTGGTACTAGCAGGCTGGGCGGCCGCACTGCGCAGGCGCCGATCCAGCCCCGCCTCCTGCCTCGGCGCTCGCGGCGCGGGGCCTGCTGGGATTTGCAGTCCCCCGGGCCGCGCCGGGCGGGGGCTGGGCTGCTGGCGCGCGGCCGCCGGAGCGCTCGACCCACCCGGGACGGCTCCGGGAGCGGAGGCGGGCACGGCCCGGCTGCCGGGCGAATCACAGGCGGCCCAGCCCAGCCGGAGCGCCCGAGCCCGGGTGCCCACGCGCCGGGCTCCCGCTCGCCCCCTTCCCGCCCCGCCGAGGGTCCGGGAGGCGGAGTGCACAGGCCACGGCCCGGCGGGGGTCGGAGCGGGAGGACCGTGAGCTCGGTCGCGCGCCGCGGCCGCTTCCTCGGGCCCACGAGGGGGCCGAGCCCCGGGCGGCGACGCGCGCCCAGCACTGGCCGCCGTGCCCCTCGCGCGCGCGCCAGGCTGCTGACAAAGGTGTACTTTGTCTCCTCGGAGGGCGCGAAGAGGTCTGCGAGTCGGCGGCCACCGGGCGCAGGCGGCCCGCGTCGGCGGCCGCGCAACCCGAGCGCCCCCCGGCGGCCGCGGGGTGTGGGGCGCGGCAGCGAGTGCACGCAAACTGTGCCCCAGCGCCCGGGACTCGGGGTCCCCGCGTGGTAAGCGGCTCACTCCGTCACTAAACTGCCTTCCAGCACGCCGGGCCGGCACATCAGCGATCCTCACTGCACCCACCCTCACTCGGATCAAGTAATAAAAACGCAGACGGAATCGCCCCGGTCTGCTGCGGGGAGCGTTAATGAGTAACAGCCCAGCCACCCCTGAGCCCGCGTGGAACTGCGTTTTCAAATTCCGGTCTTATCCTATCTTGGGGCTCTTAGCTCCTCTGCTGTAATGCTCAGAACATCGGACTCCAGAGCTGTGCTCAGCCCTGCTTCCTTGCTTCCTCCGAAAGCCCCACTCCTGGGAAACAGGCTCTCTTTGGTCACCCAAGGTCTAGATGAGTGTCCTACGGGCCGGGGGCGGGGCAGGCTGGCCCCAAGGAACAATGAGGCCTTTGCCTCCTCTGCATCCTGCTGGCCGGATATCCGTTCTGAAGCCGACTCTGGGCCTTCTCTGTCCAAAAGGAGGAAACCTTCTGTCCCCAGGGCTGCCAGGAAGTAGCAGGGAGGTGCTGAGAGAAACAGAACAATTATTATGCATTGGAGGATATAAAGAAATTAATAAACTTTCCAGGCCTTGGAAACTGGAATGATCACTGATTCTAACAGATTGCCTTCTTTCCTTGTGGAGTATACACACCACCAGCACTTCCTAGTGTCTGGATTTGGATCAGTGTGTCTCCCTGGGCCTCACTTATCTGCAAAATAGGGGCAATAACAGTTCACCTTCAGAAGGCAAAGAGCTTTGCAGGTAACTCCTTAGGCACCTTCCACTCCAGGAAGTATTGTTCTAAACAACCCAGGCTTGGTCTTTGCTACAGACCCACATGCCTAAAGCCCTAACTTGTGATGAAAAGGTCTCTCTCAGAGAAAAAGAAAGAGACTCCTAAAGCTGGCAGCATCTCAGTACCCACCAACTACAATGGTCACTTGTCCCCAGCCTAGGGTCTGATACAGCCCAAAGTTTGTTCATTTGGCTAACATTAAAAAAAATAAACTAATAAAATTTGAATGCCTTTAGATGGCTTGTGCTTCATAACAACCTCAAACTTTCATGAGTATATATATCACCTGTGTATCTTGTTAAAATACAGGTTCTATTATGATAAGTCTGGGATGGGTCCTGAGATTCTGCTATTTCTAACAATCCTACTGGTCAGTAGACTACACTTTTGAGTTGGGAAGCTCTACAGTTAACCATAATGCCAACAACTCTCTATTGTCTTATATTCAGCCCAAGTTACCAGTGATTTTATCTGTCAGGTCTCTGTATACATTTACGTTTGCAATCCTGGAAACTTCTGCCTGTCCCTCATTTTACAAATATAAAACAGACCCAGAATAAGTGAGTTTGCATGGTCACTTAGCAAGTGAATGTTAGCCTATCTAGTTTTTTCTCCACTACAGAGTGATGCATCCTGCCTACAGAATAAATTGTGGTACATCAGGTATTTGTGCCTCTATGAGGAAATTCAGACATTCCAAAGCAAGAATGGAATGATAATGGCTAGTGTTTACTCAACACTACTCAACACCAACTGTGGGCCAGGCCCTGTCCTAGTAAGTGTTTTACATGGATCATCTCCTTGAACACAACATCCGGATGAGGTAGGAAACACAGGTCTGTTTTATAGATAGAGTCGCCAGGTCAAGAGAGGTTTTATAACTTGCCTTGGGTCACATAACTAATAAGTAGAAGACCTGGTATTTGGAGCTAGCAGTCTGACTCAGAGTCTGTGCACTTCATTTCTGGCTAGCTCAAGCTGGACAGCACAGTTGGTTGTAACTGTTCTGTTCAGCTGCCAGAGTGAATTTGTATTGTAAGAAGGCAAAGCAGGCAGTTGACTAAATGATTGAGACTTAAAAAATTTTTCTATTCCAGCCTGTAATTCCACCATTATAAATCATTCCTTTCAATTAACTACACTAACAACTCACAGTCCTCTTGAAAATTGGGTTTGCTTCAAGGAAGAGTAGTCTATTAAATATCAACAGCTAAGCAGGGGATCGTTGACGGCCAGCTGAGGGCAAGAATGGAAATCCAAACAGAGGAGTGGGTGAGGATGAGCGGGATAGCAATACACTAAAGACAAAGGCTGACTTCCAGCTCCTCTCAGGATCAGTTCAGCCAAAAATGCAGAAGAAACATGGAATCTTCTCACTCTTCTGTCAGCACCTGGACTGCCCATGGTTAAAGCTGTGGGGTCAGAGTTCTTGTAAATAGAAATCTATTCTGGAAAGCCACAAACCTATCTTCATTCTAAAATATGGATTCCTTTTGCCTGAATAATCAAATTGGATTTCAGGATGGTGTGGGAATTGGAGTTTCCATCCTATTCCTTGCCTCACAGCTTTCAAAATCCTCAGGAAGCAGCTGGAGATAGAGCTTTCATTCCCTCATTTATTCTCTCTTCCTTCAAAGTGTATCCTTCTGTGCCAGGCACTGCAGGGAGTACAAGGCCATTTCCCAGGGAGTGCACCTTTAGGAAGGAAAGCAAACCGGAGGCAAACCACCTCCATACAAGGGAATAAGGGCCATTGTAGAGACATGCACAAAGGACTTTGCAAACAGAGAAGAAGTGATTTCAGGAACCTAGGAGATTCCAAGAGAGGAAAATATGAGGGTTGGAGGCCTGAGGTTTCCAGCTAACATTCCCTTTTCAATGAAAAATCCCTTCATCAATGGACCCCAGGGGTTAACAAATTTGACATTAAAATTTTGCCATGCTGTAGACCACCTATCACTCTTCTATTGACTTAACATATATTTTTTTAAGTCAACTCACTTTAAAAACGTTTCGTTCAGGCTGGGTGTAGTGGCTCACAGCACTTTGGGAGGCTGAGGTGGGAGGATTGCTAGAGGCCAGGAGTTCGAGACCAGCCTGGGCAACACAGCGAGACCGCTGTCTCTACAAAAAAAATTAGGCATGACGGCACACACCTGTAGTCCCAGCTATTTGGGAGGCTCAGCTGGGAGGATCTCTTGAGCCCAGGAGTTTGAGGTTACAGTGAGCCATGATCACTCCACTGCACTCCAGCCTGGGTGACAGAGCAAGACCCTGTCTCTAAAAAAAAAAAAAAGAAAAAAAACCTTTTTATTCATCCTGACCAATAATATTTGTGAAGTGTGAAGAGTGGTAGAGGTATCACACTTGAAAAAAACTGACCTTCAAACAACACGTAGAGCTTTTGCAGCCTTTGGCTTCCAGATGCACTGGCTGATCTTAACAAATAGTTTGGAAGGTTTCACTCTGGTATTTCCAGATGATTGTTACCTATAGACATCTAAACACCCAGCTTAGTAACAAGACTTTCCAGGATCATCTGTCTTGCATCAGTTCTCGACTATAATATTTGTTCAGAAAAGAGATTCCTGCTAAAATACACGTGCCTGCTGAGTGTTCCAGCCACACGTGGTCACCAAGCTCCCAGAACCACAGCAATTTATCATGGTCTTTAGGGAAAAGGAAAGTCCCCCTTGCCTGGTGCCATGTTCAGTTCAGAGAGTCCCCTCAATAAACATACTGGGACCCTGAATTGTTACAAAATTTAATGAGACAGCTTTTTCAGTCCATACACAGGGCTTTTCTCCAGTGCAAGGCAGCTACTGTCTAAGACATTGTCGCCTCCATTATATATAGAGGAAACCGAGCCTCAGAGAATTAGGTCTGTTGCTCAAGGTCAACTGATAAGCGAGGATTGAGGCTAGTTATTTAGATAAATGTCTGTTTTCCCTACTTAAAGGCCTGAAATATCATTTTCATCTTTTGATTCTCTTCTCTGTAGAACCTAATGTGTGCCTTACACCTAGTGAGCATTTGGCAATATTTGCTGACTTGGACCGTGTATGGCATGACTCAGCCCCACCTGGGCTTGTGGGGTGCTAGTTATACCATACTAGTTAACTATCACAATTCCCACATCCCTGCCAGGTCAGAGTTTAAAAGGGTAAATTAGGGGCGTCTGGCCTCCTGGTGACAGAGGTCAACATGTATAGAGAGCCAAGGGCAGTCTTTCTGTCCCTGGAGCTTCCAGCTCTCTCTTCCCCTGTCCTCAAATCTGGCTCTCTCCTACAGTCAACCCAGTAGTTACACTGATCACACAATTTTAAAGAAAACTAGACAGACCAATTTAAATTCAATTTTAGGCTGAGTAAAACACAAGATATTTGCCCCAAAAATGGCACACAGAAAGTTGGGCATTTTTTGTTTAGTTCAGTGCTGAATAATCAATAGATTTAGGTGGAGGAAAAAATGTTCAAATTGGCAAGGAAATTACACAGTAAAAGTATAAAAATTAATTCCATACTTCCAGAGTGTAGGAATGAAAAAGAGCCTCTTCTCCAGTAATTTACTTAAAAGCTAATGATTTTCCGTTAATATATAATAGATAAGGAAAGAGTCCAAACCATCATTTGTGGGTTTTATGTGACCAGCATCTATCGAGAGATGACATGACTAAAGCTAGTCATTTGTTTTTCATGGTAGCCTATAATGGAGGTGTAGATACAATCTTAACGAAGGTAGAACTGCATCTTAACAGGAAAAGAGGAGGTGAGCTGGACTGAATGCAACATCAAGAACCCTTATAATCAGGTGACTCATAGGTGAGGCGGGCTCGCAAGGTTTCAACCCTACTGCTGCAATAACATAAACTCTCTCTTGCTACGGACATTCTGAGACTAATTATTTTTGAGACATGAGAACGAACCTTTTACTATATGTGAATATTTAATTGACCCTATAAAAGGAGGACATATTTTCTCCCTCCTTGAAGTCTCATTTCGTTATATGCTAAATGAAATCTAACAAATACTTGAGAAACAGTGCTTTGCACAGACTCATTTTTTTGACAATTACATAAAGGAGAATATAGTATGTAACTTTCCCAGTTGATTTGGAGCAGCTTAATGCCCTCCAGTAGTAGCAGCTCAGAGCAAAGGTGTGGGTTGACACACTCATTCCACACAGCTGTCATAGCCTCCTCCGTGGAGAGAGGATGCCATCTAGCATGGACTCTGGAGAGCTGCAGCCAGCCCCCAAATGGTAAAAGCGGGCCTCAAGCTCCACATTTTGTGATCTAAAATGGGTCCATGAGTGCGTTAGGCCAGTTCGTGTACAACACAAACAGTTCTCACTTACTACAAAGGGAATTCTGCTCATAAAGTGGTTATAAGTTCACAGAATACAACCACTACTTACATCTCAAGCTCCACAACCCTCATGTACTTCAGGATCTGACTGGGATACCAATCAGTCCCCTCCTCTCCAGGCCGAATTGACCTCTGTGTTTTGGGGGAGGTAGGAGGAAGGTTAGCCTGGAGAGAGACAGTAGTTATTATTTGTCCTAGTCCGTTAGGGCTACTAGAACAAAATACCTTAGACTGGGTAATTTATAAATAACAGAAATTTATTTCTCGCAGTTCTGGAGTCTGAAGCCCAAGATCAAGATGCCAACAGATTTGGTGTCTGGTGAGAGCTCTCTGCTTCATAGATGGCGCCCCTCAGGCCCACTTTATAAGGCTACTAACCCATTCATGAGTGCTCCAACCTCATGACCTAGTCATCTCCCAAAGGCCCCACCTCTTAATACTCCAGGACGGCCTGAATGGGGAAAAAGAGGCAAGATCAAGGGCGCTCCATGTGGTGTCCTCCCAGTTGAGTGGACCCTGCAATGCAGGGAAGGGAGAAGTATTGCAAAGGACAGAAATGGTTCCTAAGAGGTCCCTGTGGAGCTAGGAAAGTGATAGAATCTATGAACAGAACAGCTCACATCCTGCTTTATGTTTGCCTCATCCGCATTGTAACTCCTGTCTGTTATTCCTACGCGTTTAGTTAAAACGATTGCCTGTCTTAGCTGGTGTTGGGGCACTGAGAGAAAGGCACGTGACCATCCTGGGTCCCGGAGATACGTACAAGAAGATCAGCTGCAGCCCAGAGAAGCTCCTGGAGCAAGGACAAGAGGGGAGCTGAGAAGCCCAGAGCAGTCGTCTGCACCGGGGTGGATATCCAAGGTAAGGAGCATGTCCAGAGTCAATAAGGACAAAATGGAAACATTCTCTGGGGCTTCCAAGAGGTCCTGGGAATGGAGGCTGGTAAAAGACTGGCCCACTTGCTAATCTGGGCAAATAGTAGCTTTAGTTGTTGGACTTTGGGATACCATGTTAGTGACATTTTTGGTAGCTGCAATGGACTCAATGTTTGCGTCCCCCCAAATTCTTACTAGAATCCTAACCCCTGATGTGATGGTATTAGGAGATGGGAACTTTGAGAGGTGATTAAGCCACGATGAGCATAGAGCCATCATGAGTGGGATTAATATTCTTATAAAACGGAACCCAGAGAGCTCTCCCGACCTCTCCCCACCATGTGAGGATACAACAAGAAGTTGGCAATCTGCAACCCAGAGGAGGGCCCTCACCAGAACTTGACCATGCTGTCTTCCTGAACTCAGACCTCCAGCCTCCAGAACTATGAGAAACAAATTTCTATTGTTTATAAGCCACCCAGTCTATGGTACTTTGTCATACCAGACAGTAGCCCAGCATTTCAAAGCAGAATATAATTATGGAAGGTACCAGTATTCAGTCATTTGTTACCTCCTTCCTTTGACTTTTTTTGAGTGATTATTAAGTAGAAAGCATAGTTAGGCATCATGGGAGACCACAAAGATGAGTAAGATACGGAAGCCCTTTCTTATTTTATTTTATTATTATTTTTTTTTGTAGAGATGAAATCTCACTCTGTTGCCCAGCTTGGTCTCAAACTCCTGGCCTAAAGCGATCCTCCTCCCTTATCTTCCCAAAGTATCAGGATTATAGGCATGAGCCACCACACCCAGCTAAGCCCTTTCTTCAAACAGCTTCTAGATGCTCAAGACCAAAAAGTCACACATAGAAGAAACTGGAATAGAAGACAGATCAACGTGAGAAAAATTGCTATAAGGAGGATGTTTTAAACTATTTGGATCCAGTGTTGGCAAAATCTCCTAGAAACTCCACTTTCATTCATTGTGGAAGGACTGCAAACCTGAACAACCTTTCTAGAAAACAGTTTAGCAATACATATCAAAAATCACAAAACACATATAACCCTTTGTCGTAGCAGTTTCCACTTCTAGAAAAATACCCTAAAGAACTAGATAAAAATGTATGCAAAGATTTCACTACAAGGATGTATAAAGATTACATTATTGGTTATAATATGACGAAAAGTTGAAACAATGCAAATTTCTAAGAATAACAGATTGGCTAAGGAAATTCTGAAACAACACTTCAGTGGTATTCCCGCCAAAAATATTTAACCTGGATCTAATCATGAGGAAATATCAGACCAACCAAATGGGGGACATTCTACAAAAGAGCTAGATTGTGTTGCTTAAAAATGTCAAGGTCAGGGAAGATAAAGAATGACTGAGAAACGGTTCCAGATTAAAAGAGAATAAGGAGACAAGGCCAGGCGCGGTTTCTCACGCCTGTAATCCGAGCACTATGGGAGGCCGAAGCCGGTGGATCACTCAAGGTCAAGAGTTCGAAACCAGCCTGAGCAAGAGCGAGACCCTGCCTCTACTAAAAATAGAAATAAATTAATTGACCAACTAAAAATATATAGACAAAATTAGCCGGGCATGGTGGCGCATGCCTGTAGTCCCAGCTACTTGGGAGGCTGAGGCAGGAGGATTGCTTGAGCCCAGGAGTTGGAGGTTGCTGTGAGCTGGGCTGACGCCACGGCACTCTAGCCCTGGCAACAGAATGAGACTCTGTCTCAAAAAATAAATAAATAAAAAAGAAAATAAGGAGACAAGACAACTAAATGCCATGAGTGATTTTGGACTGGATCATGATGGGGCAGCAGGCGGCTACTATAAAGAACATTGTTGGGACATTTGATGAAATTTCAGTATGGACTGAACATTAGATAATAGTGTAATCATTGTTAAAATCCCTGATTGTTATTATATAAAAGAATGACCTTGATCTTAGAAAATATACTATCAAGTATTGAGGGGCTTTTAAAAAGTGAATTAGACAGCTATTCAATCTGCATACTATGATAGGCATCAGCGATGACTAAGAAACAAAACACGATTAAAATAATAGTTCAAGGCAACCAGTAGAAGTTTTCTGATAAAACACACAGGATTGATCACCAAAAGAATGATGCCGATGATAACTGCCATAGGCTTTCAGGGAAAAGTGGTGTCACCTAGGGGTGTCAGAAGTGGCAACACATAGTGAATTTTTAGCTGGGTCTTCAGCCACATGTATCTGAATCTACTAGGAGTCTGCCATGTGCCAGGGACTGTGGTAGGTGTTGGGAATATAACAGTGAGCAAAATGGGCATGATCCTGCCCTGCTGGGGCTTCTGTTCTAGGGGTGAGCCCAACCAATACCCAGTAAATGGACAGATAAAGTAATTACAATTGTAAGTTTCCAATCAAAGGAAACAAATGAGAGCCAAGACAGAGATCAACAGACAGTCATTGGGAAAGTCCTCTTGGTGAGGATGACAGCAGAGCCATGATGAGGAAGAGCTAGCTGGCTATGAATGGAGGGTGAGAGCATTTCAATCAAAAGGGCTGCATGTGCCCAAGTTAGGGGCAGGTGTTGGGAAGTGGAAGTGGAAGTAGACCTATGTGGCTGGAGCAGGAATAGGGTGGAGGGGCCTAAAAAGAGATATCTGGAAGGAAGCAGGGCTGCAGGCCTTCAGGGACATAGGCCAGGTAGGGCCTTGTACAGATTTGGGTTTCTCTCTAATGAAATGGAAAGCCATTTATGACTTTTTTTTTTTTTTTTTTGAGACAGAGTCTTGCTCTGCTGCCTGGGCTAGAGTGCAGTGGCGTCATCATAGCTCACAGCAACCTCAAACTCCTGGGCTCAAGCAATCCTCCTGCCTCAACCTCCCCAGTAGCTGGGACTACAGGTATGTGCCACCATGCCCGGCTAATTTTTTCTATATATTTTTAGTTGTCTAGCTAATTTCTTTCTATTCATTAGTAGAGATGGGGGTCTCACTCTTGCTCAGGCTGGTCTCGAACTCCTGACCTTGAGCAATCCTCCCTCCTCGGCCTCCCACAGTGCTAGGATTACAGGTGTGAGCCACCCTGCCCAGCTGATTGAAGACTTTTAACTGGGAGATGAAATGACCTCATTAGTGTTTTAAGAAGAATCACTTTTGCTGTTATGCAGAGAATGGATTGGAAGAACGCAAGAATGACAACAGAGAGACTAGGTAGGAAGCCGCAGGGCCCATCGAGGAGGGGGGAAGGGAAGCAGTCAGAGAGGAGCAGGCCTCATGCTTGGACTTTTGCAATGTCCCCAAATAAAGTTCCATGTTACAGAGACAGGCTGATGGGACTGAAAAGATGGCACCATCCCATACATATAAGCCTGGTTCCCATGGCCAGCGCTCCTGGCCTGGAGTGTATCACGAATAAATTTTTTTACCTAAGTCCCATAATCAGCTGTGGGTAGCACATTGTATTACAGTTTTTGTTGTGCTGTGTCTTAGTGTGGGTTCCCCTAGACCTGAAGACAAGGATTCAAAGGCAAGTAGCTGATCTGGGAACATAGGTAAGGGAAGGGAGGTAACGGAGGGAGGGCAGCCAGGAAAGGATGTGTTAAGTTACCCTGAGTGTGACTAGGACTTTTATCTGTGGGAAACTCTAGGAAGCACATGCCTGAGGCAAGAGGGCTGGTATTTCTACACCAACTGCTCTCCACCCAGCCATGGGTGAGGGCTGCCCGGCAGGGGTATTCATTTGCTAGCATTTCTGCCTTTCTGCAGGGGTGGGCAGGCCAGGCTTCACAAAGAAAGACCTCTGCACAGAGATGTAAATCTTGACAGTTGGAGCCCAGAGAAGTGGCAGAATCTGAGGGATACCAGAGAGATACGAAGGAGCCAGCTGTACTCTATCTTGTTGTTGTTCACTTATAAAAGATATTTCACATAATGGAAGTAACCTAAACCTTTTTTTTAATTTCAGAATATTATGAGGGTACAAATGTTTTGATTACATAAATTGCTTTTGTGCCATTAGAGTCAAAGTTACAAGTGTGCCCATCACCCAGATAGTGTGCATGTACCAGTTAGGTGTGAATTTACCCGTCCCCTCCTCCCCCCTCCAATGTAATTGATTTCTGACAAATGTTACTTCCATATGTGTGCATAAGTTTTAATTGATTAGTACCAATTTAATAGTGAGTACATGTGGTGCTTGTTTTTCCATTCTTGTGATACTTCACTTAGAAGAATGGGCTCCAGCTCCATCCAGGATAATACAAGAGGATATTAGTTCACCATTTTTATGGCTGAGTAGTACTCCATGGTATACATATACCACATTTTATTAATCCACTCATGTGTTGATGGGCACTTGGGTTGTTTCCACATCTTTGCAATTGTGAACTGTGCTGCTATAAACATTCGAATGGAAGTGTCTTTTTTCCTTTGGGTAAATACCCAGTAGTTGTATTGCTGGATCAAATGGTAGTTCTACTTTTAGTTCTTTGAGGTATCTCTATACTACTTTCCATGGAGGTTGAACTAGTTTGCAGTCCCACCAACAGTGTATGAGTGTTTCTAACTCTCTGCATCTATGCTGGCATTTGTTGTTTTGGGACTTTTATATATATATATATATATATATATATATAAAAGCCATTCTCACTGGAGATAAGTGATGTCTCATTGTGGTTTTGATTTACATTTCCCTGATGATTAGAGATGTTGAGTATTTTTTAATATGTTTGTTGGTCATTAGTCTATTTTCTTTTGAAAAGTTTCTGTTCATGTCTTTTGCCCACTTTTTAATGAAGCTGTTTGATTTTTTTCTTGCCGATTTGCTTGAGTTCTTTATAGATTCTAGTTATCAGCTCTTTATCGGATGTATAGCATGCAAATATTTTCTCCCATTCTGTAGGTTGTCTATTTGCTCTAGTGATAGTTTCTTTGGCTGTGCAGAAGCTTTTTAATCTGATCAGGTCCCATTTATTTATTTTTGTTGTTGCTGTGATTGCCTTTGGGGTCTTATTCATAAATTCCTTGCCTAGGCTGATATCTATTGTCGCGCCCGCCTTGCCAGCAAGGAAGACACGGCAACTGGAGTTCTTC
>VBSM01003143.1:2613079-2625306 GCA_008086735.1 Cheirogaleus medius
TCCTATAT
This sequence comes from Cheirogaleus medius, assembly GCA_008086735.1. Taxonomy (NCBI): domain Eukaryota; kingdom Metazoa; phylum Chordata; class Mammalia; order Primates; family Cheirogaleidae; genus Cheirogaleus; species Cheirogaleus medius. The sequence goes on from VBSM01003143.1 coordinate 2,613,088, forward strand.
GTCCACTTAGGTGTTGATCCGTTAATACCAATTTGCTGGTGATTACCTTGAGTTTTCTGTAACTTGCCTTTTTCCTAAATGATCAACACTTGGAATTCCCACATTCTTTTAAGACGGACTGTTAAAACCTCTGGATTAAACAGCTGGGTGCAGTGCAGTGGTGTGTACGTCCCATTTATTCAGGAGGCTGAGGTGGGAGGATCACTTACTTGAGCCCAGGAATTCGAGGCTGCGGTTTGCTGTAATTGTGCCTGAGAATAGCCACTGCACTCCAGCCTGGGCAACATAGACCCCAATCCCAAACAAAACAAAAAACCAAAAACTTTTAGGTTAAACATATCTTCATATATCACGGTAACACTAACACTAACACAAAAGGTGAACACAGACCACTGGTAGGCTGAGTCATCTCATTTTTTTTTTTTTAATTTTTTTTTTTTATTTCAGCATATTATGGGGGTACAAATATTACGGTTATGTATATTGCCCATGTGAGTCATCTCATTGCATTGCTGCTAAATGATAAAAAGTGATGGGCTTGGTTTTCTGCTCTGCAGAGCTTAGGGCTAAATTCTTTCTGCAAAGATTTTCCTGTGGGATTTTCCCCCATTTACCCAAGTATTCACTCATATAATAAATACTTATTTAACATAGATAACATACATCTCTGCCCCTTCCCATTTGCTTATGATTTCTTGCCAAGATTTGATACACTAGCCCAAAGAATGCTTGCCAGATCACTAACAAGTAAAAAAGTCTTCACTCTAGTTCAGTGACTTTCAGATACTGTGTGGCACAATTTAAGGGCACAATTTTGAATTTGTAAATGTGACCATATTGCATGTTTTCAATGGTTACCTAGTCCAGTCCTGCCTTTATTAAATCATCTGTCATCATTAAGATTGTAAGCTTTCTGTACAACAATGAAAATCCCATTTTAAAGCATATTATAGAGCTTCATAAATTTTATTAAAAGGAGAACTAAAGACATACAAGGGCAGAAGTTAGACTGTTTCTAGTTCTGGTGCTATTGAGGTACTAATGGGGATAAATTCTGATGCAGAGGTCTCTTCATAATTGACCCCAATGGCGTCATCAAACATCTGAGTGTCAATGACCTCCCAGTGGGCCGAAGTGTGGAAGAGACCCTCCGCTTGGTGAAGGCATTCCAGTTCGTGGAAATTCATGGAGAAGTCTGCCCAGCAAACTGGACACCGGATTCTCCTACAGTAGGTTTTTTTCCCCAAAGCATTGGGATCCCAGCAGTGTCCCAGGTCCTTTCTGCCTCAAGGGCTGTTGGCAGGGAATATCCACAAAAGGGAGCCTGCCCTTGAAGCGGGGATGTAGACGCTGTGCAAATGGGTGAAGCTGCTGGTGGGTAGAAGGCGTGGGGTGGGGTGGGGCGGGGTGCCAGGAACCCTCGAAGGCTGTTAATGTAACTTTTTCCCATGTGTTTTAAAGGAAACAGACCAATCTTGAAAAATTTAAAGAACCTTAGGTTGAAAATTGGTAGCTTTCAACTCACTTTTGAGACTATTATCATAAACTCAGTTACCCAATTAAATGTTTTTGTATTTTCAGATCAAGCCAAATCCAACTGCTTCCAAAGAGTACTTTGAGAAGGTAAACCAGTAGATCGCCCCCTGTGTACCTGCAGCTTCTCACACCAGAGAAGAACCACAGTTGGAACCTGCTTTTAGCATTTCAGAGATGATTGTTTGTAGAAGGCAAAGAATCAATTATGCTTATATTCATAAATATTACTCTTTTGTTTTTGTAACACTAGCTAAGGCTTTTTAAATGTGGTTAGTTATTAGTATTATAAAGAGTTCTTTATTGGTAACATCTTGATGGCTAGTGAGCTAGTTTCTACACAATGCCTTGGTCACCTATTTTTTAGATCATGTCTTCAATGGGTAAAAGAAACATTCTTTTTGCTTAGCCTTATTTAAACCTTTGTCTACACCAAAGTAGTACAACAAGTATCAAAAGCCTCTGATCAAGGGTCCTGAAATTTTGTTTTTAAATTTCTTTGTATTACACTGAATCTTCTTTTAAGGTAACAAGGATCACAGTTTTAAGTTGTTAGCATCAGCAGTCTAACTTAACTCTCGCAATGGATGTATGTGTGATTGAAGAAAATGTGAATCATGTTATAAAAAAGCACGGCAAAGTAACTTAACTGATCATGCATGGTCCTCATCCCTGAGATTTACAGTTTACATAGTCATTTTACTGATTGTATTCATTAGCTAACTTAGTGTCTACATGTTTCCAGACATTGATTAGGTATAATTATAAAGGATATTTATTGAATCCAGGGATTGCATTTTGAAATTATTATAATTATTTTCTTTCTTGAAGTGTTCATTATAAAATATATGAAAAAATAAACATATTTTAAAATACTTGCATTTTGAAACCATTAACTTCAATCAGCTTATTCTGGGGCTCTGCTTTTCCTTCTCTGATTGTATCAACAAACATTTATGGGGCATTTACCACAAAGATGGGCCACAAAGATGAATAAGATGCTGCCTCCACACTCAAGGAACTCAGTTTAGGGGGAAGACAGATATGGAAGTATTATTCATTATTCAGTAAATCCGTGAGTGCTTACCACGTGCCGTGTGCTGTTCAGGAGGTACAAGAGTGAACAAAAAAAGTGAAGGCCCTGTCTTTATGCTCATATTCTAGAAGAGAAGCACAATAAAATTAAAATACATAAGAGCGTTTGGAAGGAAAGTAAGGGGGGTGGCTAGAGCAGAGAGTTGCAGGTGTTGTTCTAGATAGGGTTGTCAAGGAGAGCCTTAAGGGAAAGTCAGTCCCTCTGGGTCTGTTTTCTCATCTGTAAAATGAGGACAATTGTACCTATCTTAGGGTTTTGATGAGGACCAAATAAAACGTAGAAAGTGAGGGAATTAGAGGGATAAGAAACCTCTAGGCAGAGGGCATGGCAAGTACAAAGGGCCTGAGGCTAAAGTGGGCTTGGGGTAGATGGAGAACTGCAAGGAGGCCATGTGACTGCAGCAGTGGAGGAGGAGGATGGCGGTGGGGGTGTCCAGAATGCCCTATGCGCAAGCTAAGGACTGGGCTCTGTTCTGGGTTGGGAAACATCAGGAAGGTTTTGAAAAGAAGAGTGACCATCAAGTTGTTCTAAGATCACTCTGGCTCCTTTTAAGACTGGACTGTTGGGGTCCAAAGTGGGGAAGCAGAGGCCAGCTGGGCTGACTGTGTGACATACTTCAGGACAGAACCAACAGAATGATACATTCTGCTAAATACTGTGGTGCCACAGATGGATTTCTGGGGCATCCTGCGAACACAGCAGGGGGCATCTTACTCAGTTATGGAAGTCAGGGAAGGCTTCCTAGAAAAGGAGATGGACTCAGAGTTTACAGAAAAGTGAACCAGGTGAGCTGAGCAAACGTAGGAATGAAGTCACACAGGCCTGAAGAAAACTATGCGCTGGTTTCCTGTTCCTGGAGGGGCAAGGATTGGCCAGCTGGGTGCTAATCCACTGGGCCAGCGGCTGTGTTAGGGCATTTACATGTTTAATCCAAACAAAACCCTGAAATAGGTACAATTCTTATCCTTTTACAGATGGGAATTATAGACTTCGAGATACTGACTTGACCAGGGTCACACAACTAAATGGTGTGCTGGGTCTCCCAGCCCAGGCCTCTGCAGGGCGCCTGGACACGCTAAACACACGTCTGGCTTCAACGAATTCAAGTTCATACGCACAACCGACCCCCACCCCAGTGCTGGGGGAAGCGGGTGGGAGGAGGGAGGGAACGCATGTATTCAATAAAGAAACTGGGCTTGCCCCAACACTGGGAAAAACTGCTCGGCTGAGGGATAGTGCGCTGTGCTGGGGACCCCAGGCTTGGAGTAATGCTCTGTTGCCTTTTTGAAATTCTCAATTTTTGAATAAACGGGGCCTCACATTCAATTTTCACCCGGCCGTGCAAATTACGCAGCCGGCCCCGACTATGACCGATACCGTGTACGCCGGACTTCATGGTCAACTGAAGGCATTTGCGAGGGTCACGGCCACGGGGCGATGTTGCGGGGTGCCCACAGGGTCTTGGCAGTATGTGCTGCAATGCAAGGGAAGGAGGACTTTGCTCGCCAGAAGAGCTGGCGCGCGGGAGCCCGGGGCGGGAACGCGGGTGCGCGCGGCCGGGGGCGGGGCACCAAGCCCGGCTCCTCCTCCGCGCCCGGCCTGGCGGCGGCGGCCACTTCAGCCACCGCGTAGGTCCCGGGAAGGAGGAAGCGCAGTGCCCGGCGGCTCCCTGGGTGAGGGGTGCGGCCGTCCGCATGGAGCCCAACGTGCGCTTCTGGATCGCCGAACGCCAAGTACGGCCCGGGCCCCGCGCGGCTGGGGGTGGCGAGGGCGTGGGCCGCGCAGCGTGGAGTCAGGCCGGGTGACATTGGGCAGGCCACGTGGTCGCCCCGCGCCTTCCTTTCCTAGTCCCTGAGTCGGGCTTGGAGCGCGCACCACCCGCGTTCCTAGCCAGACCGCGAGGGGGTGGGAGGGGAAATCCAAGCTTGCTGATGGCCACAAGGTCACCATGCAGATCTCAAGGAGTCTAGTCCTCGCACGTGTCTGCGCTCTGCTGCCTAAGCTGTGGCTGAGCAGGAGATTGGAGAGAAACAGGTTTTGCCACCTTGGTAGGCGCAGTCACTGAGGTGAGACCCTGAGGCTTTGGGAATCCACCTTCCACAGGAAGTAACGCAGGCTTCACCTTCTTGCAGCGTCTAGGGCAAAGCTGTCCAATAGAAATATGATGTGAGTCATCTAGGTAATTTAAAAATTTCTAGTAGCCACATTAAAAGGTAAAAAGAAACAGCTGAAATTAATTTTAGTAGAGTACGTTTCACCCAGCAGGTGCAAAATATTAACATTTCAACATAGTAAGGGGCAAGAGCCAGGACTTAAAGCCAGAACCACTGCAAAGCTTGGGGCTTAGTGGAGCAAACCATGCCTGCTTTCTGCACGTGGGAACCCAGATGCATTTATTGAGTCCTATTGGGACATCCAATTCCGTATTGCTGGAGTTCGGCCTTACCACACCCTGAGAGTCAGGAAACAGATTCAGAGAACTTTCCAGGTCGTTGCTTCCAGGTCGCATGTAGGCTATGAACGTAGGCCCATTTGAACCCCAAAATCTGGGCTTTTAACCCTCAGGAGCAATTTGCTATTGAGAAGTGAAGAGCACAGACTGCTGCTGAGCCATTTCCTGGCAGTGTTGCCCTGAGCTCATCACACTCACTAGCCCTTCTAAGCCTCAGCTTCCTCACCTGTGAAATGGGGGGTTTCAAGGTTCTCAGGAGGTGGTGCTGGTTAAGGGTAGATCACAGGAGAGGGCCCTGGTAGTTTCTCCAAGAAAGTGTCAACAGTCACTATTACCATGTATCTTTGGTTTTCTACTGTTGTTAACCTTCTGATACTTTTCTCTCTCCTAAGTCTTTTGTTCAACGATTTCTTCAGTGGACAGAACTATTAGATCCTTTGAATTTGCTAGATTCAGCTGTAAGTATTTTCTTATTTTTGGAAATAATGAATTTCACGTTTTATTTTCAAGCTTGAAAACCATGTGTTCCTTTTACAAGCAGTTAAAGTAACAGAATCTATATATTATTTTGTTTTTATTCCTTCCAAATGAGCTTGTTAGATTGTAAGGGGATAAATAGAGGGTGTGTGTGGCAGCACCCGGGGGGAGGCTAAATCTGAATGACACACAGGACTGTCCTCATGGAACCTCTCAGGGAGTAGAGATCTAAGGTTCCATGTGGCATTGAAATAAGGTGTGCATTTGAAATGTATTGATTGTATGCTGGTGAGTGAGCTTGTGATTCCTGAATCCGTGGATAAATATGAACAATGTTGAGATCATTGCTTGATTTCTTGGTTTCTAATTATAGGAAAAAATAGAAAAAGCAAGGCAGCTATTGTTCACCAATGAAGATGCATCCAGACACCCCTTGGAGGACCAAACGGTATGTCTTATGTGCTCAGGTGTGCCTAGTTCAAGACCGGGCGTAGTTGCCTTCAGATGTTTCTGCCTGCGTGGTCTGAAATCAGGTGGAATTTTTTGTTTGTTTGTTTGTTTTTTGAGACAGAGTCTCACTCTGTTGCCCAGGCTAGAGTGAGTGCCGTGGCATCAGCCTAGCTCACAGCAACCTCAAACTCCTGGGCTCAAGTAATCCTTCTGCCTCAGCCTCCCGAGTAGCTGGGACTATAGGCGTGCGCCACCATGCCCGACTAATTTTTTTCTATATATTTTTAGTTGGCCAATTAATTTATTTCTATTTTTAGTAGAGACGGGATCTCACTCTTGATCAGGTTGGTTTTGAACTCCTGACCTTGAGCGACCCGCCCGCCTCGGCCTCCCAGAGTGCTAGGATTACAGGCGTGAGCCACCTCGCCTGGCCGATCAGGTGGAATTTTGTTGGTTGATCTTGTCATTGTTATACACCACCCAGGGGACCAGGTTTCAAAACTGGATTAGTTTTTTAAATGTAGTTAGAATTCCATCCCATAAACCAGACAGAGCAGGGTTCCTCATGGATACTAGTGAGAATTCTCTGTAGTTGATTCCTGGAGCCCCTTCGCAAACTCCAGAATTCAGGCGGGCCTCTGAAGTCAGAATCTGTTTTCCGTTCCAGCAAGCGTTCCTGTCCACAGGCTCACACTGAGTTCTCCTTATCTGCCTTGCAGTGTGCAGGGCTTTTGCTAGCTCACAACCACCAGTCCCACAAGGCAAACCGTGGAAAGCTCACATATTTAACTTGGTTTTTCTAAGAACTTGTTGGGGCCTCTAGGCTGACAGCTTGAACCTGGCTAATGGCACAGTGGCATCGTCTGCATACAGCCTGCTCTGAGCAGGGGCAAGGAACTCACCTGAGGGATAGGTTAGGTGTTGGTCCTCTCCAAGGTTAGAGACAGGACAGTTGTTAGTTCATTTGATTCATTTGTTTTGATTTGTTTCATCGGCGTGGTAGAAAACAGCTCTGGCATTCAGTCTCTGAAAACTGGGGTACAGATGACCCCAGAAATGAGACTGGCAAGATTCTTTCCTGCTGAGCCACCTTTAAAAGCTATTGCTTCATTGTTTTTGTTTTTGTTTTTTCATTTTTAGATACAAGAAGCTTGGAAGAGGAGTCTTGTAAGTTTCAGCCCCTTCCTAATTTTTGGCCTCTGAAAATAACAAAACCAAACACCTAGCTAACCGTCGCGTCTCCCCTCTAAGTCAACAGTGCATCCCAACAGCGGCAGACCGATCCCCACTCTCTTTCGACCTGCGGGTGAGTTGGTTCTAATTTTTAGAAGCAGGTTGGGAAGATGTGGTTTGTAACACTGAGAGATCTCTGCCTGCCTTATTTTAATTTTTTTCCCCCTAGCAGGATTTCTGACAGTGAGTCCGACACCACAGCTGAAAAAGAATGCTTGTGGGGTACAGGGTTTTCAGTGGAGAAGAGCAGGCCCAGGGCCCAGAGCTGTGTCCGGAGCTGTGGAAAGATCTGGGCTTTGAGGGTGAGGGGACAGGCCTGCTCCATCACACCCCGTGAACATAACGATTATTTCCTGGTTTCAGAACTTGTAGCTCATAAGAGCTAGTATTAAGGAGACCAATTAGTAGTCTCTTTCATTTTCACCACATCTAAAATGAGAGGAATAAAATCCGTGATCCTTCCAATTATAATTCTTCATATATTATAAACAAGACACTGGAAACAACGTAAATACCCAACAATTCAGACTCTAAATCATTCATTAAAAAGAATTAGGATGGTAGATGGGACACAGACCAAAAAAAAAAAAAAAAAAAAAAACAACAGAATGAGATAAGTCCTTGATGCTGATATGGAAAGATAGATCTTCAGGAATTAGCAGGGAAAAAGTGCAAAGCATACAACAGCATGTGGTGGCGTGTTTGGATAACTAAGGGCCATGTGTGTGAGAGAGTTTGTGTCTGTCCTGCCAGACGTGTTGAACAGTTCATCTGGAAGGGTGAGCGCGTGCTGATGAACACGCCTGCCTGACCTGGGGGAGAGGTCTTGTGTTAGGTCTCTCTGTATACTGTGCTGTTTTGACTTTTTGCACATAGTTATAGTAATTTTATGCACAGAGTTTGTATTTTTATTAGGAAAAAAAGAATGAGTGAAAAATGTCCTATGAGGTCTGGGCCTTCAGGAGGCCGGGGAAGTGGCTTTGCAGTGGGTGGCACCCCTTCCCGCCTCCTGCCTGGGCAGCTGCAGGCGCTGACGGCTCTTCTCTCCCCTGCCAGCCTTCCTGCCTCTCACGATGCCCGCGGTGAGTACGCTGCCGCCCACTGCTAGGAGACCAGGGCGTTGGAAAGATGCCCACCCGTCTCCTAACCTCAACTGTGTCCCTCCAGCTCTGGACCTGTGTCTCTCGACTGCCTGATAGATGGCCCTGGGCCCCACCTGTGACCCTTGTCTGCTGTTGATGTGTATATCATTCCCCCAGTCTCCACCCCTCACCCCTCTTACCCAGTGGGTGACCTCTCGAAGGTCCACAGCGTCACAAGGTCATCCTTTTTTTTGGACACCTACCACAGGTTGAGCATCGCTAATCTGAAAATCAAAAATGCTCTAAAATCCAAACATTGTTTGAGCACCAACATGACGCCACAAGTAGAAAATTCCATGGCAGACAAAGCTTTGTTTTGTGTACACAATTATTAAAAATATTACATAAATTACCTTCAGCTTATATGTATAAAGTATATAGAAAACATAAATGAATTTTGTGTTTAGACTTGAGCCTCTTCCCAAGATATCTCATTATGTACAAGCAAATAATTAAAAATAAAAAAAAATTCAAAATCTGAAACACTTCTGGTCCCAAGCATTTTGGATAAGGGATCCTCAGCCTATATGCCCAAAGCTCTATACATGAGGTCGGGGAGGTAGGAGGTGCTTCGTGCCGCAAGCCCCATGTAATCATCTGTTTCCTTCTCTCCCCAAGTCCTCCCTCGATACAGCCCCTCACCTGGGACCTAGAGTTGCCCCCCAGTGAGGCTGTCCCACCTTGGCTCTCAGATGTGCTTTTTGCCCACATCACTGGCCCGTGTCTGTCTCCCCTGGCAAATGCCTACCCCGTGGCTGCCCTCGGGGACTGTAGGCCTTGGAGACACGGCCCACTGAGCTCCTGCATGTCATCAGAGCTGCCAGTTCAGTGCCTCACAGGTGCTCGCTCCACCTTGGCTTGTCTTGTGCGTGGCAGCCCCTGCACCTGCCACCTTCCTGTCCTGCCCCAGCTCCTAGGGGGCTCACTCCTACCTCCCCTCTGGAAAGTTCTTTGCTCCTGAAAGCCCTCCCTCCCCCAAAGCACTTGTAACTCTGCTCTACTTTCTTCTTAAAAGGTATTTTTGTCGATGATACCAGCAAAAGGAATGATGTCCATGGTTTTACCTCAGGTAGCAATTATTTCTGTCTCATGATTGCTGAATTCTGTTATGCTTGAAACCAGAACATGCCCCATCTGCCTTTCCTGCAGGTTTCCTTGTATGCTTACACGACGGCATTCAACGTCATCAACGGCAACCAGAGTTATGTGAGTATTCTGAGACCCGGATGGTATGCAGTGTTCTATTATTTCTTTTGGGGTTTTTCGTATTTTTTTTTTTTTAATTATCCTTGCTCTGTAAAACTGTGATATTTGCTAAATACGTGCTTTTCTTTTTCCTTAGAGTCGTCATACACCAGAAAGTATGATACTAGGGGCAGGAGCATTTGTTTCTTCAACCTTCTTTGGGGTAAGTATTTTTAATATCTGTCAAATCTTCTTTATTGCCTGGAATAAAAAAAAAAAAGCTTTATTCTGATTACAAATTTATGTTCCAACCTAAACAATTTAGAACGTATGAATAGGAAATAAGTCACCTGTAATCCTATCACCCCAAAATAATCACCTTAATATTCTAAGTTTCTAGGCATGTACTCAGTACTGATGTCTTTTAAAGAATTAATTTATGCTACACAAACATGTTACGTGAATTATGTATTGCTTCCGATGTCAAGACACAGTAATGGTTAAAAGTGGAGACTTTAGTGTCAGACAAGCCTGGGTTCCCATCCTGGCTTAAACCCTTAATGACTCCGTGACTCTGGACAAGTTTACATAACCTCTCAAAGCCCCTGTTTACTCCTCAGATGAGCAGGGAGAGCACCTCAACATTGTAAGAATTAAAACACAAAAATACACGGAGAGCGTTGGCAACGGTGCGGCCTGTGACAGGCACTCGGCCAGTGTGAGCTCTCTGCTGTTGAGTACGTGCAGCTTGTTTTTGCAATGATGATGTTTCTTTCTTGTTTTCTAGCTTATTCCTTGTTTGGTCCAAATGAAATATTCCCTGGATAACCCTTGGATCAAAAGAGGCTTACCTGTCGCCATTCTTGGTGAGCAAGGAGGGCTGGAAGCATGCGGTCTGGGGCTCGTCTTTGTGGCCTGCAAGCCTTCCCCTGTCTCCAGAGATACCTGGGTCCCTTGGCCACGTTGTGACGGATAAGAGGAACCATTTGCAGCCTGCTGCCCCCCCCCACTCCCAAGCCCAAATTAGATCTTTGGTTTGAGAGGTGACACTTTCCGTAGATACTCCATTAATTGCCAAAGGATGAACACAAGCCTGGAAACCCAACTTGCATTTTAAAGACTATCAGTATAAACGCTCTGTGTGCATGAGTTCACTTAATCCTGACGACAACCGGGAGGAAGTAGTAGTATTCCCACGTGCAGATGAGCAGAAGGAGGCACAGGGATGTTAAGTAACTTGCCCAGAGTTGCACAGCGAGCAAGTGGTAGCACAGGGATCCAGCCTGGCAGTCAGCCTCCAGGCAGAGTGGCAGAGATGTTAGCTGAATATTTTGAGATTGCCAACCTGCAGGCTCACTACGCCATGCTCCAAATTTGGGTGTAGGAATCAGAGCAGCTTGAAGAGTTGACAGATCTACTTTAGTGGAGAAATTGGGGAAATTACTCGTTTTTACAGAAACCTGGTCCAACCAGCTTAAGCAAAGACTCGGGGTGTGTTTTGAGGGCCCTGGGGTTTCTTCTGGAATCCTGTCTGGGAGTTGGGCTGGGCCTCAGCTAGACCCAAGGCCGAGGGCAGCCGTTCTGAGCCTTCTGCACTGCCCTACTTGAGCACTTGGTTGGCCCAGCCTGTGGCTGGTGACCACCCAAGGGTCAGGAAAGGGGCAGCCCACAGAGAAAGAGGCTCGAAGCGGACAGAACCCCGCGAAGACGTTCCTTGGCTGGACCGGGTCTCATCCCTCTGCGGCATCGTCCTGTCTTCACACCTGCAGCGCACGTCAGCGCCATGAACGTCTTTTTATCCCGGAGTTTTGAGCCCGTTCGAGGGATTGAGGTCATGGACAAAGAAGGCAATGTCATAGGCCATTCCAGAAGAGCCGGGAGAAAGGTAAGGAACACGATGGAGCTCTGGCTGCGTGCCCTTTAGGCAAAGAATTGACATTTCTATTTGAGAGCTGGTGACAAATTCACGTCTGCCTTCAACCCTTCCTCACCCCGTCCTCCCTTAGCATGCTGACAGATTTTGCGTTTTGTCCCCTGATGTGTGAAAAGACGGGGCATGAGTCTGGGTTCTCCAGAGACACAGAACCAATAGGGTGTACATGCATACCTATTAAGGGGTTTATTTTGAGGAATCAGGCCACACGATTGTGCGACCGGTACATTGGGAATCGCAGGGCAGGCAGCAGGCTGGAGACTGGGGCAGGAGTCGGTGCTGCAGCCTGTGGGCCGAATTTCGTATTTGGGGACCCTCAGGTTTTGCTCTTACGGCTTCCTAACTGGATGAGGCCCGTCCACATGGTGGAGGGTGATCTCCTTTACCTGGCCAGCTGGCTGTAGATGGTGACCTCGTCTACAGAATGCCCCACAGCAACACCCAGAGTGCACTTGATTGAATATCTGGCGCTGTCGCCAAGATGACCCACGAGGCTGACCACAACAGAGGGTGTCTAGCAAGTGCTGGGCTCCTGAGTGTGAGATCTTGTTCTTCAAGTTCAACATCTGCCCTCCTAGTGTTTGGTTGGGGATCCCTCCTGGGGCCCACTCTCCTCCCAGCCTGCTCTGCACTCACGGAGGCCAGCGGACCCTTCTCTCTGGGGGCAAGAGAAGCCCTCCGTCTTCTGCCTCAGCAGATTTTCTTTTCTTTTCTTTTC
>VBSM01003143.1:2625406-2642303 GCA_008086735.1 Cheirogaleus medius
ACCTGCCTCGGCCTCCCAGAGTGCTAGGATTATAGGCGTGAGCCACCGCGCCCGCCCAGCAGATTTTCTTATAGTCTGCGCCGTTAAGGACCAAGGATGGACTTAGGGAATCCAATGTGCTAATCTAAAACTCTTATAAAGGCCTCAAGTTTGAATAATTTTTACTATTAAATAGTTTATTTATTTATTTATTTTTTGTTCAAAGCAACACAGTGGTTTCTGTGTACATTCAACTAAGAACGTGCTGTAGTCTCTGGGAGTTTCATTCTGGGTGTGGACTTTTAACACCTTAAGGACCGCTCACGAATTTTCTCCTGTTTCCCGAGTCATCTGTAAAGGACCGCTCACGAGTTTTCTCGTTTTTCACTGTAGTTAAGATGATTTAAATAATGTGCAGTTTGCCCAAAAATGTGCAGTCCCTGGCGTATGTCTTAGAGATTTCTATGCGGTACGAAAGGTGTTAATAACATGTTTTTAGCAGGTGAGATCTTTTTTGGTGTGTGTGAAATGACTTTAGCTGAGGAGTTACAGGATGAGGCAGTTGTTTGCAGATGGCATAGAAGGCAGCGTGGAACAACTCCTGCTACCGAGGGAAGGGACTGACTGGGTGTCTCCCAGTGTCAGCACACGGAGGGACCCCCTTGCCAGCCAGACGTCCTTCTACTGGCCAGCATGTTGGCAGAAGAGGAGGCCAGAAAAGTGGCTGTTCATTCCATAGATACATATGTCATCATTTGGGTCACGGAATATATTACTCCAAGTCCTATCAATGATTGACAAAGCTGTATTATAAACCATCAGTTACATGCTACGGTGTTTCTACTAGACCTTCTAGTAGCATGGCCCCTTTTCTAAATGAATTACAATAGAGACACAATAATTGTAAGTTAGAAGGAGAGAAATTGCTGCCAGAAAGAAAATATGTCTTGAATTTGAAATGAAGGTTCTGAGCCTAAGAAACTACCCTAAAGAGACTTTTTTAACTTATTTATTTTTTTATTCTGCCTATCACAGAAAGGAAGAGACTTTTTTAAAAAAATAGCTTTATTGAGGTGTAATTTACATACTATAAAATTCACCCATTGTAAGAGTATTGGTTTGATGAATTTTAGTCAATTTAAAACATTTGTGTGGGCTGGGCGCGGTGGCTCACGCCTGTAATCCTAGCCCTCAGGGAAGCCGAGGCGGGAGGATCGCTCAAGGTCAGGTGTTTGAAACCAGCCTGAGCAAGAGCGAGACCCTGTCTCTATTAAAAAAAAAAAAAGAAAGAAATTAATTGGCCAACTAAAAATATATAGAAAAAATTAGCCGGGCATGGTGGCGCATGCCTGTGGTCCCAGCTACTTGGGAGGCTGAGGCAGAAGGATTGCTTGAGCCCAGGAGTTTGAGGTTGCTGTGAGCTAGGCTGACACCAGGGCACTCTAGCCCAGGCAAGAGAGTGAGACTCCGTCTCAAAAAAAAAAAAAAAATGTGTATGACCGTCAAAGCTGTCCGATTGCAGAACGTGTTTATGGACATTGCATTTTCATCGCCCTAAAAATTTCCTGCACGCCCATGTCCAGTGGCTCCTGCTTCCAGCCCAAGCTCCAGGGAGACACTGATCTGCTTATGTCTTCCTAGTTTTTCATTTTCTAGAAGTTTCACATAAGTGAATCACATGATAGTTTTTTGTGCCTGGCTTCTTTCACCTTTGACTTTCATCTGTCTCATGCCACGGGTTGGCGGCGTGCTCCCTGTCACTGCTGAGTAGTGTTCCGTTGTACGGATGCGCCGTTTTGCTTGTCCACTCCCTAGGTGAGGGACACTTGGTTGGGTCCAGTTTGGGGCCATCATGAGTAACGTTGCTCTGAACGTTCACTGGCACCTTTTTGTGTGGACATGTGTTTGCATTTCTCCTCAACTCAGCCTGAACGTCAGGGTGTGAATATTGCCATGAACTACTCGTAAAGCTGGGGAGGAGAGTGACAACGAATGTTTTATCAGCCAGTTGTTCCCAAGCACCTCCTGCCTGCCAGGCCTGTGCCAGGCTCTGGAACCCAAACCCTGATGAGCGCCAGCCTCCCAGCTGTCTGTCTGGAGCCCTTCTCACCGGGGGACTTCTTTGCATGAGAGCCAGGTTACCGTAAAAGAAAAGGTTTAATGGCCTGCTTTTTAAAAAAAAAATGTTTATCTTTCTTTAAAGAATAGTGTCTGCGACGGTACGTAAGCATAAGCATTCTTTTATCATTTCCCTGTCACTGGAAGGTTTATTTTCTTTGGCTAAAATTTCAGAAACTGCGTAACCAGCAGTATCTGATTGTAATAGGGCACCTTTGATCAGATTTCAGGCGACTAGTTGATGTTGTTTTCCCCCAACTGGCCTCGTAAGCCACTCAGTCGCAGACAGTGCCTCCTAATGACAAGTGTCCTGTCTGGACCGTTTTCCCCTTACACTCGAGACAAACGGAGAGGCAGGCTCACCCCACTGACGTGGAAACAGCAGCTACTTTCGTCCTGACGTTGAGCGATTTTACTTTATATTCCTGAAACTTTATTTTTAAAACAACCCTCCTCTGCTTCCTCTGTCCTGTTCAGGGGAAAGACATTGTGAGCAGAGAGCAGGGGCCTGCACAGGTCAAGGGAAGCTCGAAGCGGAGGGAAGGGAGTTCAGGGAAGGGTGGGCGTGGGGGTGTGGAGTTATGTCTTACCCAGACACTGGGCTCTAAAGCTAACGTGTGAGCCATCTTATAGTCACAATTTCCCTTATCTGACTGTAGGATTCCTGGGGTTAAAACATTTTTTTTTCCCTTAAAAGTCCTTTAAAGTGCCCTTGAAGGTACATAGTTTTGTGCATGTAACCCATACAGTAAATTATATGTTTAAATGTTTAATATAATGGAGTTGAATGTTCAATATATGGAGTAATGTACATTATAGAAAAGATGACAAAATACTACAAACTGTAGATACATATATCTGCAAAGTAAAATTTTACAGAACAACACTTTTGATGACACAAGCGAAGGATGGGTACGGACAGGTGGCCTTGTGGGTGTGATGTCACGCTGCTGTCCTTGGAGCTGGGCTTCTGGAGGAGTCCTCCAGGGCAGGCAGGGAATCGGTGGCAAGCAGGTTCAGGATGGGAGGCCAGTGGCAGAGTCCTGGGTTGAAAGGAAAATACAGGACGAAGAACCTCAATGGCAAATCCAGCGTTTCCACCAACGGGGCTGCCATTGGGTTCTAAGTGAGGATTTGTCTGGAAGCTGCCTTTGCTTGTACTTCGTGGGTAGTTTATTCGGGGTGGTTCGGCAGACTGATAGAGGCCATTGCGCAGTCAGGGGGAGGTACCAACCCCAGCCAACTCCACACCTGCACCTGGAAGGGCGTACGCCAGGTGTGAACGCCACCTGTTTCCACGTGCATTACTTTTCTAAGTGAGAAAGGGGAGTTGCTGCTGCCCTGTCTCTGGCATGAGTTGCGGGATCCCTGGAAGTCATCCTGCGCCACGTGCTAAGCTCTCTCCTTGTTTGCACTAGGCTGTCCAAGAAACAGCCATATCCAGGGCAGTGCTGTTTGGGACCTCAGCTGTCATTCCTGAAGTCTTCACTTACTTTTTCAAAAGGTAAGAGGTACACTCCTCTCCCCGGGTAGCAATAAACATTTTGACAGTCAAAATCCTTATGAAACTTGTCAGATCCTGACCCTGCTGGGAGGGGTGGGAAGAGGTCGCCTCAGTAATCTTCCCGCAAGCACTGTCGCCCCAGTTCCGACAGGAGGGTTGATTCGGGGCAGGCGCGGCAGTCCCGATGTACGGGTTCCGTCAAACCTGGATGCAGGCCCAGGCTCTGTCCTCGGTCAGCTCTGTCCTTGGCGTGTCCAAGGACCTGCCGAGGCACATTTCCTCACTTCTAGAATGATGGGTTTGGATGGTTTGCAGGTTCTCCCAGCTTCCATGTGCTGTGCATATTGCTCAAGCCTTCTCCCCGCCCCCGTTCTGAGCATGTTTTAAATTAGCTTAAGTGGCCCCAGATTCAGTAGACCGTCATCCCTTCTGTGAAGCAAGAAATGGCCCGTGAGGTGGCTAGCCCGGGGGGGCGGGGTCAGTCAGGGCTGCTGCGGTCACCAGCGTGAGAAACGCAGCGCTGCGTTTCTCAGGCCGGAGGGAGGGGGTTTGGGTACCGGACAGGCGAGGAGCGTAGCCTGCAGCAGCTGGAACAGGAGCTCTGCTTCCGGACGCTCTTCCTCTCCCTTGTGGATCTTGGCTTCCCTCTCTCCTGTCGGATTGGCTTCTTCATGATGAGCAGGGACCCAACTGCTGGTAACTCCCAGCTCCTATCCTCACAGCCTCCTCCTCAGAGATAAAACACAGCAAGCCCCAGGGGAGGCCTGAGTGTTGTCCCCTCAGTTCAGAGACTCCCAGGGAAGGAGTCTATCAGCCCGAGCTGGGTCATGTGCCCGTTGCTGCTCCCCCTCATCATGGTGAATCCAGGAAGCTGCCTCTAGAACCGCACATGGAGCACATTTCCAGGAAGCAGGGGCAGGGGCAGGGGCCGGGGCCTGGGCAGAGCCCGCTGTTCCTCCCCACGGTTGACCCGGCTAGCCGGGTGCAGAGATTCTGCTCTGTCAGGTGCTTCCGGGCTATTCTGGCTGGCCTCGAAGTTGGAGCTCCTCCTCCATGAACGGCACAGGCTGCCGGGTGGGGAGAGATGGTCCTCGTTTCCCCAAGGACATGGGGGTGCCTCGAAGCATGTAGCCATCGAGTGACCTCCCAGAAACTCCATCCCAGAGCCAGGAGCGTAGACAGTATCCAAGCTGGAGTGACCTTGGTGGGTCTTGTAACTCAGTGCCCTCATTTTGCATCTGAGAAAACCCATAGGCTCCTTGGGGAAAAGTGGCTGCCCCGAGGCCACAGGGTCTGTCAGCCGTAGAGCAGGGTCAGAATGTCACATCCATGTCAGGATAGCCTAGGTCAAGAAAACCAGCTCTAGAATCTGACCTATCATTTTGGGCCGTGAGATTTTGAGTATGTTCCCAACTTTACAAGTCTGTGCCTCCGTTTTCTCCTTTGTATGAAGGGGACGATGATGATGGCACAAAGCTCGTAGGCTTCGGGGGGATCAGGTAAGCGAATGCAGGTGATGTGTTGAACACCGCGCCCGATGCAGACCGAGCACTCGGTTGGTGAGTTGAGTAGGAGGCAGGGCGGGGCCTGCTGCCCTGAGAGCAGAAGGCCACCCCCTGAAACGGCCCTGAGAGTTTAGCGTCATCTGCGAGCTGTGCCTTATCTCTTACAGGACCCAGTTTTTCCTGAAAAATCCATGGTCGTTATGGCCTGTAAAACTGTCTTGCACTATCCTGATGATGGGACTGATGGTGCCAGTGTCCTTTAGTATGTTTCCGCAGATCGGGCAGGTAAGCGCCCCTCGTTTGGCTTTCGCTCAAAGGTTTTTTTATTTCGTGGTTACGAGAGTAAAATAAATAAATTATTCTCTTTCTAAAAAAGTCTGCAAAGTTTACGAAAGTATAAAACAAAATATAGTTGACCCTTGAACAACGTTGGGGTTAGGGGCACCAACCTCCCCCTGCCACGGGATCAGAAATCTGAGTATAACTTTCGACTCCCCAAAAACTGAAGTGCTAACAGCCTACTGTTGACCTGAAGCCGTCCTGATCACATAAACAGTTGATTAACATATTTTATATATGTGTTATTATACCATATTCTTAAAGTAAGCTAAAGAAAAGAAAATGGTGTTAAGAAAATCCTAAGGAAGAGAAAATGTATTTACTGTTCATTAAGTTAAAGTGGATTGTGATAAAGGTCTTTATCCTCATCTTCACGCTGAGTAGGCTGAGGAGGAGGAGGATGAGGAGGGGTTGGTCTTGCTGTCTCAGGTGTGGCAGAGGAGGAAGAAAATCTGCATATATAAGTGGACCCACGCAGTTCAAACCCGAGTTGTTCAAGGGTCAGCTGTAACAGAATTTACACATAGTAATAACTCTATCCCCCAAATCTCATGTGCGGTTTTGGATTCCACTTTTCTTAATGGCATCTCATAAGCATTTTTCTGGGGCATAAGAAAACCATGTAAAGATATTTTATTAAAGAAGCTGTCCTCCATAATTTTCTATACCACCGCTCCCTCCAATGGCGCTTTCGGCAGTGATGGGACTGTCCCAGATCTGTGCTGTCCGACACGGTGGGTGGCTGTTGAGTGCTTGAAATGAGGCTGGTGTGATGAGGGAACTGAATTTTAAATTTAATTTTAACTTAAGCACTCACATGTGGCTAGTGGCTATTGCACTGGACAGCTCAGTGCTGTAGATAATTTATGACATAGTATAATTTATGATGAGTCAGACTGCCTGGATTCAAAGTCCCAGCTCCTCTGTGACCTTGGTCAGTTAGCTCAGCTTCCTTATCTGTTAAAGAGGGGTGAAGATAATAGTGTCTCTGCAAAGAGTTGTTGCTCAGTAGGTATCAAGGACTTTTTCTTTTTTAAGTCAGGAAGCCAGTTTTATTTTGTTTTGTTTTTATTTCTAAAGCTCTGCCATAAATTTCTAGGGGCTGCCAAGGACATTATTGATGTTAGCGGATATTAGTGATTTCTTGGCTGAAAATTTCAAGTGCTTGTTTCACTGATGTTAATAGAAATGCCTTAAAAAATATTTATGTTTATGGAATGATCTTGTTCAGAACTGAAATTCTATAGATTTAGGTTTATAGAATCATTAATTCAGGCAACCTTGCCAGCATGTAACATATAAGTTTTGAATTACTTTAAATAAACTTGCTCTGGGAGGGTGGGGAGCAGACCACCATCTGATCGAAATGGAATTTTAGAAGGAAAAAATATTGTTAATCCTCATAGGCCCACCTATTTGAACACTCTTTGCCAAAATTGCATACAAATGAATCCTTTTGGACATATTACTTCTGACCACGTTGAGACTCCACGAGAATAGAGCAGTGGGCTCACCTGCAGGCCTGCCCACTGATGAGGGCCTTCAGACCCTGGTGACGTCCAGCCCTGTGCTCTGGCTCCTCCCATGCCGGTGCTCACTCCACAAACGCTGACGGAGGGCCTGCCAGGCAGACCTGGTGCCGGGTGCTGGGATACAGTGGCGAGTGGTCCCTGCCCTTGCGGGGGCAGCTGTGAAGGAAGCGGTGCCATCCGGGCCACCGAGGGCTCTGGTTAATGGGAGCCACAGAGCCCTGGGCCCCTGACCTGGCCAGGAGCCGGAATCTAGATTCTGCGGTGTGTGGCATTAGCTGGCCACGGCTCTTTCCAGTTTTGTACAGATTTGAGTCATTGCAGGTGGCAGGATTCATTTTCCAGCATCAGGAGTAACTTAGATTCTACTTCACGTTATCATTTGGCCCTCACCCGGTGTGTGCTTTCTGCCATGGCCTCTTTCTGCGACTGGGGCCCTGGCAGGCCCGCGGTCTCCCTCGTGGACAGGATGGGCCCAGGACATGCATACAAGAGTGACCGCAGCTGCAGTGGGACTGTGGCGGAATAGAGACACGTGCGGGGCAGCGCCAGGGGGCTGTGGGGGCGCAGGGAAGGGAACAGCCTGTGCAAAGGCACAGAGAGACGTTCTCAGTGGCCACATGTGGCTGGAGTGTGGGAGAGGGGATGCCACAGCACCTTCTGTGTGGCAGAAGAATGGCTTCTGTTTATCCAGCACCTTCTGTGTCCTGGGGACTGTCCCAGACAGTCTCTTCAGAGTGACTCTTCAAGGTAGGATTTGTTAATCCCATTTTGCAGAGGGAGAAGCTGAGGGTCAGGAGAGGTATGTAATCCCCTGTGCATTATTCAGCTATGACATGGCCGGCTCTGGCGCCGGGCCTGGGCAGGATGGTGAAGGGTCTCCTAGGTCCCATCCGCTGGTAGAACTTCATGGTGGAGGCAGGGAGGGAAATGTTTCCAGAGGGGAGTGGCTTATTCAGGTTGTGTTTTAGAAAGGTCCCTCTTTGGATCCTGGATGGCAGGTGGGGCCATTGGGAGGCTATGGAAGTAACTCAGGCTGGAGGGGACAGGGCTTGAACTAGTCCATGTTGGTGGCTTAGAAATACTTGAATTGGATGAGCCAGAACTTGGGAGCCCTTGGGTTGGGAGTTTCAGGGCAGTGATGCAGAAGAAGGGGTCAGGGGCACCCAGATTTCTGGCTCAGGGTGATGCTAATAGCCAGGAAGAGAACCCAAGAAGGAAGGGCTCTGTGTCAGCTAGAAGTACATTTGGTCGTAACTGAGATATAAGCACAAGTGCCTTGAACAAGGTAGAAGTTGATTTCTTGTTTCCATAAAGTGTGAGGTCCAGGTAAGGTGTCTTTGTGTCAGGAGTCCTCAGGGACCCGGCTCGTTCCAGCTCAGCACACTGCCATCGTCCTCAGGGCACAAGATGTGCCATCCGCGGTCCACACTGCCACTTCCACGTCCATCGCATTGGCCAGAACTCGGTCCTGTGCTGAGCCTCACTGCAGGGGAGGCTGGGAAGCGAGGTGTTTACTCTGGACCTGTTTAAAGTTCTGCTGGGGAAGAAAAGGGGAGCAGGTGGCAGTCTCTGAGACTGCCACAGGTGTTTGCGGGAGCAGTAGTGTGTCATATATGCAAACAACTGTTACCTGACAGTAAACATGACTGAAATGCTATAGGGGAGATTAGAGAAAAAGGAATTGCCAGCTGACCCAGGAAGGCTTCATGGAGGAGGTAGCCTTTAGAAATGGATGGGTTTAAACAGGCAGAAATGGGAGAGGGAAGAGGGCGTTCCCAGTGGAGGGTGCAGGATGGCTAAAAGGGCATACGGGGCTGCATGTGACTGGCAGGATGGCGGGGCCTGCACCAGGCCCAGGAGGTAGGCAGCGGGTGAGTCAGGCAAGGCTTGTAGGAGACACAACTCCCAGAGGCCAGAGTAGAGGCAGGAAATGGAGTCCGTCTCGCCATAACAACCCCGAATACCAAGACTTGCTGGGTCTTGAAAATACCCTGTCGGTCCAAGGTGGGCATCGAGGTGCCTGATTGGTGGTCCTGGGCTGGTGGGGGCCCCGCCTCCTGGTCCCAGCTGGGGTGGCCAAGTCCACCTGCAGAGCCCAAGGCCAAGAGGGGCTCTGCCAGGCCCCGCCCAGAACGTCTCCTCAGACAAACCATGGGCTGTCGCGCCCTTCAGGTCCGGAACCTCGAGGACCAATACGGTGTTGGCCAGTACATCTGCGGCCTGCTAGACTGGAAAGGTGGCTGGGTGCTAGATGATATTAGGGGATTGTTGCTAATTTTGTTAGGTATGATAGTGGCATAGTAGTTACATAACTATATTACTATGTAAATGTTAACAAAACTTTATCATTTGGAATTTCATATTGAAGTATTTATAGGTGAAATGACACATCTAAGAATTGCCTTAAAATACTCAAGATGCAAACTCCCATTACTGGGTATAGGAAGTGCTTGATGAAATAAGATCGCAGATTGTTAAGTTACTGCTGAGTGATGAGGGTCCGTTACGTTCTTTCTACATTTGTTTGTAATTGAATTCTCCGTTAAAAAGTTTTTAAGAAGTTAGGTTATGTTTTTTTGGTATAGATTAAACATCATTGACAAAGATAACTGAAATGGTTGTTCTCAGAAAATGAGTTGTTTTTTAACTTCGCTTCTAAGGCAAGAAAAATTCTTAATATAAGTATTAAGAATGTAACTGTTTTTCAGATACAGTGCAGTAATCTTGAAGAGGAAATTCGGTCTTCAACGGAAGAAACAGAACTGTACTATAACAGAGGGGTGTAGGGTGAGTTTTAGGTGAATTTGTTCCTGCTTGAAAACCTTTCAAGGTTTTGAGGACTCTGCCAAAGGTCGGGGACCCCGGAGGTGTCTGCGCTGACATGACCTAAGAGTGCACGTGTCTCGACTGTTTCCAGGCTGGTATGTCTTTAAGGCTGGCCGGAGAAGACAATGGGAGGGTGTCCTGTCTTGACACCCCAACAAGGCTGCTGAGGCCATGGGTACGGTGAGGACCGGCCTATGAAATCACTAATAAACTGGTCTCAAGTTGAGTATTTGAAGAAATAAAGGCAAAGGGTCCATCATGCCCAGGACACAGGCTTGCAGTTGCTAGCCTGGCCCAGGATAAACATGACCCGTCTGGGAAGCTGTTTAAGGCCTACAACCCCCAAAGCCATCCTGTTTCCCTGCTCGGCTTACCCGATTCTAGACGACTACTTAAAATCTTTGCCACCCTCCAACCTGCGCCTTTCCCCTCACTGGCAAAGGACCCTGTCTCCTCCTCCGCTGGGAAAACCAGGGCCAGCCAGTGGTGGAACCTCCTGGCACCAAATCTGCAAACTGCCCTCCTCTGTCCCCATCCTGTTCTCTACTTGAGGTCACCTGTCCCCCTGGCTCCAGCCTCCCTGTGGGCTCCTTCCCAGTAGCATGTAAACTACGTTAATGAGTCACCTGCCTCATTAAAAAAGCAAACCCCCTTCATAGCCAGACGTGAGAGTTGTGTGCCCTCACGGTCTCTGCCCTGCCTCCCGTTCTGTTAAGGCTTCTCTCATCCATGTCATCCGTGCCCCACTAACACTGCTGGGAGCCCAGGCCGGGCACTGAGCTGCCCACTGTGCTTTGCCACTTGGATGTCCCACACACACCTCACACTCAACCTGTCCAGACCTGAGATCAGCTCTCCCCCTCAGTCTCAGGAAATGACACTAGCTGTATCGGACAGGATCATTAGTGGCACCCTTACCAAGCCCTCCCTGCACCCAATGGGGCCCAATATAGTCGTTTTCGGAAGCCACTTCTTCATGTCCACTGCAGCCCAGCAGCAACCCCGGCTGCTGCTGCCCGGCCGTCTCCTGCCGCTCCCTCCAGTCCGGGCTCCAGCCTGCTCTTCTAAACCACACCTGCTGAACGGCCTCAAACGGTTCACCAGCTGTTGAGATCAAGTCTATATTCCTTATCATGGCAGGCAGGAGCCTTTCCCTTACTCACCTCTGGCCACTCTCTTCCCTCACTCTGGACCAACACACAGGCCGATCCCTCTGCTCCAGCTTATGCTTCAGGTCTGACTTGGACGTTGATCGCTCCCTCCAGGACTTCTAGGGTTCACAACTGAATTGGGTGACCCTAAATCACCAAAAAAATACATCTGTGGCTTTTAGCTTTCCCTAGGCCAGCCAGAACGATGGTTATTTCCAGATTTAGTAAGAAAAGTTTCACAACATCCTAAAAGGAAAAAAATCAATAAAAATTATCTGCCAGATGACTCAGTCCGGCCAGAGGCTTACACCAAACAAAATTGAAGGTGGACAAAGGCTCCAGGTGGAGGTCTAGCCACTAACAGATAACAGAGTATAAATGTAAAGGCACATTCCAAGGAGAGGAAACTAAAGTTACAGAGCCTCTCCAGGAAGCAGGGGATGGAGGAAGGCTCAGGCAGGAGAGAAGGGGCACAGTTAAGCTGTGGCTTCAACTTTCAATAGGTATTTTACGGATTCCTTAGAGCCTTCACCGTTGAAAAAAAGGCTTGTTTTCTTTTGTTTGCTTGGAGTGGGGAGAATTAGAGAAAATGGGCACAGTTCTTCACCTACCTAAAAGTTTGTTGGGTATCAAAATATTTCCATTTTATTTCTGCATCATAAATTTGTAATTTTAACAACTTTGATCATTATATAGTAACAAACAATGAGGAAGAAAAAGATGTTAGTATTATTTTCATAAAGTGCAGATTTAATTTTCAATTGCTTGCCTCAGTAAACATCATCTCATTTCAGGTCTTCCCCTTTCCCCACCAAAAGAGGAAGGGGGGAAAAGGCTATTTTTTAATTTTTATTTAACAAATATCTAATACTAAGAAAAAAATGAAAGATCCAGTAAAGAAATTTTTTACAAACATGTTTCCAAGTAAGATTTCTAAGGACATCAGTACTGAGTGAAAAATCATCTTTCATAATTAATATGAATATACATAGTAAAATAAGTACATAATTTAGAACTCCATGCCTATTTGGCAATTTTAAGGTATCCAATTATGAAAAAGGTACATAACTGAAAAAGACCTTGATATATGGCCACGTTACTTTCACCGAAGTTGTTTGAAGACATCTTGGTTTTGGCCCCTGTAAGAAATTAATTCTCACACTCCCTTACCAACTATAGAAAGTCACTGTTTTAGTCCTACAGATGTTTCTATTCAAAATGGGCTGCTTATTTTACCTTATAAGGATTGGCATTTTTTCAAAAGAATATTGTTAGCAACTGGATTAACTAAAGAGTACTAATAGCTTAAGTTTGCCAAATGCTTGCTTCTGCAACAGTATAAATATGGATTATTAAAGTTGTCTACTCAAGTATAAAATATATGCACAATATAGGCAAAATGTTCAAAGGCCAGGAAAAAACTTTTTTTCCTTTACATAAAAGTGCAACTGCAGAGTCTTTTGAATGATCTTCTAGACAGTTCTGCAGAAAACTTAGTAGTTTGGCTCAGAAAGTAGAGTTCATCAGTTGGAATTAAAGTTCTTCCTAGAAGAATACAAAGCAAAATTTCAGGTAGCTTTCTGAAAGTAAACCATTAGTTTATGGCTACACTATGAGACAGGCTGGAACTTATAATAATGAAGGCTTTCGTATTCCTTGTGATTTGCACAAGAACTTGACAGCTTTTTTTCTCTTACTCCAGGACATTGGGCCATTTTATAACGTTATATATAGTAGTTAAGCACTTTGTCCAACACTGACAGTGGGCAGGAGACTAATCAGCTAGGAGAAAATCAGAAGTGTTTTCCTGTGCTTCAGTGTTTTTAAGGTCAAATCTCAATACTTTCAAATAAATCATTAAAAATATAACATTTTCTCTGTTATTTTCAGTATTTTACATAGTTAATGCATAATCAGAGTGAAAGTTTTCTATCAGTCATCAGTGAGACATCTGTCAGAGTCAGATTTTCAGCATCTGTTCAGCTGCTGCTAGATGGTAAAGAAAGTTTTCCGTTGCTGGTGGAAATCGTTTCTGCTTTAGCGCCTCCAAATTGAGGACTCGCTTTTCTCCATCATCCGAAACTTCTGAAAAAGGTGCTAGGTTGGTGAAGATTTCTCTGGTTTTTAGGGCAATGTCCTTTAATTGAAAAGGAAAATATGCAACACGTTAGTATCCAAAAATGTGAATAGTTCTTTAGAATTCTTCCTGCTATTTTTAAGTTGGTTAGACAAACTTTATAAAGTGTGAAACAACAAAAAAAAAAAATCAATGTTACAGATTTTTTTTTTTTACCACATTAACCATTTTTAAGTGTATAATTCAGTGGTTTGCAACCATCACCACTATTTCCAGAACTTTTTCACCATCCCAAATGTAAACTCTACACCCATTAAACAATAGCTTCCCATTCCCCTTCTTTAGCCCGTGGTAACCTCTATTCTACTTTCTACCTCTGTGAATCTGCCTACTCTGGGTACTTCATGGAAGTGGAATCATACAACATTTGTCCTTTTGTGTCTGGCTTCTTTCATTAGTATGTTTTCTAGGTTCATCCATGTTGTAGCATGTATCAGATCTTCATTATTTTTTAAGGCTGAACAATATCCCATTGTATGGATAGACCACATTTTGCTTACCCATTCATCTGTTGAAGGACACTTGGGTTGCTTCTACTTTTTGGCTATTATGAATAATGCTGCTATGAGCATTTCCACACAAGTATAGTCATGTGCCGCATAATGACATTCTGTATAATGACAGCCGCATATACACGGGGTGGTGCCATAAGATTATGATATTGTATTTTTATTGTAACTTTTCTGTGTTTAGTTATGTTCAGAAGTTACATTTGCCTACGGTATTCAGTATAGTCACATGCTGGCTAGGTTTGTTGCCTAGGAGCAACAGGCTACACCATATGCCTATGTGTGTAGTAGGCTATATGGTCTAGGTTTGTGTAAGCACACTATATGAGTTTGTACCACAAAACTGTCTAATGACACATTTCTCAAAAGTATCCCTGTCATTAAGCAACACAATTATCTGTTTGAGTCCCTGCTCCCAATTCTTTTGGTTATATACCCAGACACAGAATTGCTGGTTCATAGGGTAATAATTCTGTTTGAACTTTTTGAGAAATCCTGCTATTTTTTGAATTCTCTTCCCAAAAGTCCTCTTTTGCCTGGAATAACTAACCCAGCACCTGGAACAAAGGTTTTATTCCTTTTGGGCACCTGAGGACTCACTAAAGCTCACATTAAAATCATGGTTTTTTTCTTGATTTGCTGACATCATTAATTCATTCAAATATTTTTGAACCCGTATAACATACCAAGGACTTTTACTTGCCCTCCCCAAGGTCTCATATAATATACTGAGTCATGTACTTTTTAGTCCATGAAAAACATGATTCAAAACTCAAATTAACATTTTACCTAAATTGTAAGAATAAGTGTTTGTTTTTCTAGAGACAAGGTCTCACTCTGTTACCCTGGCTAGAGTACCGTGGCACAAGCATAGCTCACTGCAACCTCCTCCTGGGCTCAAGCAATCCTACCTCAGCCTCCCAGGTAGCTGAGACTACAGGTGCACACCATAATGCCCAGCTAATTTTTATATTTTTTGTTGAGATGGGGGTCTCACCATGTTGCCTAAGTTGGTCTTGAACTCCTGGCCTCAAGCGATCCTCCTACCTTGGCCTCCCGAAGTGTTGGGATTACAGGCGTGAGCCACCGTGCCCAGCCAGAATAAATGTTTTTACTGTAATAATGGGACTGGTGGGCAGTGACGATTCACATGGCAGGAAAGAAGCATCTTCAGAGTCTCAGTGTTCAGGTCCTTAGGGCAAGACCCATCTACTTCCTAGCCACACACGGCAGGGTGGGCCAGCAGCAGTGACACGTTCCCTCTCTCCTCAGCTGTCTCACCTGCTCCCCAGTATTCTCAGCCTCAGCCCCTTGTTCCTGCCACAGCATTTATCATGGCTCATAATTATCTTGTCATTTATTATTGCTGTTCATCTACTTCACTAAAGCACAGGCTCCGTGAGGGCAGGGACTTTCTCCCACTGCATCCCCCTGCCCAGTGTGATGCCTGACATATGGTCAGAGCTCAGTGAACACTGCATAAAATAAATGCACCAGTTGGACCAGGTGAGTAGAGCCTGCTTATCAGAGGGTCCCAGGTGGCACAGGTGCAGATGGGGCAGATAGTCCTTCCAGGCTCAAGGGAATGAGACAGGGGTCTAGACGAGGCAGGACCTGGGAGAGGTGAGGCTGGAAGTGCATCCCTCAGGAGAGGAGCAAGGAGCTGGGAGCTGGGTAAATGCAGAGGGGCAGCAGACAGGAGGGGGGAGGCTAGGCAAGCTGTGGTCACCATGTGAGGGGCATAGGAAATGAAACCTATTTGCCATCCTAGTTGGGCAAGGGTAATTTTTTCCTCCATGAAAACTCTCCTAGGTGGAGAGGATGCACTGGCTGGTGCAGAAAAGCATTCCAGACCTCCTGGAAGTTACATTTCTTACTGTTAGCAGTTGGCTTTGGTGCCAGCCCCTGCATATACCTGCCCTGGAGCTTGAGTGGGACAGGGCAACACACCAGCTGGTCTGTCATCACTGTGGCCACCTGCAAGCCCTCATCTGTGCCCCTGCCTGCTGGCCTTTCCCACGCCCCCTACTCTGCTAAGGGGCACAGCTCCGCCACACTGCCCAGTATGGTGTTTCGAGACTCTTAGTAATTCAGAAGATTAGTTACCTGTATAACCTGGCTGTCTGATTTCTCTGGATCTTCTGCAGACTGAACAATTAGCTGACCAATTTCTTTGTGCAGTTTGCCCATTGTCATGGCCTCTGATGAGATCAAGAACAACATATGTGTGAATAACTTAGAAGTTGACGTAATAAAAAATAATCATGCCATCTATCTGAAAACTTCAAGGACCACGCTGAGGGAATTTTCAAAAAGCAGCTGAGGACCTCCTACATTTCTATTTTGTCACTAAACACAAATATGACCACACGTTAGGAGGTAAGGCATAATGTAATCATGATTTCTACCTCATGGCCAAAATAAAAACATCAATACCAAATCAAATTTCCCCTTCACACCCACCTGGCAAGAATTTTTGTTTTCCTTCCCAGACAAAGGCTAATGAAAAATTCTTGACTACAACTAAATTGTGACTGTAAGCCAAAAGCCTGACTTTCTCATTTAGGTCTTCACGGTTAAGAAATTTATCTTTCTGTCAGGAATGTTGTGAAAGAAGAGCTTCCTGTCAGTTCTGCAGAAGCCAGCCAAGCATTTGGTGGGTTACGGTCCTTAGAAATGAGCAAAGGAAACGACCTACGTCACATTAATTACATGCATTGCTACAGTCTGCGGCAAGGAGGTTAACAGAAATTTCTGCAAGAGACAGACTCTGTATCAGGTGGCACTGACTTGGATGAGTCCATTTTATATTCTCAGAGCAACACAGGGCAGTGGGTGAGGGCCACCTTCTCTAGTCCTAATGCTTCAGCTGTTTAAGTGACCCTGGCCCCAGCCAGTTTTCATCAGTTTGGCTTTATAAAAGACAGTATCTCCTAAAGATCTGATTCCATAGTTTGAGTTTTTCACCATGATCAAGAATATGTTTGTCATTTTAAACAAATTAAAATCAGTTATGGGTCTATTAATTTGAGGTTGCTTCATAAAACCTCACATAATCAGAATCTATCTAACAAAAATCCCTAATGAGCGAGCATTCAGCTGTCCCCACTTTTAGGAAAAAGGTATGCGACAACACTAAAGCTATTATCAGTAATCCGATCTGAAACCAGTATCTGGTAATGCCCTGGGCTCAACACAGCTGTAACCCAATCTTTTCTACTTCATGTAACACTAATTTAGGACGATTTAAAATTTCTAGGATGACACTATGACACTAGAACACCCTTTCTTTTTTTT
>VBSM01003143.1:2642403-2654783 GCA_008086735.1 Cheirogaleus medius
GCCTCCCAGAGTGCTAGGATTACAGGCGTGAGCCACCACGCCCAGCCTAGAACACCCTTTCTTAATTATTAGCTCCAAGAACATTTTCATTCCCTTGTGCTTACTGAGACATTCTTCAAAAAGATTTTCCATACAGGAGTCGTATTTAACCCTTGTGTACATATTCTTTAATACTCCTTCCTTCAAGAAGTAGAGACTTATTCCTCTCCCCTTAAGTGTCAACTGGACTTACTGACTTGCTTCTAACACACAGCACATGGAGGAAGAAACACTGTGGGACTTCTAAGACTAGGTTGTAAAAAGCATGGTGTCCTCTTCTCTCTCAGCTCACTCACTCTTGAGGAAGCCAGCTGCCATGCTGTGAGAACAACAGCTGCCCTACGGAGAGGCCCATGTGGCAAGGAACTGAGGCCAGCTGCCAACAGCCACATGAGTTAGCTTGCAGGTGGACTTCTAGCTTCAGTTGAGCCTTCAGATGACTGATGATATCTTTTTTTTTTTTTAAGAGATGGGGTCTTGCTCTGTTGCCTAGGCTGAAGTATAGTGGCATTATCATAGCTCACCTCCCACCTCAGCCTCCCGAGTAGCTGGGACTACAGGTGCACCATGTTAGTTAATTTTTTTCATTTTTTTTAGAAACAGGGTCTTGCTATGTTGCCCATGCTCATCTCAAACTCCTGGCCTCAAGCAATCCTCCTGGCTCAGCCTCCCAAGTAGATAGAATTATAGGCTCTCAACACCATGCCCACCTCTGACAACATCTTGATTGAAACCTCATGAGAGATCCTGAGCCAGAACCACCCAGCTAAGTTACTCCTGAACTCCTCATCCATCAAAACTGTGAGATAATAAATATTTGTTGTTTTAAACCACTAAGTTCTGAAGTGATCTATTACATAGCAATAGATCACACACCTGGTTTAAACAGAAAAGTGGAAAAAAGATAAGTAGACTATTTAACTTGTTAATATATATTGTGCAGCATAAGCACTCGGGATGTACTGCTAACGGGTCTACATCTATAAGAATAAATGCTTGTGTTAGACATAGAAAAAATCCCTCTAGCTTTAGCAGAGTGGGTAAGCAGGCCCTCAAAACAATGGTTTTAGAGATCAGCCTAAAAAATACAACTGCTTGGCCTATATCTTGTGTCAATAACAGAACAGAACAGAGAACTAACCTTTTGCAAGTGGAGCAATGGTAATCTCACTATCTGCCAGATTCACAAACACATCGTAGAGGTCTGGTCTATTGCTCACCTCCAGGTCTACAAACCCAGCGACGTAACCTGCATTACAACGATGAACAACATTACTGGAGTAGGAAGAAATACTGTGAATGTATCAAAAGAGAACTGAGTCTAAATGCTCATCAGCTACATTTCTTCACGGCTTTATTTATTTATTTATTTATTTTAACAGCACGCCTTTATTTTATTTATTTTAAGAGTCTCACTCTGTTGCCTGGGCTAGAGTGCCGTGGCGTCAGACTAGCTCACAGCAACCTCAAACTCCTGGGCTCAAGCGATCCTTCCGCCTCAGCCTCCTGAGTAGCTGGGACTACAGGCATGTGCCACCATGCCCAGCTAATTTTTTCTCTATATATATTTTTAGTTGGCCGATTAATTTCTTTCTATTTTTAGTAGAGATGGGGTCTTGTTCTTACTCAGGCTGGTTTCAAACTCCTGACCTTGAGCAATCCAACCGCCTCAGCTTCCAAGAGTGCTAAGATTACAGGTGTGAGCCACCACACCCGGCCTCACTGCTTTATTTATTCAGAACATTAGCTATACTCTGTGGCATTTATTAAGACTACCTTATTGTCAGCTGCTTGAAGAAATTCACATAACCCAGACCCACTCATGTATGAGAAAATGTGACATGACAGAATGATATTCCTGATTACTGAAGAGAGGAAGAGACTCCTCAATAAGTAGACCCAGGAGTAACCATTTTTCTCCATGGTTATTCACATGGAGAAAAAATTAAATCAGATACTAAACTCTCACACTACACAAAAAAATAATTCCAAGTAAATACTTAACTGGAAAACAATAAACATTTAAAATATAGGAGAATATCTTTATATTCTTGGGATAGAAAAGATTTTCTTAAATATAAAAACCTAAACTCATAAAAGTTTAATAAATTCTAATACATTAAAATGAAAACTTCAAGGCTGGGTGTGGTGGCTCACGCCTATAATCCTAGCACTCTGGGAGGCCGAGGTGGGCGGATTGCTCAAGGTCAGGAGTTCAAAACCAGCCTGAACAAGAGCGAGACCCCATCTCTACTAAAAAAATAGAAAGAAATGAATTGGTCAACTAAAAATATATAGAAAAAAAAATTAGCCGGGCATGGTGGCACATGCCTGTAGTCCCAGCTACTCAGGAGGCTGAGGCAGAAGGATTGCTTGAGCCCAGGAGTTTGAGGTTGCTGTGAGCTAGGCTGATGCCACTGCACTCCAGCCTGAGCAACAGAGTGAGACTCTGTCTCAGGAAAAAAAAAAAAAAGACTTCAGTTCATCAAGACATACCATGAGGAGAATGAAAAAAAATCCACAAACTTGGAGATTTTTGAAGCACGTATAACCAACAATAGATTCATATCCTGAATATATAAAAACTTATATGAATCAACAACAAAATTCCAGTGGAAAATTTAGTAAAAGAAACAGTCATTTTGTAGAAGAGGAAAGACAAATGGCAAAAATATATAGAAATATGTTTAACCTCATTAGAAATCAGGAAAATGCAAATTAAAATTAAAATGGAATGTCACTGTATACCCACCAAGTTGGCAAACTTTTTCATTTTATTTTAAGAGACAGAGTCTTGATCTGTCACCCAAGCTGGAGTGCAGTGGCACAATCATAGCTCACTGTAACCTTGAATTCCTGGGCTCAAGCGATCCTCCCACCTCAGCCTCTGGAGTAGCTAGGACTACAGGTGTGTGCCACCACACCCGGCTAATTCTTTTATTTTTTTTTTGTAGAAAGAGGGTCTTGCTATGTTGCTGGTCTTGAACTCCTAGGCTCAAAGGATCCTCCTGCCTCAGACTCCCAAAGTGCTGGGATTTCAGGCATGAGCCACCACGTCGGCCCCAAACATTTTAAAGTTTAATAATACCAAATGCTGTTGAGGATATAGAGCAATGGGACCTCTCCTATACTGCTAGTGGGAGGGTAAATTGGTACAATCTTTGAGGAAAACATTTGGCATTACCCAGCAACTTGCAGATTTGCATACCTTATAACTCCGAAATTCTACTTCCCAATATATAATGTAGAGAAGAAAGTCTTACACTTCAAAGTATTGACAATATTCTACTTTTTCGTTTATCTTGTGGGTCTATGAGTGTATAACTTGTACAAACATTATATATTATTTTATATGTAACAAATATTTCATAACTTACCTTTTTTTTTTTTTTAGATTTAGAGACGGGGTCTCACTGTGCTCAGGCTGGCGTCGAACCCCTGAAGCATCAGCTATCCGCCCGCCTCGGCCTCCCAGGAAGCTAGGACGACAGGCGTGAGCCACCGCGCCCGGCCAATATTTCATAACTTAAAAAGCAACAGCAAAAGTCCCTACCATTTGTTATCATTGTCATTTTATGAAAGGACCTTTTAATACCATAAAAGTATAAAGAACATAATAACCTTAAATTTTAAAAATAGTGCCACTAGAAAGCCAGGATTCTTGTAGATATAAGTAATAATGTATTATTAAATTATTCCCAGAATCCTATTATTAATAATTATTAGACATAGTATTATTTTAAAATTATTGTAATTTTCCTTTGAGAAAAAAATATGGAAAGGATCAAAATCTAAATATTCAAATGAAATCACTGATAGGGAACTATACAGATTAGAACTTTACAAGTTAAAAATAGGTTGCATTTCAGTGATGGTTGCAAAACAATATGAATGTACTTAATGCTACTGAACTACACACTTAAAAATGGTTAAGATGGGGCTGGGTGTGGTGGCTGTAATCCCAGCACTTTGGGAGGCCAAGGCAGGGGGATCGTTTGAGCCCAGGAGTTCAAAACCAGCCCAAACACCATAGCAAGACCTCATCTCTACAAAAAATTTTAAAATAAGCTGAGTGTAGTGACATGTACCTATGGTCCTACCTACTCAGGAGGATGAGGTGGGAGGTTCACTTGAGCCCAGGAGTTCAAAGTTACAGTGAGGTATAATTGTGCCACTGCACTCCAGCCTGGGCAACAGAGTGAGACTCTATCTCTAAAAAAACACCTTTTTTTTAATGGTTATGTTGGTAAATTTTATGTTATGTGTATTTATCACATTTTTTAATTAAAAATAATTTTTAAAGGGCAAAAAATTTATTGCATTTGCCAAAGAAATAACAAAGGATGACTATTCTCCTTAGGAATGCACACAAGCACACAAAAAAATCCTTCTTAAGGCAGAATATGTCCTCCCCTTGGATCCTCTTGTCTACCTGTGCACATCTGCAGGGCTTCCAACTCATCCGCGTTGAGGTGCACATAAGAATGAAGAATGGTCCAGTCCTGTCGATGCCACACCAGGGCAGGCAGAGTCCTGGGGAATCAAGGCAAGAATCAAGTGGCTGCTGGCCCACACCGTAAAGACTCAACCTGCCCCTTCTCCTCTTCCCGAGGAAGAAATGAAGAGGGTAGGGTCGTGCAGCTAATCGGGCACAGGTGAGACCAAGCCCCAAAAGTGCTAACAAACACCTCAGAGCTTCAAATTAAAGCAGTGCAATGTTCTGAACTCTGCATTCTGGGTCAGATCAATAACAAAAGGCTCAAGGTGAAGTTCCAAAAGATCTCAGTGGTGGCAAGGAGTGATAACTTCCAAGGTTTTCCTCCAAAATGCCACTCTGCCATGGAGAGGGCGCCTGGAGGTAAAATACAAAGTAGCCCCTGCATGCTAGAAATTTTCCAGAGGTCTCCCATTCATATTTAAAATTTTAGTCAAACTTGCAAACCACCTGTGTGTGTTTTCATATAGCACAGAAAAACTTGTGGTAAAACTGCAGGAAGATGTGTCCAATTAATCTATGTTTTCGTGGACCCCCTAGTGCCCTGCTAAATATCTCAGAAGCTTTGGACACTCCAGGGTAAGTGGTGTACATATAGGGGGAAAAGGTGATGGGGTAGAAAAATACAGGGTTTTGGAGGCAGAGAGAGCAGAGTAAAAGTTCTAGCCCTCTAACTTAAGATCTGCGGCAATCATGATCATTTTTAAAGCATGTATTACAGGCAAGGCACTAAGCACTTGAGATAAATTATTGCCAGTCCTAAAAACAAACTTATGAGGTAGGTATTATGATCCCTTTACAAACAAAGAAACTGAACTCAGAAATATTCAGTATCTTTTATGTAGTCACAGAACAAACAGGTCGCCCTCCCAGGATTTACCCCAGCTTTTGCTGACTATGAAGCCTTTCTTCTTTTTATTATCTTATCACTTAGCCTCTGCCACCCTCCATTTTCTCATTCATAAAAGAGGGTAATAATACTTCCTTGCAGGGTTCTTGTCATGAGTAAATTTAATAATTTAAAGTGTCTTATACAATTCCTGGCATACAGTAAACCCAGCACAAATTCTAAGTTCCTGTGCTTTTAAAAAAGGATCTTAAGAACAAGTTAGATTTAATAAACAAAACCTCTTTTAAAAAAACCAACAAAAACTATGTATGCATAATAAAAATAACACTGGGGTCAGTGGCTCACACCTGTAATCCTAGCACTCTGGTAAGGCAAGGTGGGAGGATTGTTTGAGGTCAGGAGCTCAAGACCAGCCTCAGCAAGATCGAGATCCCGTCTCTACCAAAAATAGAAAAAATTAGCCAGGAGTGGTGGCACTCGCCTGTAGTCCCAGCTACTCAGGAGGCTGAGGCAGGAGGATCACTTGAGCCCAGGAGTTTGAGGTTGCTGTGAGCTAGGCTGATGCCACTGCACTCTAGCCCAGGTGACAGAGTGAGACTCTGTCTCAAAAAATAAATAAATAAATAAAAATAAGAGAGTTACAAGGCTAAAATACGTATTCCCTGGCAAGAAAATATTGGCTCCCTCTCTGCTTTAAAATATTCATATTTCTAAAATTGAAGAACAATCTGTCCAAATTCAGTAAACTTCAACTATTAGATCTAAGCTGAAACATTAGACCAAAATGGTATTTAACCCCCAAATACATGCTGTTTATACCAAATATACAACAGAACAGAGCATATGGTAATACCTAGTCCCCCAAACTGTCTGCCAACAAAGCTCACACTTTTAAATAATTAGAGATTGTACCTGGTAAACTCCTGGACGGCTTCTATTTTGGGGTGATAGACAACAATTCTTTTCTTTAGCATCAGTGCTGTGTGTAAGATAACAGTTTCCATTCCAAACTGAGATACAATGTCTTCCAAAAAAGAAATTATGTTACTGCATTACATATTATATAAGAAGATAGTTTTTATTAGAAAGCATTCTTGTCATATGATTACAAAATTATTTTTAATACAGAAAATAAACTTAGGCATACAAACACCTTATTTGGTGGAAAGGTATATCTATCCTGCATCTGCTCACCAGAATGTGTGTTCTAGCTGCCTACAGCTGTCCCCCAAGGGACTCTGCTGGATGTATAGATGAAGCGACTCACAAAAAAGTGAAACAAATGCTATGAAGGGGAACCCCAATCTTTCTGTATCATGAAAACTTCCTGATTTAAAAAAAATATGTCCATTAACCCCATCCTCCTCTGACATCTTTACTTAGGTTCTTTTCAGCCAGCTTGACAAACACCTAACACCTTAACAGGGATGCTTAGAAACCACAAAGGACAGCAGGAACAAGAGCAAAGACAGGTACTGTGAGAGGCCTTCAAAGTTCCCTCTCCTCCCTCTCAAGGACCCTGAAGTCTGTGCTTTAGCCCTGGGGAGTCTCTGCCGTTTTGGATTTCCTGGCTAGAAGCTGAATTAGGGCCTCCAGGTCAGGGGCTGGAGGTCTTCAGATAAAAGAGGTAACTGCTAAGATCTAAGGAAAGAACAACTATGAAAGTCAGTGGAGACCTTGAGCCATGAAATTTAGCTTACTGGTTGAGAACATTTCTATAATAACAGAATAATATGGAAAGAAACACCACAAAAATCTGTTTTCCTCTGAGAGAATTATAATGCAGTATGGAATATGAGTTGAAGTAGGAAGCAAATATTGTGTAGATAAAAATAATGTATGGGAAGATGGCACAATGGAATCTAATTAGAGATTGTCCTTGGCTTGGATTTTGCTGTTGGGATGGGTTTTTGTTCTTTCTCTTTTCCTATTTCTCTCTTTCCTACCTTCTTCCCTCCCTCTCTCCCCCCACTTCTCTCTCTCTCTCTCTTTCTCTCTCTCTCTTTACCTTTGATGGAGCCAGCAAGGTACGCCTTTCGGGCATCAAAGTCCTTGCTAAGGAAAGAGCCATTTTCTTCACTCTGGCATATCCCCTTTGTGAGAACTGCAATGTAACTCTCCATCATTTTAACTGGGCTCCCGTGTTTCAGGTACATTCTGTAAGGACAAAAAAGCAACCATGCTTTTATTTGGCATGAATCACATGGAGAATGCACCAAGGCTAGGCACAGGCACTATCTAAAGAATCTAAAGCCAACTTGCTAATACTCTTCTGAATACTTGTATCTTTTCGTGACATGTATTACTTCTCTAATTTAATTCAAAAATATATTTAAAAGAAAAAACTTCAAGAGAGCTTCAACAATTATTTTAAATCAGCTCTCTTCTTAATCTGGGGTAGCCCGCCACAGGCACTAAGGCAGGAGAATGAACTATGGACTTTCTGAGGCCCCATGATTCTCAAGAATATCGTATACTTAGCTCTTTTTATATCTTACATTCATGACTGGTGTTCTGTTCTTAGTCATACAACTCTGTTTTATTGCTGGGATTTCCTTTGACAAGAAAGGAGTTTTATACATTGTTCACAGAGAAAGCAGTAATTAGCTGTAGAACCCATACTTATCATCAGAGTTCCCAGAGGTAGCTATATTTAGATAATTAACAAATCAAAACTCTTTTAAGTTTCTGGTGATAAATGCACATTAGACATTTATCATCAAGTTAAAGCTTCCAGAAAATGCTGACAGGAAGCTGGCTGCATTTATAGCTCACATGTGGAGTCAGTCTCTTCCCCTTGAAATGTCTTCCTGTGAGCAATAAAACTAAATTTTGCTAGAGAAACATGACTGGGTCTACTTGGGCCTCTCAGCAGCTAATGGGATAGAAAATCAAGAAGAAAATAAAACTGGTGTTTAAGACAGATCGCTTGAAAATTATATTTGTTGTAGACTGAGTAAAAAAAGCAAGTGTTTTAACTGCTTACCAAATTTTGTCAATCAGTGGGGGTTTTTTTGAGACAGAGTCTCACTCTGTTGCCTGGGTTAGAGTGCTGTGGCGTCAGCCTAGCTCACTGCAGCCTCAAACTCCTGGGCCCTAACGATCTTCCTGCCTTAGCCTCCCGAGTAGCTGAGACTACAGGCATGTGCCACCATGCCCGGCTAATTTTTTTTTTACATATATATTTTTTAGTTGTCCAGCTAATTTCTTTCCATTTTTTTAGTAGAGACAGGGTCTCACTCTTGCTCAGGCTGGTCTCAAACTCCTGAGCTCAAACAATCCACCCGCCTTGGCCTCCCAGAGTGCTAGGATTACAGGCATGGGCCACCACGCCCGGCCCAGTGGGTTTTTTTATTATTATTTCAATCCACAAATTGAGAAAAAAAAAGATAGAGAACAATGAATACGGTAAGTCCTCATATATGTAAAATACATTCAAAGCCATGAACTCACATGTATGCTTCCATAGGGAGAAACATTTCTGGTAAGATATAAAGGACATAAACATCACAGGAGTTGCGTGAGGGTGGGGGTCTGGAGGCAGAACTAGAGGCTGGGGAATGGGGGTGAGGGGACTTTGTTGTCACTGTGTACTCTTCTGTATTGTTTTATGATTATTATATGCTTTATTACCACCAAGAAAAAAATAAAAATGCCACTAAAATTATAAAATAGAAACAATACGCGGTTATGGAGAAGAGAAACGTAAAAAGGTTTGTGGCATATGATGACTTCCTACATGACAACAGAGGGAACAGAGGGAGGAATTCCCTCAAACCACTCCATAGGAAAACCCCCAAACTCAGAGGGCCTTGTTCAGACAGACCCCCACAGGCTGCTACACCTGGCCTGAACAGCTGATTCCAAGTGTGCCTGAAACCCTGGTTGTCTGCCAAGGCAACTAGCTACACGGACGAGAGGATGAAAGGGGTCATGGCAGTGAACCTAGAAGCTGCGTGGGGAATGAAGCATTCTCATGCAGGTTTCCACAGCCACTGTAAGCAGACTGCTATGGAAGGCACGTCTGCCTGCCTCTCTCATCAGAAATGGAAGGTGGCAACTCCATGTTAACCTCATCATCATGAATAAGCGTTTACCTATGAATGTGTGCGTGGGTTGTGCGTGTCTGTGCATGAGCAAATGGGTGTGCATACATGCAAGGGTGAGCGTGCAAGTGCAGTAAGGGTAGAAGGCAGAGGAGGTGGCTGGCAATAGCTCCGAGTCCCCACCTCTCTTGCAGTGCAACTGAAGAGGAGCATACAGAATGCTACAATGCCATGCCCCTGCAGATGCCAAGAAACCTTCTGGGCTTCCTTCTGGGCAGGAAGTGGGGTCTGAAGCAACCTTGCCCTCTGGACCGCAGAATATTTCCGAGTGAATTCAGTTGAGTAACCTAACCCTGACTCAATCAAATGAAATGGGAGTCCAACGTTTATTTAAAAACACCTCTGTAGTGTTTTTAGTTTATAGCTTCTGGACAGCGTCTCTTCTGGCAATAATAATCTCCTTTGTGTCAGTGCCACATTAGCAGACAATTGTTTATATTCCACAGTGAGCATACACCTGGAATTTATCATATGACAGTAAGAAAACTTTTTTTAAATTGTAGCTGCCTGCAAAAAATAGTAAAACCTCATTTAGTTAAAATATAATCTAACTGAAACCCTTAGCTAATGAGAAGATACTCTTATGCTAGGTCTTTGTGTGTCTGTGTGTGTGTGCACAAAAATGGCAAAAAAGGGAACCATTTATCTGGCTTATAATGAGAAAAACAAAAGCAATTCCCTTCACTACCATCCCCACCCCAAAAATGACTTATTGGGTAAAAGCCTGAAGGCTGAGGGTAATATATAACACCTAGAATTATAATTCTATTTAGTAACAGTGATAGTAAAAAAAAAAACACAAAAAACTAAAATCCTGCAAAAGCATTCATCATTAAAGAAAGAGCCAATGTTCCTAACATATAATAAAAATTTCATTAAGTCCACTAGATAGATATACTTAATAAGGCCAGAAAGTAGATTGATATATTTTAGATAAATTTTTTCAACAGTTGGTATAAAACTAAAGGAGTCTACTTGAATCATGATTAACCAATTAATCATAATTCCCCAGCCTCTCAGCATTCCAGCTAAAAAATGTTTTTCTGTACTTTAGTGTAATTCAAAATGTCTATTAACTTTCCCCAAAATGACTGCTACACACAGACACATATGAACCAGTGTATCACTTCATAAAGCACTGAACATATCCATCCTGCTAAGGAAATTCAAGACTGGAAATGAATAGACGTAATAGACCAAAAGTAGCAAGTGACTCAAAACACCCAGGAAGTATAGTAGCTGTGCAAACTTTCTCATTCCTCAGACCATCTTCCCAAATAAGAGGAGTAGTATCAACAAAGCAGAAGACAAAGTCCTTCTTTAAAAAATAGTCTCGGAAGGGTCACTGAAGATTAAGTTGGGGAGACAGAGGACTGAAATTTGCTTTCTCCGTGTAGAAATCTGCTATGTAACTATTGAGTAAGATCTTCATTTTTGTACATTAGCATTTAATACAGTTTTTATACAGACCTACACAATATCCTAGTGAAGGCGGCATATTTCTCTGGGTTAAAATCTTTGGCGGTCAGAACAATAGAAAAATGAGTCACCTGTCCAAAAGAAACAAAAAAAGTATACTTTTTAAAGACACTTTGATAGAAATAATTTTTATTACTATATTCTAACAAATTCTTGTACAAGACATACCATTATTAAAAGGAAAAGACCAAAATGCAACAAGTCCTCACTTGCTTCCACACATCTATTTTAAGTTTATTTATATATAAAAATATATTTAATTTTCTAATAAGAAAGCAATACTTTTAGAAAAAAATGTTTTAAAACACAAAAATACTTTAGTCAAATATAAAAAATGTGTTTCTACTAAATGTCTCCTAATCTCATCAAAGCAGAACTAGGATTGCTAAATCTGACCTACCAATTTAGAAATTCTAAATATCGTTTTTTTTTAATAGTTTCATTATTTTATTTATTTATTTTTATTGATACGGAATAGATGTACATATTTTTGGGGAACATGTGATAATTTGACACATTCATATAATAATGTGTAAAGATCAAATCAGGGTAATTGGGATATCCATCCCCTAAATATTTATCTTTTCCTTATGCTAGGAACATTCAAATTATTCTTTTAGCTATTTTTGAATTATACAATAGATTATTGTTAACTATAGTCACCCTGCTGATCTACTGAATGGCAACTGTTTTTCATTAATGAGATAGAAGGATGGAAAACAACAAAATAAATCTCAGTAACAATCATATAGTCCTGAATGATCAACTCTCTGTAGAGTGCCACAAACTAAAAGGTAACGTTATAATAAGCCTCATTTATTTATATGTCTCTATTGTTTTTTTCTTTTTTGGAGACAGAATCTCGCTCTATTGCCTGGGCTAGAGTGCAGTGGCGTCATTCTAACTCACTGTGACCTCAATATTCTTGGGCTCAAGTGATCGTCCTGCCTCAGCCTCCCAAGTAGTGGGGACTACAGGCGCATGTCACCATGCCCAGCTAATTTTTCTATTTTTTTGTCAAGACAGGGCCTCAATATGTTGCTCAGGTTGGTCTCAAACTCCTGGCTTCAAGTGATCCTTCTGCCCTAGCCTCCCAAATTGCCAGGATTACAGGCATGAGCCACCATGCCTGGCTGAAGAAATACATTTTTAAAAAAACATATTTTGAAGTAAAAGAACTATCTTTAAATCTTGCTAATTTTCAAATCTGGAAAACATAGCTGTGATATTGATGTTGCTATAACTTGGTAGTCTGTAATAAAAAAACATGGGATTAAATCTACTTGAGGCTACATCAAGAATTTTCAGCAAGAACTTATGGAACATAAACCAAAGATTTCATAACATACTAAAACCTACATTCTGGCCGGGCGCGGTGGCTCACGCCTGTAATCCTAGCACTCTGGGAGGC
>VBSM01003143.1:2654883-2665429 GCA_008086735.1 Cheirogaleus medius
AAAAAAAAAAAAAGACTGCGGATTGCTTGGGACTAGGAAAGTTTACAATGACCATGTACTGGTTTTCCATGTCACATTGATAGTGTTCATATCAAACAACACAGCAAAAAAAGCCTATTTAATGCATGAGTTTCTTTAATTCTAAATTCTTAATATATCCTTATCATCCACATGCAAATGAAAAAACAATTTCTTAACTATACCAAGAATAATCATATTCTTTAAAATAGTTTTCATTTATGGAAAATACTTCTTCCCACTTTTATCAGAGCCATGGCTTTGAAACTATTACATTTCGATTCCATCAGACTGTAACTTCAATAAACCACATATTGCTATATTGCTCACCACTATATCAACCAGAGTGTATCATATAATATACAGCAACACATATTTATAGAATGAATGAGAATGAAGTGTGAAAGAGAACATTCCCAGTGAAAATGTTTAATATTTTCGAAAGTGTATCGTGAATGATAAGGTCTAAAGCTAAGCATTACTGAAATAACCTTTTATCATTTGAATATTTTTCGGTTTTTGACCTTAATAAACTCATACCTTTTTCAAAACTGAAGAATCTGGAACTTCAACTGTTGTGATATAAAACCATGTTCTTCTGTACTGACCAAAAACAAAGGGGTGGAGAAATTTGTTTTCATCCGTAAGGCAGCATTTTCTCAGCAGCAGATTTCTTAATGTGGCTGTCGTGGAAGGATAACACCACACCCATAGAACTTCTCCATTTGTGTCCTTTTCTACGGTGGAAAGATGGTCACTGTGAGAATGTCAAACAGCAGCAAGGAAGTGAATTGATTGGTTACTCAGAAGCACTTAGTGGAATCAGTTTTAACTCCCCATTTTACAAAGCAACCCAGAGTACATGAGACCCAAATTCCCACCTACCACTACTGTTCAAATTATCTAGTTCTCATGAATCTTAAGTTTTAGGCCACCTGAGTAAAAAGCTTTTTATAACAAAATTATGAATGAAAATTTAGCCTGAGAGATTTGGTAGAGTTTCCCCCTATTTCTTCCCACAAAATGCTTATAAACTTGTAAGTACATTAAGTTTTTATTTAGTTGGAAGAATCTTTAATAAATACATAGAAAAGTTTTGTTGAATACAAGACTGGAGAAGAATGATTTAATCTCCTTCAATCATGTTACATACCAATTGTGTGAATTCTGTATTTAAAAAATTTTAAATAATAATAAAGGTTATCCAGTCATATGTGTAGTTTATTACCAAAGTAAACACGTCAATTACAAAAAAAGGAACAATTTGCTAATAGTAAAAACTTGAGGTAAAACACACCTAACCTTTAGAGAATTACCAAACATATAGCAGAATTTGGGTACATGTGTTATTTTGATACCTGTATACAATGTATAATGATCAAATCAAGATACTTAGAATATCAAACACTTCTTTTCTTTGTGTTGGGAGCATTATAAATCTTCACTTCTAGCTATTTTGAAATATACAATGATTGCTAAGAATCCAATTTTTGATCTATAGATTTTTTAATATCCCTTTTGGAAAAAATAAAGTATATTAGAAAAAAGTAAGCAGAATAATAAAATGAATCCCATCTCCATCACTCAGTTTCAGTAGTTATCAACACCTGGCCTTTCTTTCATATGGGTACCCCCTCCCCTATTATTTTGAAGCAAATCCTTTTTAAATTCATGTCAATATGAAACATAAAAACCTGCTGAACTGAAGATATGATCATAAGTCATCTTTTTCTTTACTGTTACTAAATAAAATCAGAGTTAACTCAGCCTTAATTCACAAGTACCTTCTGGCAGGACTAAGATGCTTGAGGTACTTAGGCTTTGCTTTAAAGCAGTTTTAAAATCACATGAGAAATGAATAAAGGAAGCCATTCCCACATAAATGTATTCTTTTGAGACAGTGAAAAATAATCAACACATTTCTCCAGTTTTGCTAAGCCTAAGCAATGTTCTTGTACATTGGGGGAATAGAGAAAGTTTTTTACGGGTGTGCAAAAACCTCGGGAGAATAGGAATTTTTCAAAGGGAACAGACAGAGGTTCATTCAAGCTCACTGTCACCT
The DNA here is from genome assembly GCA_008086735.1 of Cheirogaleus medius. Taxonomy (NCBI): domain Eukaryota; kingdom Metazoa; phylum Chordata; class Mammalia; order Primates; family Cheirogaleidae; genus Cheirogaleus; species Cheirogaleus medius. Next base: position 2,656,964 of record VBSM01003143.1, read on the forward strand.
ATTGGATGATGGTTCTACCACTCAAACACTGCACACGGCTCAGACACATTCTGGGTTGCCCAAAGATCCCAATGTGTGATCTTTTAATTATGGAAAGATAATTAAATTCCTTGAAACGAACGGAGATCTCACCCCATGTGATTACGTAGAAACCCCTGCTAAATGCGCGAGTTCGATCACATGATGCGGGAGTTCTCCACTGGTGGGAGTGGGGACTCTGGGGTTACACTGCAAGGGTCCCAATCCCAGCTCTGCCACTCCCCAGCGTGTGTCCGAGCACAAATGACACCGTGGGCCTCCACTTGCTCCTCCATAAAGTGGGCATCAAACGTTCCCCACGCGCCCCGCCCCCCGAGTTGAACAGGAGATAATCCGTGTATAATGCGCAGCACCCGGGCCTGGCAGTTAGCCACCAGGTCTCGAGCCGCTCGCTCCCACGACCGGGGCCGGCCGGGTGCCGAGCCGGCGGTCATGCGTGGCTCCCCATCCGAGGCAGCCGCCTCGCCCGGCTCCGCTGGACCTGGCCCTGCCACCTCCCCGCCGCGCGGCCCGCGAGCGGCTCCCGCCCGGCCCGGCCCCGCCCGCGCGGCGGTCCCTCGCTGCCGCCGGAGCCTGGGCACCCTCGCGGCCCCGGCGGGCAAGCCGGGGTGTGCAGGAGGAGCTCCATCCCGGCATCTGGGGGGCCCCGAGGGTCCTCCGGCCGGGCAGGACCCAAGCGCGGCCGCGGCAAGGGCCCAGGCCGGGTCCCCGCGCCGAGGCCGGGCCCCGCAGCCCCCAGCCCAGGCCCAACATGAAGGGAGCCGCGCCCTCCCCGTGAGGGCGGCGCCGGGGCCGTGGGAGCGCGGATTGCCCCGGGCCGAGGCGGAGCAGAGGCGGAACTGGGGTGCGGGCCTGCCGGGCAGGGCGCCTGCGTCCTCACCGATCAGCCCGACTCCGAGCATCAGCTGAGTGTCCGCCGCCTCAGCCGCAGCCATCTTCCGCCCCAGCCGCGCGCCGCCCCGGGTGCTCGCCCGCGAGCTCAGGCCCCGCCCCCCTCAGCTTCCACCCTGGCGGGCGCCTGCCCTACCCGTAGGCCCCGCCTCCCTCTCCCAAGCTCCGCCCGCTCTGGCCCCGCCTCAGCGCGCCCCAGCTTCCTGGGTTTTGCTGGGTTCATCTCCCGTTGGTCCTTCCGGTTTGGAAACCTCCCTGACATCCGCAGCCTCCCTAGTTTCTCTAATCCAGATCTTCATCCTCCTTCTCCTCAACCCACTCCAATCTTTCTTCGCCTTCTTAGGCTTTCCTTATTCTACCTCCATCCTCCAGTCTGGCTCCAAAGAACAGGTCACCTTGTTCCTAAAAATTGAGGCATCCTAAGGATGGAGGAAGGGTCTCCATTCCTTCATCCAGTCATCCCGGAAACAAAACAATTGAGGATCTAATAAGGCACAGTGTGGACCAGGACATAGCATTCCAGTGAGGGAGACAGACAATTAGCGAGTAAAGTATTATAAATACTAAAACAGCCCCGAGTGGTAAGTGCCCTGAAGGCAAGAAAATAGTGCAGTGTGTTAGTGAACGGGGGTGTGCTGCTTTAAAACGGGGGTCAAGGGCACTCTGGGTGGCCGAGGTGGGGCACTCTGGGAGGCCAAGGTGTGCGGATCGTTTGAGCTCAGGAGTTCGAAACCAGCCTGAGCAAGAGCGAGACCCCATCTCTACTAAAAAATAGAAAGAAATTAATTGGCCAACTAAAATATAGAAAAAATTAGCCGGGCATGGTGGCGCATGCCTATAGTCCCAGCTACTTGGGAGGCTGAGGCAGGAGGATCGCCTGAGCCCAGGAGTTTGAGGTTGCTGTGAGCGAGGCTGACGCCACGGCACTCTAGCCGGGGCAACACAGTGAGACTCTCTCAAAAAAAAAACAACAAAAAAAAAAACGGGGGTCAAGGAAGACTTCTCTGAGGAAGAGAGGGATATGTGAACCGAGACTGAAATGATGGGAAAGAACCAGACTGTAAAAGATTTGGGTGGCTTCAGGATCCTTCTCTAGATCTACTGCTTATCTCCAACCCCGAATCACACAAAACTAATTAGGGAGGGTCCTTGGTGTCTACAGGAATACAATCCCACCCCTATCTCATTCGATCTTTCTAAAAAAATTGGCTCTGAAATATTTCATATGTGCATACGAACTATTAAAAGACAAAATCACAACAAATTTAGTTTAAAGATGTAATTGGCTTTTATTAGTGATCCTAGAATCTGGCGACATCTCATTCTATAAAATGGAATGGGTGTTCCAATGAGCTGAGCAGAAGAGGGCAGAAAAGGGCTGAAGAAAGCAAAAACAGAACAAAAAATGGATTAGTTGTTTCAAAGTTACTTTTCTTATAGGGTTAAAATAGAGGGGACTTCCTTATCATGCCAGTTCCTAGCATGTAAACTGGGCCTCTTCTGATGGGTTGATGTGAACCTCCTTTTTTTAAAAAAACACTGGCATGTTTCAAAGTTCACTGTCATTAGGTGGCACTTAGTACAAGTGACTCCATTCTGGTTTGGATCCATCTGTTGGGCCTAGTTGGGTAACTTAGTCCAAAACAATGGCCTCCCATAAATTTCATTTAACACATCCTGAGGAAAACATGTAGTCCTCACCAAGCTTAAGACATCAAGCATCACAAATGAAGTGACCCCCTAGTCTTCCTCAACCCCCTTCCCCTCTCCATACCACAGAGGTCCCCGCTATTCTAGATTTGTGATTGTCATTTTCCTATGTTTTTAAACTTTATATTACTCAAAAAAATATTATACTCCTTATTTTGAAACTTTAGACCAATTCAACAATAGCTAACATTTATTGGGTGCCAGACTCTAAGTGTTTTTTTCATGTTACTTCCTTAAATCCTCACAGTACCCCTATGTATTATGCTATGACTCCCAATTTACAGGTGAGAAAACTGCAGGGCAATCACAAAACTTGCAAGCCACAGAGCCAGGCCGTGGCCCCCAGCAATGGGACTCCAGCCACATCCCATCACTATTCCATGTAACCTCCCATTCTGAAGAATGCTGCTTTGTATTCGTTTGCAACTTGTTTCTTTTGTTTGTTTTGCTCAACTTTATGTTTTTCTTTAAAGATTTCTTAAAAGATTTATCCAAGTTTATCCAAATTCCTTGTATTTCTGGCTCAGTAAATTTAACTGTTGAATGGTATTTTGTGTCTGAAAATATGGTTATTTGTGTTGTTTGTGATGGACATTAAATTTGTGTCCTGTTTTTTACTTTATCATAACAATGCTGTTATATTTTGAATGAATATCTTTGTTGTACTTGCTGTTTACCTTGGGAAATTTGACATCATGAAGACTCAAATACCATTTCTTCCCTAAACCTAGGCAAAACTCTCTCTCTCTCTCTCCAAGCATCTAATACCATTTGGCCATAGAGCTAGGATAGCAATGTTCACATTGGAATATATTTAGGTGTGTATATGGCTGTCCTGTTTCTCCCATTAGACTAAACTCCTGGATTATGTACAGTTGTATTTCCTGTGCTTACTGTTGCAAGAAGTAACTGTTAATGTGTCTAGTTCTCAAAACAAGCAGGCATTTAGGGCCTGAGGAGTGGGACCCAGATTCAGAATCAGTTTGGAAGCTAAGTAGACATTGCACTCAAGTTTCACTGGCCTTTGCAATCTTTAGTGAGGTTTTGCAGGTAAAGCATTTGCAAAGACAATCGACCCTCTCCTGGATTCCCTTTAACAACCTTGAATCAATCTGCATCTCAGATACCTGCTTAGGATGAAGGGCACTGCCATCTAATAAACTAGGATAATTATATAAAATCTTAACATAGTTCAGCTACTGCTGTAGGCTGAATTGTGTCTCCTCAAAATTCACATATTTAAGCCCTAACTGCCAGTACCTCAGAATGTGACTGTATTTGAGGTAGGGCCTTTTTTCTTTTTTTGTGTGACAGAGTCTCACTCTGTTGCCCTGAGTAGAGTGTTAGGGTGTCAGCCTAGCTCACAGCAACCTCAAACTCCTGGGCTCAAGTGATCCTCCTGCCTCAGCCTCCCGAGTGGCTGGGATTACAGGTGCATGCTATGACATCCAGCTAATTTTTCTATTTTTAGTAGAAATGGGGTCTTGCTCTTGCTCAGGCTGGTCTCTAACTCCTGACCTCAAGTGATCCACCGGTCTAGGCCTCCCAGAGTGCTAGGATTACAGGTTTGAGCCACCTCACTTGGCCTGAGATGGGGCCTTTAAGGAGGTGATTATGTTAAAATGAGGCCCTTAGGGTGGGCTCTAATCCAATCTAATTGATGTCCCTTGCAAGCAGAAGAAATGTGGACAGAGGGCCCCCAGAGGCCTGTGTGTATCAGGGAAAGAGCATGTGAAGAGGTGGTCAGAGGCAGCTATCTGCAAGCCAAGGAGACACACCTCGATTTTGGATTTCTAGCCTCCAGAACTGTGACAAAATAAATTTCTGCTATTTAAGCCACCCAGTCTGTGCTGCTTTGTCTTAGAAAACTAATACAGTTATTCTTAGGCAGTCTGTATTAGAAATGGAGTGCCCTGCCAGAGATTATATTTCTATGGGGTTTTCCCCCTCTTCTTTTGCAAAAGAGAAGCTTGACAAAATTATCTTTGAATTATTAAACCCCCTTTTCTCTCGCAGTAAAGGTGTGGGCCCCTTGATTTCACTTAGACAATCTTCCTTGAATGGGTAATCACTCCCTTGTCTGGAATTAAAATGTAAAATCACATTCTTTTGTGTTTGGAGAATTTAAGAGGAAATGTGCCAGACACCCTCAGAAATCCTAATACAAACTGCCTAAGAGTAGCTGTGTTAGTTTTAATGAATGAAGCCTTTCTGGAGGCAGTTTGGCAGTAACTATCAAAATGGAAAAGTGCACATTCAGGAATTTACTTTTAGGAAATACTTACAAATACGTATGTACAAAGATCTTCATGCAGTGTATGTATGGCACAAGAGGGCTGCACACCCAACTGCTGACAGCAATTACCTTAGTTAGAGGAAGGGCAGGGGAATTGTGTGGAAGAAGGTATGGGGCTGTGTACCCCACAACTTTTCAATCTTTTACAATGAAAATATATTCATATATTATTTGTAGAATAAAAATGCAATCTAAATATTTATAAATGTAGAATATAAAAATATTTAAGTTAAATATTTAAAAGTGTATATTTAATGCATAATGTATTACATGTACTATATATAATGCCCATATCTGTAAAAATATCATTGAAAAATATTAAAATGCTAGTAACAGTGGATTTCTTGAGGTAATAGGACTTCAGCAATTTTTCCATCTCCTTTTACTTTTATTTCACCATTTTTAATATACTATAGTATTTCATTGCTTCCAGTAGTTAAATTAAAAACTCTTTGAAATTGCGATGCATCTTACAATTATAGCTGGCAGTATTTTCTCCTTTTTCTTAGTGTTATGTAAAATAATGATGCTTCATCACTGATGGCATTTCTAGATTTAATGAAACATGGTAAACAAAAAAGATAAGAACAGGCCAGGCGTGGTGGCTCACACCTGTAATTCTAGCACTCTGGGAGGCTGAGGCGGGCGGATCACTCAAGGTCAGGAGTTCGAGACCAGCCTGAGCAAGATCGAGACCCCATCTCTATTAAAAATAGGAATAAATTAATTGGCCAACTAAAAATATATAGAAAAAAAAAAACTAGCCGGGCATGGTGGCGCATGCCTGTAGTCCCAGCTACTCGGGAGGCTGAGGCAGTAGGATGCTTGAGCCCAGGAGTTTGAGGTTGCTGTGAGCTAGGCTGACGCACAGCACTCAAACCCGGCCAACAGAGTGAGACTCTGACTTAAAAAAAAAAAAAGATGAGAACATATGTTAAAACCCATACACCCCAGATTTCCTGTTCTTTCCACTTCACCAAGGTCATTTGCTGAGTCTTACAGAAACATATTTAGCCCAATATGGGCTTGAGGTATCATTTTTCATTAACTTAGCAAGAACACAGGATCAGCGAAACTTGATTTCCCTTGCAGAGTGTGCAAACATTTGTAAAACAGACTGCAGCACAGGCTGAGGGGTGGAGAGATGGATACAGACCTCACCAAAGCACAGTGCCTGCCTGTGACCCCCTGACACTCAGGCACAGAAAGGGGGAGGGTGACGGCAGGACCAGATTCATTGCTTCCGGGACTTCAGATCTAGAGATCTAAACTTGAGGAAAATGGAGAAAAGTCTCAGAGGGGGAAGAGGATAAAAGTGTCTTAGATTTTTTGCATCTCCTTGCCCCTTATTCCTGACCCATGGCAGGGACTCAAAGTATTTCTTCAATGAATGAGTTAGGGAGCAGCCCCATATAGCCAAGACCCATGGGAGCCATCTTTGACTTTGGCACATAGGAAGAATTTAGAAAATAATTGAAGATGAAGACAATGATGAATAGATAATAAAACAAAGGATTCAAGGCAGAAGGTGGGTGCAGGGAGGGGAAGGATGATGAAGGCTGAGTCCAGGCTGTGATGAGGTGGGACACAGGGCCAGGGGTGGAGAAGCTGTTTATGGGAAGGTGGGAGGATGACTGCAATTGATGTCTTCCTCATATTTCACCACTTGTGCTGTCTGACCTGCCAGACAGGTTCCCTGGAGTTAAGAGGAAAAGAGTAGAGAGGGTGGAAAGAGGGAGAGGGGAGGCATTCCTAACCTTTGCAAGGAGACCAACCTCTGTGCTGTCACAGACAGATGAAGCTGGGTGTGGAAACAGACAACCTGAGTTCAAATCCCACCTCTGCCCATCTTAGCTGTGAAACCTCGGGCATGTTGCCTATCTTCTCTGTGCTTGTTTTCTCAGTGATCAAATGGAGCTAACCATACTTTCCTCTGTGTCTCTCCCAATAAAGGTTTGAATCAGGGGAAATCTTCATGCTAATTTTATAGATAAGGATAACCTTGTGTAGGTAGGTGGTTCCCAAGACGACCCCCAGATTCAATGATTTGTTAGAAGGACCCACAGGATTCTGCATACAACTATACTTATGGCTATGATGCATTACAGCCAGAGGATACACAGCAAAATTAGCAAAGGGTAAAAGTACATGGAGTGATATCTGGAGGAAATGATGGCCAAACTTCCCAGAGTTTTCTCCCGGTGGAGTCACACAGGACACACTTAATTCCTCCAGCAACAATTTGTGACAGTACTTGTGAAATGTATTGACCAAGGAAGCTCGTTAGGACTCAGTACCCAAGGTTTTTATTGGGGCCAGTCACATAGGCACACTCCACCTAGCTTGTGCCACAATTCCAAACTTTAAAGAACCACCATGTAAGTACAAATAGTTCAGGCACAGTAAGTCCCTCTTATCAGTCCCGGAATGCTGGCAACACTGCAGAAATTCAAGTTCTCAGATACCAGTCTCAGGCCTACCTTGCCAGCAGGCTTTTCTAAGGGTATCAGTCTCGGGCCTGCTGTGTCAATTACTTCTGCAGAGTCTGCTCACTCCTTGCTCCCAGAAAAAGAGTAAGAAGTTGTTGGAACTGATGGGGATTTGGAAAATGCCCAAACTGTCTGAGCATGTGGACAAGGGACCCCAACATTTTCCATAGATGTTCAAATCCCCAGGTCCCTGCCAGCCAAATGTGGCCTTTCATTCTCATCTTCATTTCTCCTTTCCTTTCCTTCCTTTCTCTCTTTCTTCCTTCCTTCCTTCCCCTTTCCTTTCCTTTCCTTCCCTTTCCCTTCCCTTTCCCTTCCTTTCCTTTCCCTTTCCCTTTCCCTTTCCCTTTCCCTTCCCTTCCCTTTCCTTTCCTTTCCTTTCCTTTCCGTCTTGCTCTGTTGCCCCAGCTGGAGTGCAGTGGCATCAGCCTAGCTCACTGCAGCCTCAAACTCCTGGGCTCAAACAATCCTCCTGCCTGAGCCTCCTGAGTATCCGGGTCTGCAGCAGGATCACACCACCGCGCCTGGCTAAATTTTTCTATTGTTAGTAGAGACGGGGTCTCACTCTTGCTCAGCGATGGTCTCGAACTCCAGAGCTCAAGCAATCCTCCCGCCTCGGCCTCCCAGAACGTTAGGATTACAGGCGTGAGCCACTGTGCCTGGCCCATATTTGTTTCCATGATTGGATTTAAGCATACATTGGGCATGTGTCAGCCAAGGAGCCATTAGAGTGGCACTTCTTTTAATTTAAGGGATTCCGGCTCAGTTGTGGACTGGAAGGGGATTTAGTCAACTGCTCTGACACTCTGTCCTGACAGTTAACTGGCTTCCAGCATAAATGAAGTTTCCAGAACATTCCCAAGATGAAGTCATCATTCTTGTGTTCTCCAGAGTTTCAGGATGCTGATAGTGGAAAGTGGGTAGATCCCAGGCCCCCAAAAACCCAGCTTTGGAGCTATATTGCATTAAAAGAAATAGTTCAGGCTGGGCATGGTGGCTCACGCCTGTAATCCTAGCACTCTGGGAGGCCTAGGTGGGAGG
>VBSM01003143.1:2672018-2687135 GCA_008086735.1 Cheirogaleus medius
GGCAACAGAGTGAGACTCTGTCTCAAAAAAATAAATAAATAAATAAATAAAATACAAAAAAAGGCTATAATCCTTTCAGCAAGCACAGCTGCTCAGAGTTGAAGACACTGTCTCCTGCCTGCAAACCTAAGATATGTACTATCTGGCTCTTCACAGAAAAAGTTTGCTGACTTGTGGTCTAGACTCTAAGGTATGACCATGTGTGTGAGTGGCTGAGGTAAGGCAGAGGACACACTCATGAAGGCAAGGTGGCCAGGATATTGGAAGACCATCTATCTACATGGGCACAGAAATCACCGATGATTATAACAGTCATGCTGGAGAGAGTGACAGGGGAACAGAACTAAAAGTCAAGGAATGACGGGTGTGACCTGGGATCTGTAGATGCTATAGAGGCTGCAACATGGAGGAATGGCAGGTGGTCTAGTCCAATGGCTGAGTTTCAAAGCTCAGAGTGGAAGGGAGAAGAGAATGCCCTGGAATTAGCTAGTGGGAAGAGCTAGCTGGTCACTGATCCCACCTCCAGGCACCAGTGGCTTGAGGGAGGAATATAGCCACCCTGTGAGACGGCTCTAGGTGTAGCAGACTGCTCAGGGATGGGCCAGGGACACAGGCAAAGGGACAGTTAAGTCACCTTTCGGGTGTCAGGAAAGACTTTGCAGGGGAGGCCTTTGAGCTGAGGCTTAAAGTAAGTATTCACAGCAGTCAGTGAGGTGAAGGTGGGTGGGATGGGGAGGAGGAAGGAGTATTTAGGTGTAGGAAGAGCACCATATCTTTAAACATTGACCTCAGAAAATTACAAATGAACTTCAGTACAGCTGGAGGTTCAGAACCAGTGCAATTAGGAGCTTTGGGTAAAGAACATTATTGTTTCTTCATTAATGTTTGCGTGCTTAGTGCTTAGGTATACTGGGAGCTCCATGTAGATGCTATATGAATTAAAGAAGACATACATTGGACTTTCTTTTTTATTTCCCCACAGATATAGCAGGAAGCTGTTTTATATAAATCCTTATATAGGGATTCATTTGTTTCTCTCTCTAGCATTTTTTGAGAGTAGCCTATCTGCCCATTGCTTTGCCAGGCACTGGGGATACACTAACACAAATTTCATCCTTACCCACTCTGAGCTTACAGTGTGCAAGTAATTACATTGAAGTATGATCAGTGCTAAGACAGGATGTTTATTGGTGCTCAAAGTCTTGGCATTTAACCTAATCTGGGGGCCAGGGAAGAATCCTGGAGGAAGTGACATTTAAGTGGAACTTGAAGGAGAAAAAGGTTGTTGCCAGAGCAAGGAATGGGTGGGGGTGAAGAATGTTCCAAGTGAAATGATAGCATGCATCAAGTTGGGGGTGGGAGAGAGGGCTATTTAGGGCACTGAGAGACATTGGGAGTGGTGAGATGGGCCTGGATTGCAATGGTATCTCCATCTTCACAGGGCTTCTGGGGAGTGTCTGAAGTCTGGCCTCTCCTCAAAACTGCAAAGTCTGTGAAGGCAGGAAGCAAGTCTGTCCTGTTCACTGCTGTAAACCCTACCCCTATTAGGTGCATACCTACTGTGCCTGGCACATGGTATGCACATGATAACGGTTTGTGGGAGGAAGATATTATTGTGAATCTTAGTATACCACCCCGAAATTCATTATGTTCATTAGTACAAATACCTTTGTTACTGCATTCTTATAAATGATAAATGTGAAAGCATTTTATAAATTATAAAACATGATACTTGTTTTAAAGTTGTATGATATTATGTTGCAAATATGTATAATGCAGTACCTCTGTTATGCCCATTAGAGAATCTTCTTTATTCCACCCGAGTCAGAAAAAAACCCCAAAATATTATAATACATTACCGAAATTATCCAGTCATACGTAATTCAAAAGTAATTTGATTAGGAAAAACCTTCATCAGCCTGTTTACTTCCTCTTACCATTTCTGAAAGTGGTTTCTATCAACTTCAGGTTGCCTGTTTTCTACCAAATAGGCATTAATCAACAGCAAGTAATTACATTTTTCCTCTGGGCCTAGATTAGATTCTATCTTGTCCCTCACAGTGTATGCATCTATTCTTACCAGTGAATCATTAACTTTGAAAGCAGGCATCTTGGTCTTTTCATCTCCAGCATCCAACATGGCTATTATCTGGTGCTGAATATCCATTGACTTAATTTAATAGGCACATTTATCCTGGAAATTAACATTATACTTTTACTCATTCACAAAAAAGGCACTAAACTTTAAATTATTTTATTTAATTCACTTAAGTGATCATAGGCTATTATATTAACAAATGCTTCATACACTTTAAATAATTTGAAAGGGAAAAAATCAATATGTAGGCATACTGGATTTCATTTTACCTCCAAATTTTCTAGTGTTTGTCTTGTTGTCAGTCTACCACATTAGTAATAACCAATGAGGCCATTTTACCACTTTCTTTGCAATATAATGGAGAACTAAGAATGTCAGAAAGCTTTTTCTGATATTTAGGCAGGTTTCCTTTTATTTTATTCTGTTTGCATCTCTCTATGGTCTACTAAATAGTCTTCCACCTATATCACTTAAAGAGTAATATTTGTTCACATGTTTAGCTCTTTGACTTATTATATATACAAACAAGTCTCTTGATCCTGCCCATAAAACAGTTCCTATAGCTTCTTAGTACTTTTTATTGTTTTTGTAACAACCCTGTCTGGCTTTTATTTTTTTTGGAGTAAGCTCAGACATATAGAATGGTCTAAGCATTTTGGAGGAAGAACACTCTGAAATTAATTAAAAATTATTTTTTCTTTTGTTTGAGACAAGGTCTCGATTGCCCAGGCAGGCTGCAGTGCAGTGGTGCAACCATAGTTCACTGAGACCTCAGTCTCCTGGGTTCAAGCAATCTTCCTGCCTCAGCCTCCCAAGTAGTTGGGACTACAGGTGTGAGCCACCACACTTGGCTCCAAATCTTCTTTCTTTATAGTAAACTTAAGACAAAATTAAAAAAAAGGAAAAAGAAAAAATAGTAGTAAATTTAAATAGGAAAACCTCTTTGTGGAGGCAGAATTAATGAGGGAGGAACACTTTGTGTGTGTACTGTATGGTGGTTTCCTCATTCACTAATCACTCATCAATTCACATATCCCATCAATTATCGCAAAATGTGTAATACATTTACAATGATTTATTCCACTGGTGCTTTCTAAATTTTCCTTCTGAACTCATCTTTATTGCGTACCAAAGGCTTGCGAATTAGATTCAGTTTAAATGGCTTTCAAGTTCTAGGCATAGTAATACATGTGTGAACATTAAAACTGTGAATCAACAATAAGACAGGGCCTGTTATAAATTGATTTTTTTCACTAACATTCATTTTTCTTAATTTACGTTTGTGACGCGTGCTGTATGTAGAAGCGACGACAGTCTCATTTATTTTCAAACATTATGCAAGTCTGTTCTGCTCCAGGGCTTTTTGCCCTATGCGGATTGCAGTCCTCCCTCACCTTCTGTAAAGGTCTTCACTCCCCAGACAATCCCTGTGACACCAATTTTTTATTTTACCAAGTTATAAAGTAACCTTGCCTGTTTGTTTACTTATTTATTGCATCCCCCTCCCCACGCTTGTCCACCATGGTTGAGCGGCGCTGGCCTAATTATACCTGCTCAATACATTCCCGTTAAGTAGATTCACCATTTCATTTGGCCAGAGACAGGCTATTCCCTAGCCGGAAGAGACCTTATTGTAATTCTGCATGACTCCGCCAGACAAAAACTCTGACCCCAAACTCACCTTTCCCACCCCGATTCTCGCTCGAGAAGCGCATGGCCTGAGAACCGTCTCCCTAAAATTACCCGGCAAAGTCCTAAGGGCTCAATGAACCTCGCGCGCCTGCGCCCCCAGCGCACGCCGAGGACGCCACGTCAGCCTGCGTGCGTGACGCCAGCGCGCCTGCGCGCGGGGAGGGGCGGGGCGCACGCGGAGGCCCGCCCCTACATCCGGGGCCTGGGCGGCGGCAGTGTCGGCGCACGGGGTCACGTGGCTCCTTCCTTTCCGTCTCTGGCCGGCTGGGCGCGGGCGACTGCTGGCGAGGCGCGTGGAATCTCGCGCTGGTTCCCCTTCGTCCCCTCTCCCGGCCCGGGCCACTAGGGAGTTCGCTGACGCCGGGTGAGCTGCGCCTGCCGCCAAGATGCCGGCCTATTTCCAGAGGCCGGAAAATGCCCTCAAACGCGCCAACGGTGAGTAGGGGATCGGGACGCGCCAGGCTGGAGCGGCCCGAGGCCTCGGAGGTCGAGGGCTTGGGCCTGTTTCCAGCTACTCCGCCGCCCGGACTGCGGCCGGAGAGGAGGCCGATGCGGCCTGCCCGCCGCCGTCCCAACCCGTGGTTCGGCATGGTTTCCCGTCCCACTCTAACCGACTGCGGGCTTGGGAGGCGCGGAGCCGGTTACCGTCGCTTCTGGGGCTCGTCCTTTCCCCGCCGTCTCCTGGTGCGTCGTGGGGGCCGCGGCCCGAGAGACAGGCCCTACCCGCGGAGGAGCGTCTTCCCCCCGTCTACCTCCCGCTAGCTTTCTCGACCACCGGACTTTCGTCTGCTTAGGCCCAGCGCCCCGGGCCGCCATCTGGGAGTGCCGGGGAGTAAGAAACATGGCTCCCTCCCGGGGACAATGCACGCGAGAACCTCGACTCCACCTCCCGCCAGGGCCGGGAGCCGGGCAGAGCCACCTCCGGCCCTCTTACGTCGCCTCCGCCCTCCGGGACCTGTTCGGTGCTTTGCTGGGTCAGGGTCCACTTACCCTTTACGCAGCCACTTTGTATCCACTTTTAGAGGCTTCTGACCCATTAAACTTGTTTCTTATTTTTTTCTGGCGTTGATTAGGGGACATTCCGAAAGCTTATTGTGAATCACTAGAAGTTGGAACAGTTAATATTGTAAAGGGACTTCAGGTCCTCTCTTAAAGATAACGAAACAGACCTAGAGAGAGAGAATGATTTCCCCAAGGTCACTCTGGGAATTGGTTGTTCAGACAGGAAACTAAAACCAGGTCTCTTGATATCCAGATCTGCCTTTTTCCTTCCCACCCCCCGCACAGCGCTGCTGCCTGCGATTTCTATTGCCGTGTGTGTACTTATAAGCTATTGGCGCTTTCGAGAAAAACTTCTCTTCAAGAGGCATTTATTACGTTGGCAGTATGGAGATGCGAATGTTTTTGCATGTCTCTGGACTTTAAAAGCTTTGTTGTTCAGGGTTTTTTTAAACAGGCAGTTTTTAGCTGTTAATGCTAAAACAGCTTGTACTTTCACCCTTGCTCTACCCAAACAGAAGTTTTGAGTCTTATCCATGTTGTAGATGGATATACCGTGTCTGTTACAGTTTTACATTAGGAGAGCTTATTTTGTTAGCTTGTTTGAAAGTTCAACTTGTGAAACGGTTAGTTTGAGTCAGTACATAAAATTGATACTGCTGATTACCTATTAGGACCAGGGAGATGTGTAGGTCACAAAGGTTTTTTGTTTTTGTTTTTTAAACTAAAATGTAACAATTTGGGGAGGAAGGGAACTGGTCTGTGGAATAGGATAATTCCACATTCTGTGGAATAGAGTAATTGTTTTAAAAACCTATTAAAACTAGAACATATAGTTGATAACTGCTCTTTCTAACCATAACCAGTGATCAAATGGTTAGAGCAGGCAAGATGTTTCTTAATTTATTGGAAAGAACATAGAAAATGGAACTTTATTACTACAGACTAAACTATAGTGAAGTTATGGCTTTTGGCATTTTGAAACAGAGCTATATTACGGTATACAAAATGACTTGCGTCAGATTACTGCTTTGCATGGTGATGTAGATCTGTAAAAACTGTATGCTTTACCAACAGGTATTTGTTTCCCATGCTAGGAGGCTAAAGCATTGTAGTCTTGGTGGCTTAAATATTACATATTTGGTGTGTTCAGGCCTTGTTTCCTTCATCACTTCTCCCTTTGGAATCTTCATATGAACTTAGTGTTTCAATAACTTTTTAAAATTATAAAGGATATGTAAAGCTTATCAAATCTTTTTTCCCATCTCTAAGTTGACATAGGCTTGATTCATGAAGAGCAAGTTGACAAAAGCATCTGAAATTAAACTAGGCAAGATGAGGAAGGGATACTGTGGTGGAGGTGGAAACTTGAACTTTGTATAGTTTTTAAAAAAGGCTCTTGACTCCTTGCTTGCAGCCCTTTTAAGCTATAGGATAGGGGTTTCTGTGGTAGAGATGTCTTACCTTTCAGGTAGTAACATCTATACCTTTGGTTTTATGAGTAAGGGATCCCTTGTCAAAGTGAGCATATTGTGGATGGCACATGACACTGCTTACAGAATGTGAAAGAGGAAGATCAAAGGGCAGTTCCCTCAGTGGAAATAATATCATTTTATCTAAATGTTTTATCTGTAACATTTGAAACCCCAAACATTTAGACCTAATCCTTTGCATTGTCTGAATAAAATGTAAATAAATTTAAGTAGAATAGTCCTCACGTCACTCTAAGCATGTATATCACAGCAGTATTTTTAGAAAAAAATTGCAGTAATCATTCAGAAAAGATAAGAATTTGACCCAGCCATTACATTCAAGAAATTCATATCCCATAATCATTTGAAGAAGGCCCCTTTTCCATATTATATTAGTAGTGCCACACCAGCTGCTTCTCACCTTATAACAGTTTACACTGTAGTTTTATTATTCATTTATTTAGAGATAGAGTCTCACTCTGTTGCCCTGGCTAGAGTGCCATGGTGTCAGCCTAGCTCACAGCAACCTCAAACTCCTGGGCTTGAGCAATCCTTCTGCCTCAGCCTTCCGAGTAGCTGGGACTACAGGCATGCGTCACCATGATATGCTAAAATTTTTTATATATTTTTAGTTGGCCAATTAATTTCTTTCTACTTTTAGTAGAGACTGGGTCTTGCTCTTGCTCAGGCTGATTTCCAACTCTTGACCTTGAGTGATCCTCTTGCCTCAGCCTCCCAGAGTGCTAGGATTACAGGCGTGAGCCACCGTGCCCGGCCTCTAATAATAGTTAATTGCAGATTTTAGTTTTTCTATAATATTAATCTGGAAATCAGCATTTCCTTGAGTATTGGAATAGAGCCTTTAGTGTATGGGATTTCTTTCCAGCCTCAAAAGCTGCCCTCGCCCCATTAGATAATTTGTAGGAACTGAATCCTCCTTTTATATGTTATGGTTAGGGTAAAGACTGAAGACTCAGTATCATGCATGATCATGAAAACTCTGTTCTCATTCCAGCTTTTTTCATTTAAAAACATCTTTGTTGGTTATTCATGTTTTCTTTTTTTATTTGGTGGAGGGGGTGTCTGTCCTGTAAAAAATAAGCATTTTTTAATATGTTTGCTTTGGATTGAGAGTTTCAAAGTTAGAAAGAATGGGAATTGGAATCATAAATTTTTTTTTTTTTTTTTTTTTGAGACAGAGTCTCACTCTGTTGCCCAGGCTAGAGTAAGTGCCGTGGCGTCAGCCTAGCTCACAGCAACCTCAAACTCCTGGGCTCAAGCAATCCTCCTGCCTCAGCCTCCCGAGTAGCTGGGACTACAGGCATGCGCCACCATGCCCGGCTAATTTTTTTCTATATATTTTTAGTTGTCCAATTAATTTCTTTCTATTTTTAGTAGAGACGGGGTCTTGCTCTTGCTCAGGCTGGTTTTAAACTCCTGACCTTGAGCGATCCACCCGCCTCGGCCTCCCAGAGTGCTAGGATTACAGGCGTGAGCCACCACGCCCGGCCGGAATCATAAATTTTGTTTGGCTGTTTAGGAAGTAAAAAATGCTTTTAGTTCTATCCCTACGACAAGACTTTTTATTTATTTATTTATTTATTTTGAGACAGAGTCTCACTCTGTTGCCCCAGCTAGAGTGCCATGGCGTCAGCCTAGCTCACAGCAACCTCAAACTCCTGGGCTCAAGCAATCCTTCTGCCTCAACCTCCCGAGTAGCTGGGACTACAGGCATGCACCACCATGCCCGGCTAATTTTTTTCTATATATTTTTAGTTGGTCAATTAATTTCTTTCTATTTTTAGTAGAGACGGGTCCCTCTCTTGCTTAGGCTGGTCTCCAACTCCTGACCTTGAGCGATCCACCCGCCTTGGCCTCCCAGAGTGCTAGGATTACAGGCGTGAGCCACCACACCCGGCCAAGACTTATTTTTTAGAATGACATTAAGAAACCATACTCTTCCATTTCAAAATAAGAGATTGGGAAAGTGAATTATTTCTGTAGTTCCATATTTTGTCTTCACTCCATGCGGAGACCACCTCTCAACTTTAACTTGATTTGTACCTATTCCATGTCATAAACAAATTGATGATGCCTATATCTAGTAGTTTAAGATTTAAATCCTCAATATAAAATTGGGAGTTCTATATAGCAGGTCATTTTAGTGCCGCTGCTGTGATTTTCTTAACGTAAAGTATAAATTTGATTAAAGGTATTAACTCTTAAGTTTTGGCTAAGAGACTGTTTTGTTAAATAGTTGTGAAAAACACCGAGATTACTACTGGATTTTGGAAAATAACGTTATGTGCACCTTAGGAAGAAGATAGGGAGCCCCCTTCCCCTTGAAACAGGAAAGGCTTATTCCAACAATGTATCTAGTTGTATTACATCTTTGTTTCATTTAGTAAGATTTTTTTGGTAATAGCCTAACTCAATTGAAGATAGACTTTCTCCAATAATGGTGAAGGGTTTTGTATTTATTTGCATGTAAAGAATGTGTTTTGACATAGTGTAAAGATATTTATTTCTGTATACCATTTTGTGATTTATCCTGTTTCAAACTTTTTACTATATTGGAGAGTTGGAATATTGTTTGTGGTTTTCTGGAGGAAAGAATGTTGGGAAGCATTATTCCTGGAAGTTCTGATGGTTAAAAGAAAAAATGATAGAAAGGCAATTATTGAACCTGTAGATCTAGTAAGACCCCAAATAAGGAACATTTTTGCCTGTTCTTTGCCTAGTAGTACAGTGTTACATGGCAGTGCTATACATTGTTAGGTTAACTCTTTAAAATAACTCTTTGTCCAGGATTTTTTTCTTCTTAGGAAAATAAATAGTGATTTTTAAAAATGGAGATGTAATGCTTTGAGACTTTTTTAATAGTGTAAACTGGTGTTTTATTTTCCCCAAATTATTTTTCGAATGTTTAATGGGGAAGATTTGTGTGTGTGTGTGTGTGTGTGTGTGAGAGAGAGAGAGGGGGGGGGAGGGAGAGAGAGAAATTTGGCAGTTAATGAATTTTAAGTTGAACTTAACTGGTTGACTTAGATTAAGAACCTCTTTTTCCTTCCAATCTATTAAGTGTGCAAAAGAAAAAAAAGATGAGGAAAAATTTTTAACCTTGGTTGAAAATAATGTGATAGAAGAGCTTTTGCTTTTGACTGAATTTCAAAATGTGCAATATACATAAAACTTACGGTTGGAACTGGATTTTGAAATGTTGCCACCTAGAATGCATTTAGGCTTAGGTGATAGTAAATTCTAAGTTACTTTGCTCTATACTCTTTTTTTCCAGTTTTTAAAAATAACAGAATAGAACAGTTTGAGATTTACAGAATTACTGTGAGGGTAATACAGAGTTCCATTTATGCCATATCTTGTTTCCCCTATTAACAGCTTGCATCAATATAGTATATTTGTAACAACTTAATGAACCAGTACTGACACATTATTATTAATTCAAGTTTATGCTTTTTCAGATTTCCTCAGCTTCCCTAATGCCCTTTCTGAGCTGGGATCCCATCCAGGAATACCACATTACATTTAGTTGTCAAGTCCCTTAAGGCTCTTCCTCTTGGTTGTGATAGTTTCTCAGTCTTTCCTTGTGTTTTTTTCTTTTCAAATGGTGGGTACTTAAAGTTTTCCTTGTTTGTGATGACCTTGACAATTTTGAGGAGTACTGGTCAGTTACTTTGTAGAATGTACTTTGTCTTAGTCTGCTCTTGCTACTAACAGAATACCACAGCCTGGGTAGTTTACAAACAGCAGGAATTCATTTCTCAAAGTTCTGGAGGCAAGGCAGTCCCAGAGTCAACATGCCCACAGATTCAGTGTCTAGTGAGAGCTGGCTCTCTCTGCTTCCCAGATGGCACCTTGTTATTGCCTCTTCTGGAGTGGACGAACACTGCCCTCACATGATGGAAGGGATGGAGAGCAAAAAAGGTACTAGCTATTTCCCTCAAGCCCTTCTATAAGGGCACTCATCCATTCATCAGGGCTCCACCAGTTTAGACCAGGGTAAATAAGTGGAGAGATACTCCCCGAGTTCATGGATTAGAAGACTCAATATTGTCAATTCCTCCAAACTTGATATATAGGTTCAATGCAATTCCAGTCAAAATCTCAGTGAGTTATAGATACCTACAAACTAAATTTTTATGGAAAAACAAAAGCCCTAGTATAGTCAGCACAATACTGAAGAACAAGGTTGGAGCACTTACTACCTTATTTCAAGACTTTTCTATAAGGCGATAGTAATCAAGACAGCATGTTATTGGCAAAAAGTAGACACATTGATTAATAGAGAATGATCAGGATAGAAAGTCTATTTAGAAATAGTCCCACTTAAATATGGTCAGCTGATCTTAAAGTAGTTAAGGCAATCTAACATGTTTTTCTGCCTCAAGTTGTAGCGTGAACTAGGAGAAATTTCATCAGACAGATCATTATGATTCTGAAGTCATACAACTTTTCTGTATTTGCAGGGGGAGATTTTTCCCTAATCATCTCAATTTCTAGAACTTATAAATCATAATGGAAGAGTAAAATTCAGTTTTACTTGTAGATCATATTTTGAGATAGTACCAGCCTTCTCATTGTTTTTCCTTGGATAATTACGGCACAGCTTTAGAAGTAAAAAGTAATGTGACCTAAAGAAAGTTGGTAATGAGTTAAGGTATTAAAACAGCCAGTTAAAGTAAGGTTTAGACTTTTGTATACTGTACATAACTGATTTTAATTCTTCTGAATTACTTTTTCAGAATTTCTTGAGGTTGGCAAAAAGCAACCTGCTCTGGACGTTCTTTATGATGTTATGAAAAGTAAGAAACATAGAACATGGCAAAAGATACATGAGCCAATTATGTTGAAATACTTGGAACTTTGCGTGGATCTTCGCAAGAGCCACTTGGCTAAGGAAGGATTATACCAGTATAAGAACATTTGTCAACAGGTACAAACAGAACTGGGTTTTAATTTTTAGTAAGTGCTTTTAGTAATTTGCAGAAGAACTTTTAAAAGTTAACATATTTTATATCTCATAAAATTTACTTTTAAAACATTTCATGGTTTGTTGGAAAAAATAGTTTAAGTTCTGAGGTTTTTTTTTAATTGTTAGGTGAACATCAAATCTCTAGAGGATGTTGTTAGGGCTTATTTGAAACTGGCAGAGGAAAAAACTGAAGCTGCTAAAGAAGAATCTCAGCAGATGGTCTTAGACATAGAGGATCTGGATAATATTCAAACTCCTGAGAGGTATGTGTATTGTATCAAATCTCTAATAAATATTTTGATAGTTAACTCTTTTATTTTTACATGTGTCTCCATCCCCATATGAAGATGTTTATCAGAAAAAGTGCTTATCTTTGAAGTTTTAAATGTATAGTAACCAAAAAAATTAAGTAATGTTCAAAATTCATAAGAGTAGAAAATTGCAACCTTAAGATAGAAGGCCATACACTAATTTAAATGGTTTGTATTATAGATGGGGAATTCAGAGAGTAGGTAGTAAGTGACAATATACAGTGTGTACAGAGCTTTCGGAAGAATTTGCACTATTTATGATCATTGGTGGTTTTGTTGTTTAATCACATGGAAAAGTGGAAAACTGTGTCTAAAATTATTTTCAACATTTCTCTGTCTTTGTAGTGTTCTCCTAAGTGCTGTAAGTGGTGAAGACACTCAGGATCGTACTGACAGATTACTTTTAACTCCATGGGTTAAATTCCTGTGGGAATCATATAGACAGTGTTTGGACCTTCTTCGAAACAATTCTAGAGTGGAGCGCCTTTACCATGATATTGCCCAACAAGGTAAAATAAGAACATCAAATTTTAAGTAAATTGATTTCTTGAAAACTTGCCTTAAGATTGGATTTTGCAGAAAGAGGATTAACTTTCTTTTCTCCATAGTACTTAAAAATGAACTAAGTTTTAAAACTTTGAAATATTAGTATTCATATGAGTATTAAATAAATTTCTGCATAAGAAATTTGTTTTACTAGTTAAAGGAGTTCCATATAAAATATATTCCATTGTCTGAAAGACTTTAAAGTTATTTTGCAATTCTCCACGTGACTGAAAAAATTAACTTTTCCACTGCTTTCTGGTAAACTGAGTTTCACTTTTGACTTCACTACTGGTATTCTTGGGTAAGCTTCTTAACTGTTCACTGGGTTTTGAAGGTCTTTGTAAGCTTTGGATTTAAAGGATTCTATGAAAGATGTGTATTTTTCTTTCTTGCTCAATATAGAGTTAAACATTTTGATGACTAAGGATCATCTTAATAAATATGCAATTGTTGGTGGCACATGCCTGTAGCCCAGCTACTGGGGGATTGGGCTGAGGTGGGAGGATTGCTTGAGCCCAGAGTTCGAGGCTGTAGTGAGCTATGATTGTGCTATTGCGTTCTAGCCTGGGCAGTAGAGCAAGACCTCATCCTAGAAAAAGAAAACAAAAAGAAGATATCTTTTTTCCTTATTCTCACTTGTTATTCTTTACTGCTGTGAATGCAGTCTTTTTACTGTATGTGACTGGGTCACCACTTGCAAGTGGCTGGCTCTTGGGCTTTTTCTCCTTTGCCTTCCTTCCCCCACCCAAAGAGACTGGGCCTCCCTCTTTCTCTCCCAGGCTGAAGTGCATTTACATGATCAAAGCTCACTGCAACCTTGAACTCCTGGGCTTAAGCTTCAGCCTTGCAAGTAGCTAGGGCTACTACTGGCTTATGCTACCACCTCTGCTAAATTTTTTTTTTTTTTTAAGAGACAGGGCTGCTATGTCTCTTTTGCTATTAACACAAGCTTGTGTTGCTAGACCTACAGGGATGATTAGCACTTGTTTATTCAAGTGTTAATTGGCTTTATGCCTAAGAATATTTCCCTAGGAATATTGGAACCTGTGTTTTGTTTGCTTACATGGCTAATGTATGAAACTTTCACTTAGCACAACTAAACTTGGGCTTTTTCATAACTATTGATATAAATATTAACTTTAAGTTAAACTGCACCTCTTTGTTTTAGGCCTGTTGAAATAGAAATATTTTTAAGGGCAAAAAAAAAATTTAAAAAATTTTAGTATTGCATATATGACAGTAGAAAACTACTGCATATTTTAATGATGGAGCAAGTAGATCGCATACACACACATACATAGTTGAAATTAGGTTATTGTAAGCTCCCCTATTTGTATTATATAGTTTTAATTAGTACAAAAGCATATTGTTTTCTATGTAAGTTAAGTTTATTGTGTTTCAGACTAGAATTTTTTTACTCTTTTAGGATTTGAAGTGATGGGTCTTTGAAAGGTGACTCTTTCCTAGATCTAAATTCCAGTTGCCTGTCATTTATAAACTCTCCCAGAACCATTCCTAGGGAAGAACTGATGATTATGACTTTGATTTTTGTTAGGGTTCAGTCAGAAAGATAGTCAGAACATAAGAAATGAGTTGATTCTCCTCACATCACACATTCAAAGACTAATGATGAGCTTGTTGAATCTTGTTAAAATAGCTGATCTTAATATGTGAAATAAAACCTATTCAGTTATTTAAGTTGACAGTGGAAGGTACCTAATATATTTTATAATTATGTTTATAGCTTTCAAATTCTGCCTCCAATACACCCGTAAGGCTGAATTCCGTAAGCTATGTGACAATTTGAGAATGCATTTAGCACAGATTCAGCGCCACCATAACCAAAGTACAGCAATCAATCTTAACAATCCAGAGAGCCAGTCCATGCATTTGGAAACCAGGCTTGTTCAGTTGGACAGTGCTATCAGCATGGAATTGTGGCAGGTATGTTATGAGCTATGTTACCAGCTTTTCTTTCTGGTAATAATTTGTATTGCTTTTTTCCTACCCTTAATGAATATCTTCATCTTGATATGCATTGGTTAATTTCAGTTGATAAGGTGAGGAATTTAAGAATGTCTAATGGACTTGGAAAAGTTCTAGATAAGAAATCTTAGAATATTTTGGTTCTAGTTGCCTTTTATGAAATCTGGGCCAAATCATATAATCTGTTTCAGACCTAGTTTCATTCCATATAAAACAGTAAGTCAGTGCTGCTTAAAGTGTTGTTTCATGATTGGTGCCAGTCTGAACTGTTTAGTTCATAATGAAATGAGTGTAGAGGAGAAAAGCATTTACAAAGGTTCTTAGTAGCAATTTTACTGTAAGTGTTGTCTGTTTATTCTGATAATAAAAATTGAGCGTTTTCTATTTTTTACAGTAATTTTATATTTTATAAAAGTATTTTTTGGTAGCAGATTAGAAATTAAAAAACAGATTTATCCTTTACTACAGATATAGTTGGAGAAGTGCTGCTCTAGATTATTTCCTAGATCTCTTAGCGCTATTTCACTTAGTAAGTGTACATGTTGGATATCATGCATTGAAGATCTCAGTGATGGTGGGATGCTTGTCCTCTACTGACCTTTATTCTCTAAGAGTCCTGTGGAGACATTTCCACAGGATTTTTTAGCCATGTATCTTTGAAGGCTTTTGTGTATTTGATGAAAAATGTGTAATTGAAATTATGGAGGAAGAAACTAAAAATTGGGAGTTGTTCAGTCAAGGGAAAATGTGATTTGATTTTCCACTCTTGCCTATAATATTTTCCTTTTCTGTAGGGACACCCATCTTAAAATACAACCTGTAGAAGACAAATATGCTCACTAAAGAAAAAATGGATAAATTAAAAGAAGAAATACTCATTATCTTATCACTCATAAATAACCTATTCTGTGTAAATGCTTCCAGATTCTTTTCTTTATATTCCTCCAGATACTAGGATGATACACAAATATTTTCTTTTTTAGTCTGTTCTATTTTGTTTTCTGAAGAACTTTTAAAAGTTTG
>VBSM01003143.1:2687235-2707560 GCA_008086735.1 Cheirogaleus medius
CACCCTTCAATCAGGGGGAATTTATTCTAGCAAATCCCATTAACCAGCAACTGATTTTATTTGCTTTTATTTTTGTGTGTTCTGTGTTGTAGCTTTCATACAGAGACTTAAATTAGATTTATTTCAGAATGCAATGACTAATTTATACTACTAATTTTAGGAAGCATTCAAAGCTGTGGAAGATATTCATGGGCTGTTCTCCTTGTCTAAAAAACCACCTAAACCTCAGTTGATGGCAAATTACTATAACAAAGTCTCAACCGTATTTTGGAAATCTGGAAATGCTCTTTTTCATGCATCTACACTCCATCGTCTTTACCATCTGTCTCGGGAAATGAGAAAGAATCTTACACAAGATGAGATGCAAAGGTAAGAATATTAATAGTTGGATAATGTTGAAATTCTGAAACAAATATCTTTTACCGGATGGTAAAATGGTATTATGTGCTCGGTCAGGGTATCTCAACCTTTGCACCATTGACATTTTGGGTTAGATAATTCTCTGTTGTGGGGCACTATCCTATGCATTTTAGGATGTTTAGCAGCATCCCTAGCCTTTACCCATTAGTTTTTTACAACCAAAAGTGTCTCCAGACATTGCTTTTCTTGGACAGTATTTGTAGCCTTTGGTAGCTACCTCTTTTCTCATAACCAACTCCACCAAAAGCCCATTTGAGAAAATTGAATATTAGGAAAGACAGTGTTAGCAGATGAGCCTTCTATCCATGTACAGATATTTAGAGTCTGTTCTTAGAACAAATTAGACAGGAAGATAGATACTTCCATCTAGTCATTTTTTTCATGATTAAAAATGTTAACTGGAATA
This sequence comes from Cheirogaleus medius, assembly GCA_008086735.1. Lineage (NCBI taxonomy): Eukaryota > Metazoa > Chordata > Mammalia > Primates > Cheirogaleidae > Cheirogaleus > Cheirogaleus medius. The sequence continues at coordinate 2,688,062 of VBSM01003143.1, forward strand.
CTTGGGTCATATAGTCACATACAAATAAATACCAATATGAAAAGACAACAACCTATAAAGACCATTTAAAACATATTCTATGTAGTCTCTTTTCTTTTACTTTTAAAATACATTTCAGTTGGACTTAGGCAACTCACATACCACTTTTTTCTTGTATTGGTAGACCATGTTATTTTGGCATCGAGTAGAATTATGTATAGCAAATTGTTTCTCTTTCAGTTTTATGGCAGTACATAGAACCAACTAAATGAATTATGCTAGTATATTTTCTTTGAAACCATTCTTTTTTTTTTTTTTTTTTGAGACAGGATCAGGCTGGAGTGCAGTGGTACCATCATAGCTGACTGCAACCTCAACCATCCTCCTGCCACAGCCTTCTGAGTAGCCTGTAACACAGGGCACCATGCCCAGCTAATTTTTTTTCTGTAGAAAAAATGGGAGAAATGGGAGTCTTAGGTGATTTTCTCACCTTGGCCTCTGAAAGTGCTAGGATTATAGGTGTGAGCCACCACGCCTGGCCTCTTAGAAACTTTTGAGGATGGCATGTCTCAAGAGATGGCTGTTTTATGTAATCCACATCTGTTTGATATAAGGGAAAACTTTTACCCTATCTTCAGAGAGTACTATAATAATAATGAGCATTAGGGTACGTTATTTGGTTTAATCTTCACAGTGGCCTTATGACTCAGAAAATTAAGTATCTTGCCTAAGGTCACAGTTTTGTAAATGGTGAAGCTGAGATTCCATCCCTTGACTTTTAGACTTTGGACCCTACAATCCTTAGTATCCCACAGTGTGGTGAATTCAACCCGACTTTCTTCTTGTCTTGCAGGGAAGTGAAGATTTAGCTTTTGGCTCCTGTCTCCCCCTCACTATCATAATTATCTTCACTTGGGTTTCTTACATTTTTTTTTCTTATTGCCATTCATTTCCTTAGTTTCTTATAACACATTGACTGCCACACTAGAAAAAATTTTTTTTTTCCTTGGGGCCACAGTGTTTTATTACAAAAATAGAATAAAAACTTCAAAAACAAAATGATCCTTTATAATTTAATGAAAAATTTACTATTTTTCATTTTCTGTGCATGAATTATATGCAACTGTGAATACTAATTGTAACAGTAAGAACATCAACAAGTAAGATTTTCATGAACCAACTGCAGGGTTTTGCCCAGGGGGCTACCCATCATGTAACATGTATGCTGTAGCATGTCAGTGTGAGTTGCCTGTGCACCACATGGCTCCCAAGGTAAAGAAACATGTGAGTTACATATGCTTCACGAGGCCCCGGGCTCAAAACTAGCCGTGAGTTAAATATAACTCACATGGCAGTTAATGCGTTAAGCTACCATAATTATTTTTGCAAGGAAGTGTGGAGATACGATGAATGTGCCTTTTCTGCCATTTAACCATAATCTTTTTCTGTAGCTAGAAGACATTGACAATACTGAGTATGTAAAGTTCTGATTCTCCAGGTATTCATATCTCTCTTAAGTTCAAGTTCATATCTCTCTTAATCTCATGCTTAATGGAATAATATTTATGAATATGGTTCACCATGGTGTTAGACATACTCTGTCACTGGCATGTCTTACCAGATGACTTTCTACTTATCAAGTACCATTTATAGACTTAAAAAATTTAACTTTGTTCTCTGCAGAATGTCTACGAGAGTCCTTTTGGCCACTCTTTCTATCCCTATTACTCCTGAGCGTACCGATATTGCTCGACTTCTGGACATGGATGGCATTATAGTTGAGAAACAACGTCGCCTTGCCACATTACTAGGTCTTCAAGCTCCACCAACACGAATTGGCCTTATTAATGATATGGTTAGTATAAGTTTGAGCATTTTTAAAGCTTTGGACAGAAAACTTTGGTCAGGTTTAACAATTAATGATTAAATACTGGGAATTCTGATTCATTGCCAGGGGTTATGATTCATGAACAGGCAACCACTGGCATAAATCAGCACTGTGTTCAGTTAATACAGTTACACCCTAGTGGCTGAGCTGGATTAAATTGGTGGGAGCTTTGATGTAGCAGGACTTGGACTAGCCCTGAGGAATACTGTGGACCACTGAGAGAGAGAAAAACGTTTACAGTGGGCAAGAAGGCTCATGGCATGTTTCAGGGAGCTGCAGGAAAACTAATCAAGTTGATGTGTGTGGGAAATATGATGAGGCTAAGGAGAGAAGGCAAGGTAGATTTAGGCATGATTTTGGACAACTAAAATATTTCCAACTTTTTCCTCTTTTTTATGTTATTAAAGCAGTGATGCTTAATCAGGGCTATGCAGTGAAATTTTGTGTTAAATACTTTGTAAAATTCAGATTTCCAGATTTTACCCCACAGATGTATTATATCAGTTTCAGAGTGTAGAGCCTAAGGTTTGTGTATCTTCACAATGTTTCACTTTGTTGGAATCTTTCGTTCAGTGGAAATTCATTGAGTACCTGTTATGTGCTGGCATGTGATACTTAACGATGGGAGTTGTATTCCAGGGAGTTTAGATTCTAGAGAGTCTCATTCATAACAGTCACTGAGTGGTTATTGCAGTAATCACCTCTAGCAAATTACTTTGGGATAAGGGGGAAAGAAGGACAAGTGCTAAAGGAAAGTATTAAGGAAAAATCAGTATGGCTGTATGTTTACAAAAACTGGGTAAAGTTTAAACCATTAATAGTCCCTACTTTGTGAATAGAGCAATCAAAGAAATAATGCATGTACAGCTCTCTTAGGTATTGTTAAAATGCATTATGAGGAAGTACTGTGGTCATTCTGGTAAAAGCCAAATAAAAGGCCTTCATTTTCTAGAAGAATCAACTTAGGTAAGTACTAGTAAGCTTTCTAGATAGTGGCATTTTTCTCTTGTGACATTTCTCTGTTACAGTAGGGATGCAGATTCCTTTGCAGTCAACTTCTGAAAAGAACTTGCTGTAGAGCAGTATTTCTCTACTTTGTATGCCTCCAGGTGTTATCCTGCTGCCACTGCCCGCAAAGTTTCACTTTGTTCCGGACAAGTTTTTATGGGACTGAAACAAGATTCAGTGTAATAAAGCAACACAGTATCATTAGGAAGAGGTTTATTAGCAAATGTGTTTTTAAAATTTGTGTTTTTTAAAGCTGAAGAAATGTGCCACAAAGTATAATCTATGTCTTTTGAGCCCATGTCTGTACACATCACACCGTGATGCTAAAGGTGATTTCTTATGGTGCTGATTCAGAGGTCAGTGATGAGAAGCATTTGGCCTGCGTCGCCAGGACAAATCTGGGTCCTCATTGTGCACACAGAGTGTTTAGGAGTTTAAAAGAAGGATACCGGTTGGTGTCGGGGCGAATGGATTAGCTGGCTGCCAGGTGGCATTTATACATTTTAGTGAGTTCACTGTATATCTGAGGTCAGTACCTGAGCTTTGGCTCTTATAACTGAATTTGAAAAAGAGTGATTACATTATCTCAAGAAAAGACTCAAATTAATGAAGTTTGTTAGAGTGATTTTTAAGTCAGAAAGGCAGTTATTTATTTTAGTGAAAAATGTAATTTAGTAGATTATGATAACTTTTCATATTCCCTATTTAGAGAGGTAGCCAAATGGGGAATCTAAAGTATTTCTTTCTTTTTTTTTTGAGACAGAGTCTCACTCCGTTGCCTTGAGTAGAGTGCCATGGCATCAGCCTAGCTCACAACAGCCTCAAACTCCTTGGTCAAGCCATACTTCTGCCTCAGCTTCCCAAGTAGCTAGGACTACAGGCAGGCGCCATCACGCCTGGTTAATTTATATATATATATATATATATATATGTTTTTTTAGTAGAGATGGGGTCTCTTTCTTGCTCAGGATGGTCTCCAACTCCTGAGCTCAAGCAATCCTTCCGCCTCAGCCTCTCAGAGTGCTAGGATTACAGGTGTCAGCCACTGTGCCCGGCACTAAAGTATTTATTGATAGGAATGAAATTAGATCTGGGGAATTTTATTTGAATGCGTTTAGTGCACCTTTACTGTAGTAAAGATATAAGGATGCTTACAGGGGAAAGTATTAGAATGTTTTAGGACATTGGTCATGAACCCATTTCACATTGGAGTTAAACTTAGACCAGAGCGCTCAAGTGTGTGGATACCCTCCTCTCTTGGGATGGGATCTGCCAACATTTGCCTCGGTCTTGTGAACCACCGTGCATAGGTAGGGTTCATATTCCTGTATGTTTGTGTCTGGCTCTGTCCCAGCAGTTATTCTGTTTGGGTTAGCAAGTCCCAACGTGTGACATATTCTAGGGCAAAACATGGGATTTGATCGTTTGTTTTTGGCATTATAAAATAAATGCCACTCTTGTCTCTTGTAAGAATTATGCAAGCAGTATTAATATTTTGAAGGGAAGTTGAATTGTTTCAAATATAAATTGAAAACTGTTAAATTGTGACATTAAAGTACAAATCATAAATGTATTTAGGTGAATTCTCAAAAGGTTCCTTGCAGTCACCACTGTCTTATATTTCCCAGAAATAGCTAGTGTCCTGACTTAAAATACCACAGATTGGTTTTGGCTGTTTGTGTATTTTATATTAAACTTACGAGTTTATGCAAATAGGATATATGAAATTCTTTTTCTTACTATTCTGTTTGTGATATTTATACATGTTCTATGTAGCTGTTCTCTTTTTGAGTATTTCTGTGTATTAAGTGAACATTTCACTATCCTGTTGATGGATATTTGAATTTTTTTTCAGTTTGGAGCTACTAGGAGTAGTGCTGTCATGGTAATTTTTATGTGGTAATTTATGTAAAGTTATTTGTAATCTCTGCAGTTTTAATTGTTATTGGTAATAACATAAAATAATAAGTTGGCCACAATAATTGTCTTTGTAAATATTTTGTTGATTGTGTTTTCTTTAGAGTTTGTATTTCCTTAAGTTCTCATGGGGCTTTTTACTATAGATAGGTATAAACAGTGTGGGCCAAGAGACTCAACATATTTAATAGTTGTGCTTTGGATTCCTCTTTGGTAAATTTAAAAGGGATTGAGGCTAGATAATCTTTAAATCATTTTTCAGATTTCTAATTCTGTAGTTTAATTTATACTCACTTCAGAATCTCAGTTGGAAAATGTCCTTTAGTGGTTATACCTTTCATTTTGCTTACTATAGGTCAGATTCAATGTACTACAGTATGTTGTCCCAGAAGTGAAAGACCTTTACAATTGGCTGGAAGTAGAATTTAACCCCCTAAAACTCTGTGAGAGAGTTACAAAGGTAAGCCTTTGTGGTTTTTTCTTTTTGGTTATGTTATCATGGAGGTGGCCTAATTGAAGTTTTGGGGTTGTATTTATACTTATAAAGAGAGAAGTCTTGTACTTTGTGTTTGAATTCAGTGCACATTTCATTGTCTTTTTTCTTTATGTCGAGAGAAAAGATATTTCTGATGTGCTAAACAAACCTTTGGAGGTTAATTAGCAGCGTGACTAATTTAGCCATTGCTGTCAGTCACCTTCAGACAAACATCAGTGTCTTCATGATACATTTTATATTTATTTGTGTTGTGTGATTTTTTTGTATGCTAAAAAAGACCAATTTTAGATGTGTTAGTGTCTGTTATGTAGAAGGTACAATTCTTTTTCAATTCAATGAATTTTATAGGTTCTAAATTGGGTTAGGGAACAACCTGAAAAAGAACCAGAATTGCAACAGTATGTGCCACAGCTGCAAAACAACACCATACTCCGCCTTCTGCAACAGGTAAAAATAAATGTTTTATGGAAGAACTTGAATTTCTTTGTATGTTTTGATCATGAAACAAAAAACTGGAAAAATCTGGAATTGTTCAGTAAGTGAAAACCTCCCCAAATTTTTCCCTTGCCAGAATTAATCTTATTATTTACTGATTTGAAAAACAGAATTATTTATGTATTTTTATAACTGCTCCCACCCTTTTTTTTTTTGCTGAGCGCTGTCTTTGTGCATTTTTATTAGTCATGTAGGGGTACCTTATTCCTTTTACCACCGACATGCTTTTTTAATAGTCTCAAGGAACCGTGGTGTTATTTATTCAGACTATTGATGGAAACAGATTTCTAGGTAAATTTGAGTGTTATGGTTTAAATGCTACTTTTTTGGTTTTCATTTATTTCATTTGGAAAGGAAGGGCTTTTATTTTATATGTTTTCCTGAGTATTTGTGCACGTTTCATTGACCTGCTTTCTTCTATATGTGAGCAGTGTTATTTCTTATGTGCTATACAAATAGTTGAAGGCTAATTAGCAGTATAACTATAGATAGTAATGCTGCCAGTCTCCTTCACACAAAACATTTATAAAAAGTGTTTAAATGTATTAGGTAAGCAGCAGGTCCTTATCTACAAAAGATGTGACCATTTAAGTTATTTTTTGTTTTATGGAACTAGGATTTGAAAAGATGATACATTTGAAGGATAATATAATAGTGATAATTCAAAGCATAGAATTTGGAGCTGATAGCCTGGAATTGGAATTCCAGCTTCAGCATGCACTGTTAACATAAATTCTCTTCATTGTTTTTTCTCTGAAAAAAAAAGGGGGGGCATAATTTCTACTTCCCATGGCTGTCATGAGATTGCATATAAAAAACGCTGAGTAAATGGTGGATATTATTATTAACCCTGTGTTCTCCATGCAGGTGGCACAAATTTATCAGAGCATTGAATTTTCTCGTTTGACTTCTCTGGTTCCTTTTGTTGATGCTTTCCAACTGGAACGGGCCATAGTAGATGCAGCCAGGCACTGTGACCTGCAGGTATGTGCTGTAAGAGGACATTGAGGCGGCAGGCTTTTTAGGACTAGAAAGACATTCTTTGTTTCTCAGCTTTTGGTATAGTTGCATAATTTTAAAGCTTTATTGGGCGATTCTTTTCTAGCTTTTGTATGTAACATTCTTTTGGTTTTTTCCCTCAAATTTAGTTGAATTTTTAAAGACATTTATTTATAAAATCACTTCATGTTTACATATAGACTTAGCCATTAATAATTTAATTTTCAAAGGTTCGTATTGACCACACTTCTCGGACCTTGAGTTTTGGATCTGATTTGAATTATGCTACTCGAGAAGATGCTCCAATTGGTCCACATTTGCAGAGCATGCCTTCAGAGCAGATAAGAAATCAGCTGACAGCCATGTCCTCAGTGCTTGCTAAAGCACTTGAAGTCATTAAGCCAGCTCATATATTGGTAAGCATCTGTAGGGTGAAATAAATCACTAACAAGGTTTGAGGTGGTATCAAAGAAAAGTTTATTATATGTTTCTTACAGAGTTATACTTGGTAGTTTGTTATTTTATCAAACGTGTCAGATATACAAATTGTTGAGCTGCTTTCCATGGAATAAAGTATTACACTACACAGGTGTGTTAATAATACGGATCATGTTGCAGAAAACAACAGACTGAACCTAGACATAGCTTGACACCCAGAATACCGGAGTACAGTGATTTCTTTTTTTTCTTTTGTTTTTGAGACAGAGTCTTACTTTGTTGCCCAGGCTAGGGTGAGTGCCGTGGCGTCAGCCTAGCTCACAGCAACCTCAAGCTCCTGGGCTCAAGCAATCCTTCTGCCTCAGCCTCCCGAGTAGCTGGAACTACAGGCATGCGCCACCATGCCCGGCTAATTTTTTCTATATATTTTTAGTTGGCCAATTAATGTATTTCTATTTTTAGTAGAGACGGGGTCTCGCTCTTGGTCAGGCTGGTTTCGAACTCCTGACCTTGAGCTATCCACCCGCCATGGCCTCCCAGAGTGCTAGGATTACAGGCGTGAGCCACCGTGCCCGGCCTAAGTTATTTCTTGTTTGTGGGCTTTGTTAGTATTCCTCCGTGGCTTTTGAACACTTAAAGTAGATTTAGTATGGAGAAAAGTTGACTTAGCAAATAGAGCTTCTTCATCTATGTCATTGCTGTGAAAAGACTGAACAGGAGTAGCGCCACAGCATTTGGTACTGGAAATGAATAGCTTGGATAATGTCATCATCCATTGTTAATAGAGCCACATAGCAGGGTGCTGTATCAGGATTATTTTGTAATTTCTTTGATATAGGGAATGTTACTTTCAGTCATTTTTTGAAATATGTTTGTTTTTGAAGCAAGAGAAAGAAGAACAACATCAGTTGGCTGTTACTGCATACCTTAAAAATTCACGAAAAGAGCATCAACGTATCCTGGCTCGCCGTCAGACAATTGAGGAAAGAAAAGAGCGGCTTGAGAGTTTAAATATTCAGCGTGAGAAAGAAGAATTGGAGCAGAGGGAAGCTGAACTCCAGAAAGTACGGAAGGCTGAGGAAGAGAGGTTGCGCCAGGAGGCAAAGGAGAGAGAGAAGGAACGTATCTTACAGGAACATGAACAAATCAAAAAGAAAACTGTTCGTGAGCGTTTGGAACAGATCAAGAAAACAGAACTGGGTGCCAAAGCATTCAAGGATATCGACATTGAAGTATGTAATGTAACACCCGTTAGAGACTTAATTTTATCTGGGTCTTCTGTACTCTTAGAACCACAGTCCTTTATCATTTATTGGTTTATTTCACTTATTTTGGTACATTTGGTTCAGTGACTAAATCTGTGAGTAAGCATTTGTTTTTAATTGCTCTGTGCAATTTTCGGCTACCATGTATTCATCACAGTACGGGTTGAGTATCCCTTATCAGAAATGCTTGAGACCCAGAAGTGTTTCAGATTTTGGATATTTTGGGGTTTGGGAATGTTTGTATACACATAATGAGATATTTTGGGAATGAGACCAAAGTCTAAACACGAAATTAATTTGTTTCATGTACATCTTATACACATAGCCTAAGGGTAATTTTATACAATATTTTAAATAATTTTTGCATGAAACAGTTTTGACTGCAGCTCATCACATGAAGTCAGGTGTGGAATTTTCCACTTGTGGGGTAATGTAGGCACTCAAAATGTTTGGATTTTGAAGCATTTCAGATTTTGGATTTTCAGATTGGGATGCTCAACCTGTAGTAGAATGTGGGTAGATGTAGATGTAGATCGGAAGAGTAAGAAATACATGTTAAGAATATATATATATATTTTTCCCTGCAACCAAGTGGAAATAGGCTAATTGTACAGTATTTTTACATTTCCTAAATTAAAACCATTGTTTAAAAAAGTGGCAATTTAGGGTTTGATTCTAGAAAGCAGCTGTATTGACTGTTAGGCATTTATTTTATATTCTAATTAACAGTGGTATATTTGTATTACCTTTCAGGACCTTGAAGAATTAGATCCAGATTTCATCATGGCTAAACAAGTTGAACAGCTAGAGAAAGAAAAGAAGGAACTTCAGGAACGCCTAAAGAATCAAGAAAAGAAGGTAAATGAAAAGTACTGGTAAACTTTTAATGGTACCAAGCTAAAAGAGAGATTTTTAAAAACAACATCTGTTTTCAATTTCAGATTGACTATTTTGAAAGAGCTAAACGTTTGGAAGAAATTCCGTTGATAAAGAGTGCTTATGAGGAACAGAGAATTAAAGACATGGATCTGTGGGAACAACAGGAAGAAGAAAGAGTAAATTTTTTTTGTTTAATTGTAGTATTTTTAGACTATATGCTATAATTAAATCCTTTGCCAGTAGTAGTACCAAGGTTTCAAAATTGCTTTTATTTTGTATTTGTTAGAAATGGTGCTTTAATGGCTGCCTACTATTAATAACATTGGTGGAAAGATGGAAATTTTTTTTTTTTTTTTTTGAGACAGAGTCTCACTTTGTTGCCCCGGCTAGAGTGCCGTGGCGTCAGCCTCGCTTACAGCAACCTCTAACTCCTGGGCTCAGGCGATCCTTCTGCCTCAGCCTCCCGAGTAGCTGGGACTACAGGCATGCGCCACCATGCCCGGCTAATTTTTTCTATATTTTAGTTGGCCAATTAATTTCTTTCTATTTTTAGTAGAGATGGGGTCTCGCTCTTGCTCAGGCTGGTTTCGAACTCCTGAGCTCAAACGATCCGCCCACCTCGGCCTCCCAGAGTGCTAGGATTACAGGCGTGAGCCACCGCGCCCGGCCGGAAATTTTTACTATAGAAATTAAGAATGAAACTTGTAAAACACAAAGGACAACTGAATATTTCATTTTAAAAAACAGCTTTATGTGTACTTTAAATGAGTAAATTGAATGGCATGTGTTTACAATTCATAGTTTTTAGTTTATTTACAGAATTGTGCAACTATTTTTTTTTTTTTTCCGAGACAGAGTCCCACTGTGTTGTCCGGGCTAGAGTGCCGTGGCATCAGCCCAGCTGACAGCAACCTCAAACTCCTAGGCTCAAGCAATCCTTCTCCCTCAGCCTCCCGAGTAGCTGGGACTATAGGCATGTGCCACCATGCCTGGCTAATTTTTTCTCTATATATTTTTAGTTGGCCAGTTAATTTCTTTCTATTTTTAGTGGAGACGGGGTCTTGCTCTTGTTCAGGCTGGTCTCGAACTCCTGACCTTGAGTGATCTGCCTGCCTCAGCCTCCCAGAGTGCTAGGATTACAGGCGTGAGCCACTGTGCCCGGCCTATTTACAGAATTGTGCAACTGTTTTACCACAATCTAATTTTAGAACATGCCTCAAAAAAAGTCATTCTTTTTTTACTCCCCATTTTCTCCCCCCTGCCTCAGCCCTAGACAACCACTAATCTACTTTCTGTCTCTAGGTTTGCCTTATCTGGGTATTTCATATAAAGGAATCATGCACTATATGGTCTTTTGTAACTAAATAGGTCATTCTCTAGTCAATGTTATATTTATCCAATGATACAGAAGCAAGATTTGCACGCAAATACCTATAGGGACCAAATGTGTGAAAAAACATGAACAAACTGATTCTAGTTTAAAAAAAAAACATAAGCAAGCAAGAGGCCGCACAAATCTGTGCATACTGTGGGGTATACACCCGTTTCTTGCTTTCATTTGATTGTTGTCACCTGGAGATTGTGTGCCTAGTGTTGCCAGTTCTTCCAATTTTTAAAGGAAAAGTTGGAATTTTTGTGATAATTCTCTTAATATATAAATTTGTGAAACTAGCTAAAAAAAGAAAAGTGCTGCAGGCCAACTTTTTCACATAGGGCACATGGGAAAAATCCTTATACCATCCTGCCTTCATGTCCATTTGTATTTCAGGATGAACGTACCTTTAAAAATAAAACCATAGTGCTTATTACTGTAGTATTTATTATTTTATTTTACCATATACAGGCATACCTTGTTTTATTGCGCTTTGCTTTACTGTGCTTTGTAGATATTAGGTTTTTTACAAATTGAAGGGTTTTAGCAACCCCATGTTAAGCAAGTGTATAGTTGCCATTTATCTAACAGCATGTGCTCAATTTGTGTCTCTGTCACATTTTGGTGATTCTTGCAGTATTTCAAACTTTTCATTATTATATCTGTTACAGTAATCAGTGATCTTTGACATTATTGTTTTGGGGTGGCACAAACTGTACCCACTTGAGATGAATTTAATAATGTGTGTTCTGATTGCTCCACTGACTGGCTTTTCCCAGTTTCTCTCTCTGTCTCTCCTTGGGCCTTCCTACTGGCTGAGACAGGATAATATTAAAATTAAGCCAATGAATTACCCTATGATGGCCTCTAAGAGTTCCAGTGAAAGGAACAAAATCACACATCTCTCACTTTAAATCAAAAGCTAGAAATGTTTAAGCTTCATGAGAAAGGCATGTCATAAGCCGAGATAGGCCAAGAGCTAGGCTCTTGCACCTAATGGTTAGCCAAGTGGTGAATGCAAAGGAAAAGTTTTTAGAGGAAATTAAAAGTATTTCCAGTAAACACATGAATGATAAGAAAGGGAAACAGCCTTACATCTGATACGGAGAAAGTTAGTGGTCTGGGTAAAAGATAAAACTAGCTGCAACATTTCCTTAAGCCAAAGCCTAATCCTAACTCTTCAATCTGTGAAGGCTGAGAGATGGAAAGAAGCTACAGGAAAAAAATTTGAACCTAGCAGAAATTGGTTCGTGAACTTTAAGGAAAGACACCATCCCTAGAATGTAAAAGTACAAGGTGAAGTAGCAAGTTCTGGTGGAGAAGCTGCAGCAAGTTATCCAGAAAGAAGATCATAGCTTAAGGTGACTACAGTAAACAACAGATTTTCATGGTAGAGAAGTAGCCTTCTATTGGAAGAAGGTGCCATCTAGGACTTACATAGTTAGAAAGGAGAAGTCAGTGCCTGGTTTCATAGCTTTGAAGGACAGGCTGACTCTCTTAGGGACTAATACAACTGGTGGCTTTAAGTTGCAGAAGCCAAGGCTCATTTAGCATTTTGAAAATCCTAGAGGCCCTAAGAATTATGCTAAATTTACCCTGCCTGTGTTCTATAGGTGAAACAGCAAAGCCTGGATGAGAGCACATGTGTATATAGTATGCTTTACCGAATATTTTAAGCCCACTGTTATGACCTACTGCTCAAATAAAAAAGATCCTTTGAAAATATTACTGCTTAACGACAATGCGCCTGATCACCCAAAATATCTGATGGAGGTGTACAAGGAGATAAATGTTGTTTTCATGCCTGTTAACATGACATCCGTTCTGCAGCCCATGGATCAAGGAGTAATTTTGACTTTCAAGTCTTACTTGAGAAATACATTTTGTAAGGCTTTAGGTGTCATAAATAGTGATTTCCTCTGATAGATCTAGGCAAAGTAAATTAAAAACCTGGAAAAAATTCCCGATTCTAGATGCCATTAAGAACATTCATGATTTCATGGGAATAGGTAAAAATGCAACATTAACAGGAGTTTGGAAGAAGTTGATTTTCAACCCTCATGGATGACTTGGAAGGGTTTAAGACTTTAGTGCAGGAAGTAATTGCAGATATGATGATAACAGCAAGAGATAAAGAATTAGAAGTGGAATCTGATGATATGACTGAATTGCTGTAGTCTCATGATAAAACTTGAACAGATGAAGACTTGCTTCTTATGGATGAGAAAAAGTTTTTTGAGATGGAATCTCCTGGTGAAAGAATTCTATTGTGGGTAAAATGCTATCAAACAGCATCACAAACAGGGAAATCTTTTGTGAAAGGAAGAGTTAATTGATGCGGCAAATTTCATTAATATCTTATTTGAAGAAATTGCCACAGCCACCCAAACCTTCAGGAACTACCACCTGATCAGCCAGCAGCCATCAAAATGGAGGCAAGACCCTTTGTCAGCAAAAGATTACACCTCCCTGAAAGCTCAGATGATCATTAGCATTTTTTAGCAATAAAGTATTTTTAAATTAAGGTATATGCATTATTTTTTAGACATAATGTTATTGTACACCTAATAGACCATAGTATAGTGTAAAGGTAACTTTTACATGCATTGGATAACGAAAAAATTTCTGTTACTTGCTTCATGGCAATGATCTGGAACTGAATCTGCAATATTTCTGAGGTATGCCTGTACATTATAGTTTTCCTCCATAAAAATTTCTGGTACCATGGGGCTAAATAAAAAATGATCTCTTAAATAGATGCCCCAAGAGTACCTTATCTACTTCCTATTTCTAATTGGCTTCTTGGGGACCTGTTGGCATGAATGCTATTTCATTTTTATGAAATGTTTATGGCAAGATGGACAAAGGAGCTGCTTTTAGTTTTTCAAGAATATCAGTAATTTTGTTTGGGGTAAATTAGTAGACAGATAAGGAATGCTTTGAAATTTAACTGTATTATTTAACTTGCAGATTACTACCATGCAGCTAGAACGCGAAAAGGCTCTTGAACATAAGAACCGAATGTCACGAATGCTTGAAGACAGAGATTTATTTGTAATGCGACTCAAAGCAGCACGGCAGTCTGTTTATGAGGTGAACTTACTGATTTTAGGAAGACACTTATTCATCAGCTTTTTTTAGTGTTGCCTTAAGAATTTTCCTTAAACATAGTCGTATATTCTGTCTTGAGTTAACATATAATGGTCATACTGCTAATATTTTTATAGAAATCTTTGGAAATTATCTCATGAACTAGTCAATCACCTGAAGAAATTTTTTTAAAGGTGGAAGTTGACCACATAGTTTCCTTTTTTGATACAAGTATTTGTTTACTGTTTGATTTAGAAAGGAAAACACCAAGTTAAAGTGTCTTGATCTCAAGTTCTAATTTAATCATTTATTTTGTATAAAGATAAGCTCACTGGATATAGATAATATTAACCATTTAAATTTAAATTTGTCATGCTGATAAAACTTCAACAGTGATTTGAAAATTCTAGTTTTTGTGCTTAGGGGTTGCTTTTTATAATTCCAAGAAATTTGTGAATCTTTTGGAAACTTAATAGTTTTCTGCTAGTTTGTTGCTCTTGATAAAATTTAATTTTTTTTTTTTTTGGTAACTATTCAATTACAGGAAAAACTTAAACAGTTTGAAGAGCGATTAGCAGAAGAAAGGCATAATCGCTTAGAAGAACGGAAAAGGCAACGTAAAGAAGAACGCAGAATAACTTACTATAGAGAAAAAGAGGAGGAAGAACAGAGGAGGGCAGAAGAACAAATGCTAAAAGGTAGCTATATAATCAAAATTGGAGGCATGGTAATGCAAGGTTGATGCTAGATCCAGCTTTTTAGTAATCTTACTTAGAAAACATAGGAGTCACGGTAATTGTCCTATTAACACTGTAATTACTGTATTTAACCAGTTCTCAGTACCCCATTTGCTGTATGTGAAAATACTATATCCTCTACCAACTTGTTTCCACATATTTGATGTTCTTTTAGAAATTAATTTTTCGTATTTTATCACTGTAACATGTGTAGGTGTTAACATTTATTATTGAAGAACACATGCCACATGAAGGTTGTCAAATGATTCTGTATGTGGAATCCCAGGTGCACAGGAATGGGGGAGGGATCCTAGTATCTTAAGTCATTATACAAAACCCTTGTTGAGTGCCATAGTATTAATATTTGTTTTTTCATAGTATTAATATTTGTTATCTTCTGCCATTTAGCTGATTGCAAACTATTTTCAAATTTACTTCTACACTCTGCTACCTGTTTAATACCAGAAAAGTAGCCACAACATTTGGGGGAATGTTGGGGCTAGGAGGCACACTGAGTAACCCAATAAATTCCATAGAGCGTGAAGAGAGAGAGCGTGCTGAGCGAGCAAAGCGTGAGGAAGAGCTACGAGAATATCAGGAGCGTGTCAAGAAATTAGAAGAAGTAGAAAGAAAAAAACGCCAGAGAGAGTTGGAAATTGAAGAAAGAGAACGTCGTAGAGAGGAAGAGAGAAGACTTGGTGATGATCCACTTTCTAGAAAGGTGAGTTTAGAAATTTATGAATTTATTTTATTTTAAAGTGATGTATTTCTTTTCAGCCATTTCTCTTTGAATGATACCAATGTAAATGTTTGGGCTTGGTGTTTTAAGTCAGTTATTTTCATGTCTCTTTCAAATTAGGTATTGTTTTGTCCAAAGAACAAAAAGTTCCTCAGGAGGGAAATATTAGAACTGTTTAGCAAAGATGGAATTCTGTAGGCTTTAGAATAGTTGTCAAGAATACTTGTCAGCAAGAATGAATGTCATGAATACATTTTGTCAATAGCTAGCACTCCTTAGTGTGGTACAGAAGAGAGACTATTCCTGAGTTCCTTGAAAGAAGTTGCTGTGAATTTAGAGATGATATGAATTCTTTAACTCCTCAATACTCAAAGATCTTTGTTTCTGGTGGACGAGCAGTGTCAGCATCCCTGGGAACTTGTTAGAAATGCAGACTGTCAGGCCCAACTCCATACCTAAATCAGAATCTGCGGTTAAACAAGATTCCTATGTGATTCAAAACGCTGCTCTAAATATTTATGTTTAATATGCACTTAGTTTCACAACTGACCTGTGTTTCTTCTATCTTATCTCTGGAATTCCTCCTTCCAATTGGTATATTGTTGGCCCCTTTGTCAGTCTAACCCTTCTTTCTGTCCCTACATTACTACCTTAATTCAAATTTTTCTTTGCCTGTACTATTTACTGGTCTACTTCTAGTCTCTGATCATAATCTTCTCCTAGCTTCAGACTTTCTCTATATTGTGACATGCTTGATTTTTCATAATATAGCATGTTTGATTGCTACATCTGTTTTTGGATTTCATACCTTCCTTTGGTTGGTCCTCATTGCTGAGAGCCACAGGTAAAACATACCTTAGCACCAGGACCTTTTATGTTTACCGCCTTTTTCATCAGTTTCATCTGACACTGTTTTCTTCTTCCTAGTTACCTGTGCCTCAGCCCTTCTGAGTTAGTTTTCTGCCTTATTATGTGTGTATGTGACATCTATCTGCACGCTTTTCGTTTTGCTTGGGATGTGCCCTACTTTGCCCCTTAAGGAAAGATTGCTTATTTTTTTAAAGTAAGAGATAAATAGCTCAAGTATTTCTGGCATCTTTTTTCTCTGCTCCTTTATCTGTGCCACATCTGTATCAAATGCTTATCTTTATGGGTAGACCTGATACTACTTATCTCTGCAGCCTTCAATTTCTATTTCATAGTATTTATGGATAGGTTTTTTAATTTTGTTACTCTTGTTGCTAATTTCTAGTTTAATTCCTTGTTAGTAAGTGTGGCCTGTACGACTTACAATTTTTTGGAATTTAATATATTTTCCCTTGTGTCCTAAAAACATGGTCAGATTTTTATGAATGTTCTATTTCTGTTGGGCACAAAATTCCGTATGTGTGTGAAATCAGAGCTATTGTGTTATTCAAATCTGCTGCATCATGTTGTTAACTAGTGGGAACTTCCATCTCCTGAAGCAAGTGAGGAAATTTACCTGCTATGTTTATGGATTTCTAACATTTCAATTACCTTTTGCAAATCTGTTTTGTTCATTTTCAACCTCTTGATAATGTTTTGTGATCCCCTCTTCACCTTTAGAGAGTTAGTTTGATCTATTTACATTTAACGTATTAACTATTTGGTTTTATTCCTAACGTTTGCTCTGGAGCTTTTTATTTGCTTTTAGGCACCTTTGAGTCAAACTAAAGAACTTTTTTTGGTTCATTTTTATTTTCTCTATTCTATTAGTGATTATCATTAATTTCCCTCCAAATCTATCTAAGCTTTCACAGTATAAATTGAGAACTCTGCTTTGCCTCTTCATAACAAAACAAAATTCTGAGCATACCTTTGCTAATGTTTTATTTCAGTAAGCTTTTACTGAATCTTTTACAACATGTTATCTCTCTACTTAGGACTCACCTAACAGTTGCTTTTTATATCTGTATTAACAAACATAATTTAGTTTCAAGTATATTTACACTGTATTATGCTTTCCCCTTTGCAGATGCTTTTGGCTTTATCAATCTTAATTTTTAAGAATGTCTTTGTGTGTGTCTGAAAAGAAGTTTTGTTTTTCTCTCACAGTTGAACAATGGTTCATTGGTTTGGCTGGTTCAGAATCTTCTCAGAAATTTAGAGATCTTTGCTTCTCTTTTTAGTACACAGTGTTACAGAAAGGAGGATTTTTGACACTAGTCTTGGTCTTGTTACTTCTGCAGATACTGTTTTATGCCTTAGAAACTTAGAATTCTATCTTTGCTGGAAAAGGATTTTTAAAATTTTACTAAGAGTATGTTTAGGTTCATGAGTGTGTGTGGTCTTTTTTATTTCTCCTTTTTGGCACTTTTGCCCTTTCAGTCAGAGGATTCATTCTTCTTAGAGCAGACATAATTTCTTTAACTTCAGGAAAATTTTCTCCTTTTTCTCTGTTGCCTTTTCAGAGTCTCCTTATCTTTTTTAATGTTTCTTTTACTCTTTTCATCTCTTTGTTCTTTTGTACCAGAATCGCTAAGATCCCTGTTGTAGTTTATTTGCTCATCGGCTAGATCCATTCTTTTCTTGGATCTACTGACTTGAAGAAAAATTTTTGGCAATCATGTTAATTTTTAGAATTGTTTTTGTTTGTTAATGGCTATCATAGCCCTCCTTAAAAATCTCTTTTGCGGTTCTATTTGTACTGTCCTCTAAGATTATGACTTCTTTGAGTATAATTTTCAAGGCAAGTGTGAGGGGTGGGAGAAAGTTGGTCTTTTGGCTGTGGATGTTCGTTCACTTCATTGTAGTGACTATAGTCACATTGACTGGTAAATTCTATGTCCTCTCAGTATTAACTTGGGAAAGTCTCTTAGAACAACCTTCACCTTAAGAGAGAGCACAGAGTCATTAGCTTTGATGATAGGGGACCAACTTATTATCTGGCCACTCTTGTCCTTCATTGCTTCTCACCCCTAGTTGTTATTGGAGGGTTTTATCCCCAAGACATTTTTCAAAAATTTAAATAAAGGAAATTAAGGCCCTCTTGTTAATGAAGTTGTGGGTTATTCTTAGCTTTGTAGGTTTTTATTTTAATCTTCCCACCCTACCACTAGATCTTGTTTTAAAATATCTTCCACAGTTCTAATTTGTCTGATTATGGCCTTAGGTTACATTTGTAGGAGCAAACTGTGTCATTTGTTTTTTTCAGACAGTCTCACTCTGTTGCCTGGGCTAGTGTGTTGTGGCGTCAGCCTAGCTCACAGCAACCTCAAACTCCTGGGCTCAAGCGATCCTCCTGCTTCAGCCTCCCAAGTAGCTGGGACTACAGGCAAGCACCACCACGCCTGGCTAATTTTTCTATTTTTTGTAGAGATGGGGTCTTGTTCTTGCTCTGGCTGACGTTGAACTCCTCCTGTCTTGGCCTTCCAGAGTGCTAGGATTATAGGCATGAGCCACTGTGCCCGGCCTGTCAGAGGGTATTTGTGATTAAAATTATATGCTTTGACCTGTAGAAAGGTTATGTCAGATTTATGTTTTCACTGTAAGCTAACATCCTTTTTATAATTTTTGATGATGGGACAATACTTTGAGAGAGAAATATTGTTAACCACCCCCATTAGACATTTTATTTACTTCACTATTCTTTGCTTAGTAGGCACTGTACTGTCCATTACAGGACACTTGGGTTTTTTCATAGTCTTAAAAGTGAATTTCTAGGTTGAAGGAAAGACATCTTTAGACATTTTAATGGCTCTGGGTGGTGCTCCCAGATTGCTTCCTGTGGTGTTTTATCAGTTAATAAAGCTACCCACGGTATATGAGAACACCAGTTTCACTGGACTGTCAGTCTCATCTCAGATTAAGAATGAAATGAAATTTTAAAACTTGCTTATATTTAAGGGTTTGAGATTGGTTCGTATAAGTGCAGAAGTGTTTGAATGGTAATACCAGTAGTTGTTGTCATTATAGTACCTCTTGTTAACTTTGTTAATGTAGGACTCTCGTTGGGGAGATAGAGATTCAGAAAGCACATGGAGAAAAGGACCTGAAGTGGATTCTGAGTGGAGAAGAGGCCCACCAGAGAAGTAAGTAGAATCCAGGAAAATAGTACCACCTAATCACAATCCTGTTAATATCTTACCAGTGGTTTTTAAAATTAATTTTGTAGAGCTAGGAAAGGAGAGCCATGAGGAATTGTATGCATGTCTAATTGTTACTGTAATTTTTTTT
>VBSM01003143.1:2707660-2727673 GCA_008086735.1 Cheirogaleus medius
GAGCCACCGCGCCCGGCCTCCTTCAGGTTTTTTTTATTCCCTAAGCTAACAATATTGGGTTTTGAGTAAGAATGAACAGTTCCAGAACATCTTCTCCTTTAGATTTCTTAAGTAGATTGAACTATCCTTTAAAATAACTGTTAGTGATAGGCAAGAATGCTGACTCTATTTCCTGTTGGGAAATTAAGTTTAACAAGTTCGTTGTAAAAGATGTAGAAGTCACTAAAGTGCTCCCAGTAAAGGGCAGATATAACTTTTTCAGGTAGTTGTCTGCTTATTGGTCTATTTGTTCATGAAAAGTAGTAGTGGATTCTGTGTTACTTTTTATTAGGAAAACATATTTCTTTAGGACCAGGATGAATGAATTTAGACTGAAGCTGATTTTAAAAAAAATGGATGAAGTAAAAAACAACTCTTTCCGAAACCATCATATACTTTTTAAAAAGGTTGTTCCTATTGCCCTGTAGGGAGTGGAGACGGGGAGAAGGACGGGATGAGGAGAGGCCTCACAGAAGAGATGAAGAGCGACCACGGCGCTTGGGGGATGATGAAGACAGAGAGTCTTCTCTTAGACCAGATGATGATCGGATCCCCCGGCGTGGCATGGATGATGACAGAGGCCCTAGACGTGGTCCTGATGAAGATAGATTCTCTCGCCGCGTGGCAGACGACGACAGGCCTTCCTGGCGTAATACAGATGACGACAGGCCTCCCAGACGAATTGGTGATGAAGACAGGGCTAGTTGGCGGCATGCCGATGATGACAGACCACCTAGACGGGCACTGGATGAGGACAGAGGAAGTTGGCGAACAGCTGATGAGGACAGAGGACCCAGACGTGGGATGGATGAGGACCGGGGGCCGAGGCGAGGAGGAGGTGCTGATGATGACCGACCATCCTGGCGGAATACCGATGATGACCGAGGGCCCCGACGGGGCATGGATGATGACCGGGGTCCCAGGCGAGGCTTAGATGATGAGCGAGGACCTTGGAGGAATGCTGACGATGATAGAATTTCCAGGCGTGGTGCAGATGATGATAGGGGGCCTTGGAGAAGCATGGATGAAGATCGGATCTCAAGACGGGCTGATGACGATCGCATTCCTAGACGGGGTGATGAATCAAGGCCTGGTCCCTGGAGACCATTTGTCAAGCCAGGTAAAAGTCTAGTATTCAAAAACTAGATTAGATGCTTTATGAAATCTACTTGATGTGTTTATGTGCTACTTTAATGGATGGCAGATTGGACTTAATTATTGTTTTTTAGATAAACCAGTCTTCTATCTTACTTTTTATATCTGTACAGGGACTTTTCTGTCAAAAATTTGCCTTTGCTATCCTACACTCCAAAACTATTAAAATAAATTTACCCCTCTTTAGTTATCTTACGCTTTTTATTTTCCTTCTGCCTTGTTAACTGCTTCCTTGAAGACTCTTTTTGTACCCATGCCATCAGTAATGGTGTGTTCTTCAGGTTCTATCTTGGAACAACCTCCTCTTACAAATAAATAATTAAAACTGAAGTGTACTAAATAGTCTCAGTCCTGCCAGCCCTGGGGTTACATGTGGAAGAGCTCATTTTCTTCCTTAGTCCTCAGCCTGCTCATCTCTCCACACTTTATTCCTCCTGCCTCAGCCTCCCAAAATGCTGGGATTAAAGACATGAGCCATCTCACTACACTTTATTCTTGGGCAGTTGTAGAGGATACATGTCTGTGACATATGTCTCTTGTCATCCTCTCCAGGCGATTTCCACATATTCCATGCAGCATATCTCCACCTGGAAGTCTCAGTGACTTCAAACATAACCTACCCAAAACTCTACTCTCCCCCCTCCCCCCCCCACTTCTTTTCAGGGACCTACTGTCCATCAAACTATGAGCTAGGAATCTGGGAGTTCTCCTTTACTGTGGTCCTTCACACTTTATGTTAAATCTTTCATTTACTTTAGTTCTGCCTTTTTAATGTTCCTTAAATCCACCCACTTCTCTATTTTTCCTGCTTGTACTTGGTTCTGGGTCATCATCATTTTTCTCACCCTCCAACTGGTCTTTGCTGGTCTTCCCGCCCCCCACCCCCAGCTCCATTTTTGCATTAGGGAGGTGGAGTAACCAGAGAAATCTGTTGTAAGTGTGGATGTAAGCAAGCAGCTTCCTTGCCTTTACCCTTAATGGTTTCTGTTGCCTACTTCTGTCTCTTCTAGTCTCTCCTCATTCCACTGTTGAGCTGTGTGACCTTGAGCAAGCTCGGTTAATTTTGCCTCATGTAAAATGGGGTCAGCAGTACAGTAGATTTGTGATAATTTGCTGTAGTTATGTTTTGTAATGTTGCCATGAATACTGAACCTTTCATTGCTCCTAGAGGACATACAAGGTTAGGTTCCTGTGAGCCTTTGGTCATAATGTTTTTGGCAGCTAATCAATTTATAACCATGTTTTATATCTTTTTGCTTATAGACCCTTTATTTAGTACATAGTATTGATTCATGAATGTTGAACTCAGGGCCAACAGTATTGTAACTCATGCCTAAACAAAGCTTATCTAATTAATGCATGTATTTTCTCCCTAAGACACATCACAGCTACCTTGTGCTTGGGGGCACTAGACAGCATTTTACCACTATGCTTGGGAGCCATTTTAAACAGTGAAATCACCAGCAGCAATCACAAAGATGTGAAAAACATGGCAATAATAGACCTTGAAGAAGGATCCTTGTTTACAGTGTGAGAGCTGAAATAAGAGGGCTGTTGCTTTCAGCTGGCAATGTGTGTGTCATATGATTCCAGTTTTTGCTACTCTGAACATGTCTTTGTATAAATGCCATGAAAATTAATTTTGGGGTTACATATAAATTGTAGCAAGCAGGCACATTCACAAGTAAAGGATGCACAAATAATGAGGATCGACTGTACTTAACCTCAGCTATGGATAGGATTGAACAGGTTAATATAGGCAGAGGGTTTAGGATAGTGCCTTGGCACATGGTAGTAGCAATATTGGTGATAATAATTATTAGCTTTACAACTATAATAAACTTTCATTGAAATCTCTGCTTCCTTTGGCTCTCTGTACCTACATATATATAATTTTCTTAGATTCTGACATCCCGTGGCTAAGTGTGATCAAAAGATTCATCCTTGTTTAATGACCAGATGATGGTGGGTGGTAAATGGTGGAGAATAGGATAGGAAAGTCTTGTCTGTGAAACCTTTGAAAATGTTACAAGGCATAAATGAACGTAAAATTGGGGCTTGATCTCTCAGAGAAAACTAAATTTTCTACTTAAGTGAGCGATCTGTCATCAGAACAGATTTTATAACTGAACTCTCTATATACAACAGGAAAAGTTATATACATTTTTCAGTGATGTTTTTGTTTCATGGAACACTCAACCCAGACTATTTAAGTTTCCTATAGATACGTAAGTTAGAAAATCTATTAATGATGATAGGTAGTGGTAGTCTGCAGTGATGTGTATATGTTTTTTAAATGAAATTTGAATGTTAGCATTTAGAATGTTGATGAATTAATGCCAACATTAAGATCTCTATTCATGATTGCCAGTCTCTTTCTTGACTAGAAAAAATATTTTGTTTCTTTAAAACAACAGGTGGATGGAGAGAGAAAGAAAAAGCCAGAGAAGAGAGTTGGGGTCCACCCCGAGAATCAAGACCATCAGAAGACCGTGAATGGGACAGAGAAAAAGAAAGGGACAGAGACAATCAAGATCGTGAGGAGAATGACAAGGAACCTGAGAGAGAGAGAGACAGGGAGAGAGATGGGGAGCGAGAGGATCGCTTCAGAAGACCTAGGTTTGATATTCTAATTAAACTATTTGTACATTTGCAGTTGGGATTGTCTTAAGTGCTTTCATGTGTTCCAAATTATTTTTGAGAAATAGTGCATCTCACCCTCATCACCTTTATGTTTTAAAAAAAATTTAGAGGTCATTTAACTGAGTATTCCTTCTTTACTCCTTAGTAAGAAAATGGAGGCCTAACCTATGGCTGTCTACAAGTTGTAGACAAGTCCATGACTGTTTGGCAGTGGAGCCAGTCCAGGGATCTTTGCCATTCCATTGCTTTTCTCCTGTGGTTTAGGGTAATTAGTTTCACTGCCCTTAAATTATCAAAAGCCCTTTTGCTTTTATTAGTGGTCATAGTTCTACCTTGCTCCCTCTGCCAAAGTGGCTACACACTGATAAATGTAGACCAGCACTGTTTGATACAATTTTCTGCAAGGATGAAAATGTCCTGTATCTGTACCATCCAACATGTAGCCAGCAGTCACATTTGGCTATTGAACACTTGGAATGTGGTCAGTGCTACTTAAGGAAATGTCTTTTATTTTAGATAAACTTAAGTAGCCACACATGGGTAGTGGCCACCCTTTGGAACAGCACAGATCTAGGTGTTCTCATTTGCTCTTCATGCTTGAGGTGTCAGGTTGAGGCCAAGTTAGGAGTTTAAACTTTGTCCTTGTTAAATTTGTAAATTCAGCATCTGTATCAACTCGGATAGGATGTATTCATTTACAGTTACCATGCAGCCTAACAATAGCAAGAATGTGTCATTTTAAATGGCTACAGGGATGAAGGTGGCTGGAGAAGGGGACCAGCCGAGGAATCATCCAGCTGGAGAGATTCAGGTCGCCGAGATGACAGGGATAGGGACGACCGTCGTCGTGAGAGAGATGATCGACGTGACCTAAGAGAAAGACGAGATCTAAGAGACGACAGAGACCGGAGAGGACCTCCTCTCAGATCAGAGCGTGAAGAAGGTATAGAGGCTTCATATAACTGAAGTATTGGAGAACCATCGTTTCTGGGGAATTTGGGATTTTATTTAATTATTTAATTTTCTTCTTTTATAGCCACAATTTAAAACTTTCATATTTATATGGCTAATTTGCTGTTAAAATTCTCTGACAAGAGACAAAGATCCTTTTAATTTTAAAATTTTCATTCAGCCAGATTTTTGCCACCTTGTATGATAGGTTTATACCAATTAGGACATTTCCTAGGCATGATTTCCTTTTGTTTTAAAATTCTGAGTTATACCTGCAAATCTATGTTATTTTAAAGATTCTGTCAGAAATTACATGAACTTTTATTGGTTTTTGTGTATTGCTAATCTTTAGTACAGGATTTTTGAGTAATTTGAGGCATTCCTTTTGCTTAAGTTATGTTTAGTTTGAGCCAACAAAATATAGTACAAACTTAGTCCTCCCCTCCCCCCTCCTCTCCTTTCTCTTCTCCTTTTCTTTCAAGGCCTCAGGATTCTAATCTTTCTTTCTTTTTAATTTTTTCAGTAAGTTCCTGGAGACGTGCTGATGACAGAAAAGATGACCGGGCAGAAGAACGGGATCCTCCTCGTCGTGTTCCTCCCCCAGCTCTTTCAAGAGATCGAGAAAGAGACCGAGACCGAGAAAGAGAAAGAGAAGGTGAAAAAGAGAAGGCCTCATGGAGAGCCGAGAAAGATAGGGAATCTCTTCGTCGTACTAAAAATGAGACTGATGAAGATGGATGGACCACAGTACGACGTTAAGTCTCAAGATAATGGATTCAAATTGGTGTCTTACATAGGTTTGATCACATTCAAGGATTATTATACTTGTGCTTCAACCAATCTAAATTGGATTCTTTAATGTTGTTTCACCATAACACAAAAAGCATGAACTTGTATTAATCCTATATAATAGATTGATCATGCACCACATCCACAGAAGGTTGGAAAACCACGCCATTTTCTGGAATTTAAGGTGTTGCATTATTTCATCAATCATTTGTTTACAAAACAGAAAAACTAAAAAATAAATTTAAAATGTGAACCCTTCAGGTATTGAGTAACACCTGTATCTTGGTATAGAACTGATCTTCTTTTCTTTTGATTTTGAAATATCCGATATTAATTGGAATGAGGTAAGGTTCTGTTAAAATATGTTTGAAGACCCTTTAAAGCAGTGGATCTGAAACAGTTTTCACACCATTAGCTGTTGAAACATACCTCTTTAAGATATTTTGAGGTATTTACTATTAACTAAATTTAGAAAGTTTTTAGATTCACTATAAGTGCAGTAGACATTACGAACATTGGATACAGTGGGATTTTTCTGTAGATTTTACTTGAAAGAAGGTGAGTATAAAACAATTTGCAGTCATTATTGTAATGACAAAAACAATGTTCAAGTGTGAATCCAAAAAAACAGTACAGCTTTTAAATTTTAAAGCATTTGGTAAACTATCGCTTTTTTCTGTTGCCAATAGCAAACTGCTTTTCCATTAATGGAGAATTCATGCCTTTCAAGCATTTTAAATATGACAGTATTTATAAATGTGTGGTTCAGAGGAATTGTTTAAATTCTCTTTCCTAATTTTCTCTTCAGGATAGATTCTTTCAACAAGTAATTTGTAGTAATGACTGTGTTGACTTCAATTTTGGAGTGTAGTAGCTATGTTAAAGATTAACTATTTGGTCTCATTGAAGCCAACACAGAACTTGCTGCTGTGTTTTTTCTTCAGTGATAAATAAAATACTTACAGAATTTGTTTTAGTGTTGATTTGTGGTTATAGTTAGTGTTCTAATGGTAAGTTTGCATATTTAGTTGAATTTGTTATTTTACTTGACTTTTTATCAGTGCCATTAAATGTCTCAGTGTTTAGTATCAAAGAAAGAAAATACAAAATAACTTTAAACAAAAATCAAATGGGGCTAGGATGTTTCTCATAAAATGTCCTCCTTTGTTAATGTAAGAATTCTTTAGTTTCCTTGTAATGCTGTCCTCTAGAGTTTGTATGCATGTTGTGTCTGTGAAGTACCACCTTGGATTTTCACCAGAAATTTAAAAAATCCTAATTTCAGAGAATGTTAATTACAAATTCACTGTGGCTGTAGGCACTTACGTTATTTCTGTTAGTGAGTAGTCTACTGTTGAGAATGCCTGCTGGTACAGCTATAAGGCCAGAAGAGGGAGTATTGATGCTTTTTTACCTAATCAGATGTACTGTTTTCTTTTTGATGTTACCAATGTCGGAAATCACTTTTCAGCACTTACCTTTGTATTCGGCATTTCAAACACGTGGAAGTCTTAAAAGGTCTTTTGTGGGGGCGAGGACCTTTTCTAAGAAGATAATTTAAGAGCAGTTGATTATATTTGGGGCAGTAACCTGTGAGTTTTATGTTACTAGACAGCAAGCCTGTACATGTGACATCACAGAGAGATCTCAACTGACAACTTAATCATGTTTGTTTAGATGAGTTACAGATGCATGTGTAAGGTTTAGGTTTCCAGGCTAGTCTGCAAAGGCATCCTTTCTGCCCGAACTATTTCTCATACTGTTCTCCCAAGTTTTGTCTTGGTGGTCAGAATCCGAGCACGGGAGGAGGGTAGAGGAGTCTCATGCTGTTGCTTTGTGATCCTGCTCTTAGATTTCCACTATCCTGGCTTCACATTCTACTCTCCCACCCCTGCCCCAGTATTTATCAACAGATGTTAAAAGAAAGCTGAACAACCAACTTATTCCTTTTATGTGCTAGGTATTCTTCCATGTTCCCAGTGGCTTTTGCATTTTTAAATGAGAATAACATTGCTGTTAGCACAGATCTGAGGGGAGAGACATTATCAGCCCAAAGACTTCTGCATCCCATCAGTTGTCCATAGTGCCTACCAGGAGGCTGGCACATGGGATGTTTTTGTGTCAAGAACTACCTGTGTTTTGTTCTTTAATCAAAGACATTTTGACTGTAGGTTGATTTATAATTTTATAAATCTAATTGAAATACGTGGGACACGATGGAAGGAATGTTCCATAATGTTCTAGTGGCTAAGAACAAACTAGAAAATTAGGACTAGCACAGCCTTTCCCTTTAAATATATATATATTTGTGATATACTTTTAAAATGTATAATTTTGGTTTAATAAATCTATGACAAAAGTTGTAATCAAAGCTAATAATTCTGCAACTTCCAAAAAGGACTTTGTAGGAAAATTAAAATACAAAAAAAAAAAAAAAGGAGAAAAAGCCACTGGAAATAAGTATACAGAAAAGAACAGTTTAAGGCAATTTGTGTCTGCACAGTTGGTAAAAACCCTTTTTAAGGTTCCCTATACTGGTTTGTTACTGAGCCAATATGCAGCATGTTCTTATGAAGAAAATTGTCACAAATTGCTTTGTATCTTTTTTAAACTTTGAAAAAGGGGCTTTCTTTACCCTAGTTTTGCAGTGTTAAGTTTGTTTCACATTGAGTTCCAAGGATTGTTTTTAAGCGAATGTGCTTAAGTATACTTTTCATAAGAGAATTCTAGAAAATGAACTATAGTGATACTGTTTTAATTCCCAGTATTTAAGCATTAGCTGGAAAACTGAGGCTAATTTGGCACTGGTTCTTATGGAAGTACTTTTTAAGTGGATTAGTATAATGAATGAGTAATTGACCTGAGCATTTTCTGCATACTTCTCCCAATACTCTCCTGACTTGAGGACTTAAGCTCCCTCCATGCTCAACATGTTCCCAGTTCTGGCAAAATAGTGTAATGGTGTCAGAGTATCAAATTAGTATTACATATATCCCATCACAGTGATTCCCATATATTGAGGATATATCTTAAGCCACATACCTGAGGCCTTGGAAACATTGTCTGTAATTTGACTCTTTAAAATTATGAAGTAGCTAAACTGGTCCTGCCACCTTGCTAGTCCTTTTGGCCTGGAGAATCCACTAATCTGTTTATGGTTGCCCTTTTGAAAAGGTAGAACAGAGCAATAGGAGAGGTAACAGGAATTCTTGTTGACCTGAAAAACTTTACCCAAAAAGCAAAGCTAACTTAAACTGGTACCTTTTTTAGCAAAAGAAAACAAGTAATTACATGGTTTTTATTAAGCTACTTAAGCTTAGGCCTAGTCAAATGTGCAGTTGTCTGGGGTTAAGACTAGTAGGGGTGGATTTTTTTTCCCCCTAAGAAACTGTGCCTCTCCCTTATCCCTCTCAATCCTAATGCACCTTCCTTTGACCAAAAGGATTCACAGCTACCTAGTAGTATTTACCCCAGCCTGTAATATACCTTCAAATGAGTGTTCCAGATAAAGTCAGTTTGCTGTGGGGTAAGTTAGCTGTTTAATAGGAAAGGAGGAAACTTGTAATATCCTAGCTAAATCCTACTGGGAGCTTTATACACTTTAACATCTGCTGGCATCTGCAGATAACCATGCCTTGTTCATCTTAGTTGACCTGTTTTTGCCTCCTGTGTCTGTCTTGATGGTAGGTAGCCTCGTGCCATGACGTGGCATTTAGCATAGTGGATTTAAAGGTATGGGTGGGAGGTAAATAAAGTGGGGGTTGGGAACCATTGCTCTAAGATCAGGTTTAATCTCACTTATGGATAATTGGTGGGGTTCCAGAAACAGACTGGGGTCTTCCAGTAAGAATGGGACTTGAGGGACCCCTAGTAATTCCTTTGATTAGTGCTTATTCTGGTTTAAGAACTGCCTACATGCCTAAAGCCAAACAGCCTGGAATAGAACCTTCTTGAACACAGGTTGTTACATTAACATCCTAGAGTTCAAAGGATCCAACTTCCATTTAGTTTGAGAGGCAACAGCTGGAGTGAGCTTTCCTTCACCGGGGCCCTGAAATTGAGCAGTTGAGGGTGAGTACTGAAATTTCGCCTTCCTTCCTTTTTTATCTTAGTATCAAATATTTCTAAAGAACTGGAAGTGGATGGGTGTGTAGAGAACAGGCCAAGTAGGAAAGGTATAGGTGAGGTTAATGAATTCATAATACTGTTAACTGTACAAATACACGTTTTTAAAACAGCACCATTTCCAAGTTATACACAATATGATTGACTTGGCACAATTTTTAAAGGCGGAAAAGGCTAGTTGCTAGTTCAGTAATAAAAGATCTGGTACATGAGCGGATAAGGAGCTGTATTCTACCTGCTACAGATTGTGCATTTTACTAGGACGTAAACAAACCACAAGGAGGAATACCCGCCCAAATTAATACTGGAAAGTTTACAAAACCTTCACTTCTCATAACGGTGATGCACTAGGGGCTTGCTTCACCTAGAATTAGAATAACTGATTAAGGACAACCAAGAATATTACTTGCTTCAAACAATAAAATAGTCATTTTGCCAACATTCCATAAAATCGCCAGTTTTAAGCTCAGTTCAGAGGCTTTTAAAAAAATATTCTAGACCTAGTAAAGTGCCTCCATTCATAAAATGAAACATTCAAGGTTAGACAATTTCATACTGATGCGCATTAAAATAGGTTGACGTATACAGTAAATAAACAGCGCCTCTAAGTTGCCATATTTCAGTTAGTGGAATACAC
The DNA here is from genome assembly GCA_008086735.1 of Cheirogaleus medius. Classification (NCBI taxonomy): domain Eukaryota; kingdom Metazoa; phylum Chordata; class Mammalia; order Primates; family Cheirogaleidae; genus Cheirogaleus; species Cheirogaleus medius. Next base: position 2,718,000 of record VBSM01003143.1, read on the forward strand.
ACCCAGCCTCCGCGGTTCTGGATGTGGGCAAGCTAGAAACTGAAGCGACAAATGGAGATTTTAGCGTCTAGTCCCAAATGCTGGGCAGGGAAGTACTCCACACGGTCGGCTTTTGAAAAACCACCAAGATGATGTCCCAGGTTGAGCCAACTGCTGAGCTCCACGCCTCCCCAACAACTGGGGAGAAATACTGCGCAGACTAAGGGACGGCGACCCCGGCGGCGTGGTGCCAGCAGTCCGAGCCCAGGCCCTCAGCGCAGCTTCTTGCCCGGCAGGCCGTCCCTGGCGCTGCGCGGCGCCGGGCGGGCGGCGGGCGGCGGCGGCACTTTGGAGAGCGGGCAGTACTTGATGGTGTGCGCGTTGTCGCCGCTGGCGCCGCACAGGGGGCACGTGTAGCGGCGTAGCACGGGGCACAGCACTCGCCCGTCGGGGCCCTTCAGGATGTGGGTGGTGTAGAGCGCCACCGCCTCCTTGTTGTTCCGGCAGAACACGCACACCTGCAGCTCGGGCTTGAGCAGCCGGGCGGCCGCCGCCCCCGAGGCCCTGTGCAGCCGGGGCTCGGCCGCCCACGCCTGGGCCCGCTCCTCGCGCGGCGTCACTTCGGCGGCGGCGGGCGCGCAGCCCAGCAGAACAGCGGCGGCGCGACCCGCGAACGGGCTCAGCTCGGCGAAGCGCTCCTCCAGCAGCCCGGCCTCGGCGGGGCCCGCGCACAGTTCCAGCGCGCGCAGCTCCAGCGCGCCCCCCAGGTAGCGGCTCCGGGACCCCGGCTCGTCGCTGTCGTCGTCGTCGTCCTCATCGTAGTCTGGTGGCCCCGGCGCGGGCCCCAGCGCCCCCGGCCCGGCCACTGCGTGGGGGGAGCAACAGGACGAGGACGAGGAGGAGGAGGGCGGGGAACCGCCGCCGCCGTCCGCACCGCGGGCGCAGCCGAAGCCGGGCTCTCCGTCCACCGCCTTGGTGATGAGCGTGGCGAGCCCCAGGTAGTCGTTCCACGAGCTGAAGGGCTGCGGGTGCGCCGGGCCCTGGGCGCTCACGTAGCGGGCGCTGGGCACGAGCGCCATGGGCGGGGGGGCGCGACCGCGGCGGGGCGAGCGGGGCGCCCAGGGGAAAGCCTCCATGGGCGGGCCGCGCACGCCGCCTCCCCGCCGCCGGCGCTGGCCGGACGGAAGGGACGCGCCGAGCCTGCCCGCCGGCCTGCCGCGGGGTGGGGCCGCCTCGCCGCCTTTTATCGGGCCCCGCTCCTCCCCGCCCCCGGCCTCGCTGCCGCGGCCCTGCCCCCTGCGCTCCCCCGCCCCGGCCACCTCACCCGCGCCCCGGACGGAGGCGGAGCGGAGGCGGGGGCGGGCGGGCAGTGCACGCGCTCCGCTCCGGCCCGCGCGGCTCCCGCGCCCCGCGCTGCGCGGGCCTCGCCAGCTGCCCGGCACTTTCATTCTGGGGAGGGGGCGGGCGAGGCGCCGCCTCGGGCCACCGCGCTAATTGGCTGCCGACCAGAGCCTCTGCGCCACGGGCGTCGCTCCGGATGCTGATTGGTGCAGTCCGGCCGGGGGGCGTGCCCTGCCCGCGCAGCTGGGAGGTGCGGGGAAAGTACGGGAGAGGAGGGCCAGGGAGGGGCGGCTGCTGGAGCCCTCCTGCGTCAGAGCGGCGAGTCCTGGTTTTGGAACAGGTGACCGGGCCTGGGTCTCCTTCTGCCTGGTGGTGAGGTTTAGCGAGGACAGGGTTTGGGATGGCGACGGGTTCATGCCCCCACCTCCCAGTCCTTAATGCCCCAGGCCCATAATCGGAGAGGTCCTTTCTCTCCTCCCCCCTTGTCATCAGCATCGGCGGGGAAAGCTGTGGGGAAGCAGGGCTGCGCACGGTGGAAGGATGCGGTTCTCACAACTCAGCCGCCCGGCGCTCAAGGAACTTCGTTTGCACAGCGCGGTGGAGCACTTTCCACTGGGTGAAATGCTTACGCACCTGAGATTCAGAGAGGTTATGGTTCTTGTAGTGAGTAGCGGAGGGACGCAGGCCTTGCCCACAGCGCACAGCAGCCTCCAACAGGTGCTCAGAGACTCGGTGGCCATTAGCCGGCGCCTTAGGCAGGGCTGGGGCTGGGCCAGGAGAGCCTAGGACCGTGATTGAGGGGGGTGTGTGTAGCCTCTCACTCTCAGGGGCCTGGATCGAAATCTGGGGTGTGTGCAGTTTGAAAAACAAAGCATATTCAACATCGTAACTTAACACTTTGAAATGAATAAAATATTTGTTGTAAGAACTGGAGAATAAAAGTCAGAAAATGAGTTTTGATTAGGAAATTAGAGGTGGTCTTGCGTTTCCCAGAAACAGGGACTTCCTTTTTCTTTAATTGAAAGTAGGAAAAGTTTTAGGTCCTGAGGGCTCTTCTAGGATGGGGCCTAAGACCAGGACCAGGAACAGGCCTCCCCTGGTAGCTGGGTGGGCAGCAGGGTGGGCTTCTTGGTGCATGGCAGGGGTCTTTCCTTCGCCACACTGGACTTGTGGCTACTGAAACAGTGATGGGGCAGTCCTCATTAGGCCTGAGGCCATGCTCAGGGGTCTGGCTGTGCTCAGCAGGTGGAGCATGGCCCAGTAGGGGATGCCCAGAACCTTGCGCTGGCATAGGTTAATATCAGAACAAATAAGTGCTTTCATCAGAATGTCAGCAGTGGAAGGGATCTGTGGCATCATTCAGTCCAATCTTACTTTACAGATGAAGAAATGAGACCTGGAGAAGAGAAGGACTTCTTTAAGACCACACAGTGACTATTTGACAGCCAGAACGAGGACTGAGGTCCTGTCACTCCTGGCCAGGTGGCCTTTCCACTACACCATAGACTCAGAAAGTATTTCTGACTGTGAGTTTGTGCATGCGTCAGCAGAAACAAATACAGAACACAGGGGAAGTTGGAAAGAAGAGAGGCGGGGTGGGGAGATGTACCTTTGGTTGGGGCCCTGCCCTCAGGGAGCAGGGCCCCCCCGGCTGGCAGGCACAGGGGAGGATGAGGCAGCAAAGTGAGGCCTGTTCGGACCACCTGCCGGGTTTGGGGTTGAAGACACGTTTTTCAGCCTCTTCCTCCCCTCCCAGCCCCTGACGGTTGATACGAGTCCGGAAACTAGGCGGTAATATTCTGCACTTGCCAACCCGTTCCTTTTCCAAGTTTGTGTTGGCACTCAAGATAGAAAGTCATTCCTTTATTTCCTCCCCCTCTCCCACCAAAAATAAATAAAAGCCTCAATGCCGTGGGGCTCCTTCAGAAGCCTGGCAGGTTTGTTGACACTGAACTCTGAGCTCTTACCATGAGAATGCTGGCCCCCAGAGTGGTATGAAGATGATTATTCTATAAATGGAAAATTCTGCCCGGTTCACGCAGCCCTGCAGCCTGCACACGTTCAAGGTATGCAGACTTTCCAAGCTCGGAAGAGTGGGCGCTCCGCTCTGAGAAAAGCCCCGGCAGGGCAGGTTTACAGCGGCCGCTGCTGTGTCTGATCCCTGCCTGGGGCAGGCCAGAGACGAGGGCGAGTCAACCGCGGCCACCTTCCTCCCCCACGTGGCTTTCGGCCCTTGTGTTATAGGAGGAGAATAAAAACTTTGAAGTGAACGTGAATAAGAACAAACGCCTGGGCTGGGAGCTGCCGCCTGGCTGTGTGGGCAGCTGTGACGTGTGGAGATGGGCTGGAAGGACGTGGACAGGAATGAGGGTGTCCCGGGATCCAGCCACGGGCTGTTTCCACTCGCGCTCCCCTTCAAAGTGGGAGCTTGACCCGGAAGGGAAGTCTGGGCGTGAAGGCCAAGCGTGTCAAGGCTTTTGTCTGTGGGCACATGCTGGGCCTCGGCACCCTGGGAGCCTTTGCTGTTGGTGACCGTTGAAAGGCCAGAGCCGGTGCCTGGCCCACCCTTGGGTTCCATAAAGTTACTTTGTCACCAGACACAGGCCTCGTCCTGGCCGTGAGCGCCCCGGCTCTCCTCGAGGTGGTGGAACGGACTTCAGAGATGTTCTTAGAGCCTCTGATGAAGTCTGACTGCCTTTTGTTCACTTTCCAGGAGTCTGGAACGAAACAGCAGAAGCAGCCAGAATGTGAAAGTTTCTTCAGGGGACATCCTCAGACTGGCTGAGGCAGGAAGCTGGAGGGTTGCTTCCGGAGTGGGGCCTGCCTGGCAAGGGCGGAAGGCTCTGGCAGGGCAGGGTGGCCTGTGGTGAGGGCATCCTGGGCTCTGTGTTCCCACCGGCATGGCCCCGGCCCCGCCCCAGCCCTTTCCTTTGCCGGCAGCAGAAGGGAACTGCAGGAGGCATCCTGAGGCTCTTCAGAGACATGGGTCAGCCCTGGGCAATGGGGCGGCCTGGCCAGTGTCCAGGCAGCTACAGGGATGTTGTTTGTCGGGCCCTACGCTGCTGCTCACCCGCCTGCCGAGCTCCCGCAAGGGGCAGGAAGTGCTCTGGCTTCCCCAGCCGTGGGCTTGGAGGCAGGTGGGGCACAGTTGGGCACACTGAGGGCTCTCTCCTCTGATGTGTTGACTTTGTCCGTGTCATGTCTCTGTCAAGCTCAGAGAGTCCCGGGGACAGGGACTTGGCCAGGTTTGCATCCTGGTCCTTGTGAGAGGTCATATGTGGCCTTGGACAAGGGACCGAACCTCTCTGGGCCCCAGCGCCTTCCTCTGGTTAGCAGAGGGGCTCGTCATGCAAAGTGGCACCACGTGTGGTTGCCAGCTGACAGCCACTCCCCTCCTTTCTTAACCTAGTTCCGAGTCCCTCAGCCTCAGCAGATGAGCTGTGACAGCTTCAAGCCACTCAGAAACTTCCCATATCCCCTGGTCACAATTGGGTAAGGAGAGGGCCAGTGACCCAGTTCTGGCCCTTGAAATATAAGCGTGTGTCTGGTGTCTGCCGGGGGCGAGGTCTGCGGAGGAGTCTGCTTCCACAAGAAGGGGCAGGAGGGCCAGACCTCACCTTCTTCCTCTCAGGTTATGGAACTGCTGCAGCCCTGAGGTGACAAGTCTTAAGGACAAAAGGCTGGCACAGGTGATGGCTTACTGGAAAAGTTAAACCCTGGTGACAGTTTTGTGGGTGACTTGTTACACAAGGTAATTAAACATCTTTATGGTTTCAGCCACTTCCAGTCATGTGTCCTTTTACTTGCATTCATTCTAAACTAAACGTGTAGTGATATGGAAAATGCGCTTGGTAATCCCACCAGAAAGGTAGCATCCACTGTTCTGCCCAGATGGAGGTGACAGCCGTGTCAGAATTCCGTGTGTGCGGACAGGGGCTGGAAGGGGGTGCGGAGAACCGAGAGCAGGTGCTTCTGCTCTTCTCCCACCCACCCTGCCTCGGGCCAAAGTCTTGCGGCTGGCGGTCATAATAACCCCGACAGCATCACTGGGTGCTGTACACACACCGTCTCATGTGACTCCCCTGCCCCACAAATGCCACAGCCACTGTGACCACCCTCCAGCAAGGCTCCCATGCGGGGGCCCAGGGCCGCGTCACTAAGAAGTAGCAGGGCCGAGATTTGCACCTGTGTCCCTCTCGCTCTGAAGCTGGGTTTGTGCCTCTTCAGATGCACCTGGTCATTCTCTGGCCTTCTGGGGTCCAGATGTCGGGGAGTCTGGCCAGCAACACGCAGTGGCAGGGGCAAGAGGGGACAACGCGAGGAGCCGCCTGGGGCAAAACCAGGTACATTCCATTCATTGTCAGAGATGTCCCCAAACAAAACCAATCCCGGTTAAAGCAGTCTACGTGTTTCTGTTTACCCAGTAGTAGGTACTTTGGTAAAGTGAGTAATCCTTTCTCTGCGACACCCTCACTCCTCCCCGCCGTGTGGTTTTCTTTTAGAAATCTGGAGTGTCCCAATTTTGTTAAGGCAGGAGCTGCCTGGAGGCTGCAGGCAGAAGGGCAGAGGCCCTGGGCGGAGGATGCTGCTGATAGTAATGACAGTGGCTCTCGGGCTGAGCCCTTACAGTGCAGATCAGTTCTGAGATCCTCCCGGCAGCCCTGCACTGATTCCCTTTCACAAAGGAAAGTGAGGCTTGGGGAGGCTAAAAGCCTGTCCAGCCTCTCACAGCTGGTTGGTGGCTGGGATTTCTCCAGGACCTGTGTTGTTAGCTCTCATGCCTCCTGGCCCGTGGACACGCATTCATTTAAAGTTCACTACACCTTGCCTCCCTGCCTCCTCCCTAAATGGGACCATCAGCCTTCTGTTCCTCATCTTCAATCCCTGCCGTCTGCAGGGGAGTGGGGTAAAAAGCTGGGGCCCCTAGTCAGGGAGGGAGGGGTTATACATAAAATGGTAAACTATAAGGTCAAGGTTGCTCTCCAGTGGGCCTGAGAGCTCTGGGCAAAGGGAGGGGAAGCAGAGAGATGAGGGGGGCGAAGGGGTTGGGACTAGGCCGCCACGCAGGGCTGCTGTGTATGGTTCTGCAGGTTGCGCACTGCACAAGGGCTTACCATCTAAGGGGGCACCTTTTACTTTGTAGATGCAGTCATACATTTGAGTGAATCTATGATAGTTTTCTGGCAGATCTGGAGCAAAGTGTCTTTTTCTAATAAAATCAATATATTGTGACAGTTTTCTGACAAATGGAAAAAGGTGACTCGTGGAAGAAGTCTCTTTTCCTGATTTGCCCAAAGCCCAAAGCTTTGGCTCTGGCCAAAGCATGAAATGCTGAGCTTCATGAAGGCAGGCCTGGAGTTTGGCATTAGCCAGGTGCCCACGGGCCCTCCACATTCTAAAGCTTCAGGTGAGGCGTCTCCCTAATTGAGCTGATCAGGCAGGTGCTGCACTCAGTTTATCCTGGGTGTTACAGGTGGTTCAGCTACTCCCTTGCAACTCACATTTTAAACATTCCATAAGTCACTTTAGACACCTTCTCCTGGTCTTACCTGACCTACACTGACATTCACGCAGCTGTCCTGTGTTCTTTAGGGAGTCTTGGGTCCTGGTGGTGCTTCTCTATGACAGTTTTATTAGCAGCTGTGTCTGTCCTGGGGATTCTATGGCTTAGTGACCAGAAGGCAGAAGTCAATTAACGTAATTTACCACTTTAGTAGCTGTAGAAAAAGCATTTGATGAAATTCAACATAGTTATGATTAAAACTCTTGAGAAACTAGAAAAAGAAGGGGATTTCTTTAAGTGATAAAGCATGTCTACAAACTCTATAACAAATATATTTATACCTCTATTCAATTTATACCTCTATATTGTACGAGAAGCCTTGAGGATCCTAGCTAGTGCAGTATGACAAGAAAAAAATTAACATAAGGATCAGGGAGGAAGAAATGAAACTGCTATTATATCATATGAGTTTTTATGTAGAAGATATAAGGGAAGCTATAATAAACTGTTAAAATGAATAAGAAAATTTAGCGAGTTAGCTGGATACAAAATCAATATATAAAAATTAATTGCATTTGAATATACCAACAAGAAACAGAAACTGTAGTTAAAATATTAATTATAATAGCATTAAGAGATCTCCCCAAAAAGAAAACACCAGATCCAGATGACTTTATAGGCAAGTTCTATTCAAGGAACAAATAATCCTAATAATCTAATAAACCATGTAGAAGACCTTTATAGAGACAGTTATAAACCCTTATTGAAAGACATTAAAGAAAACTAAACAGGAGACACGCCACATTGTTGTATTAGAAACTTCACTATTATAAACTTGTCAGTTCTCCCAAATTCATCTATTTAGATTCAGTGCAATTCAAATCAAAATCTTGACTTTTTGCATGTTTATGTGCATGTGTCAAACTTGACAAGCTGAACCTAAAATTTATATGGAAAAATAAAGGCCAAGAAAGCCACCCTTGAAGAAAAAAAACAAAAACAACTATATGGGCAGGGTGGGGGTGGGGCTTGCCTTATCTAAGATAAAAATTATTCTACAGCTTCAGAGCACTTCAGATGATGCCCTGTTGACGCAGCTGTAGACTGTACACGGACCAGCTTTGAAAGCCTAGAACCAGACCCACACATATAAAGGAACTTGACCTGTGTTGGAAATTTGATCTACGATGGACTTCACAATAGTGTTTGAATAGTTGAGAATCCATACACACATACACACACACACACACACACACACACAGAAATCACACACCTAATCACATTTTAGGTAAAAATCAATTTCAGGTGGACTAAAGACTTAGCTGTGAAAGGCAAAACTCTGGCTCTTAGAAGACAATATAGGAAAATTCCTGTGACTTCAAGGCAGGAAAAGATTTCTTAAACAAGGCAAACACACAAAACCCCCCCTAACTATAGAGGAAAGGATTAGTAAATGTTATGTAATTGAAATTAAGAAACTCTGTTTCTCAGAAGACTCCACGTAGTAAAAAGACAGGTCACAAACTGAGAGGAGCTATTTGCAATACATGTGATTAAGGTCCTAGTGCCCAGAACATATAAAATAACTAAAAATTGATAAGAGATATACAACCAAATAGAAAAATTAGTGAAAGATGTGAGAGGAGATGTAATAGCAGAGATGTGATTGGCCAATACAAAAAATTCAATAAGATTATAATCTGGGAAATTCAAATTAAAACCAAATGGGATAATATTTTACACCACTAGATTGGCAACATCAAATATTTTGTCACTATCAAATGTTGACAAGAATGTAGTGTAACTGGAACCCTCATACACGGTAGAGGGAAAGAAATTGATATAACCAATAGGAAAATAATTTGTCAATATCTAGTAAAGTTGAAGGCAAGAATAACTTATGACTTAGCAGTCAGCCAAGTATATACTCCTGCGGCACTCTTGCACGTGTGCATTAGGAAACACAATTAAGAATTTTCACACGCTACCTACCGAACTAGGGTGGTTGTAATGAAAGAAACTGGCAAAAGTAAGTGTCGGTGCAGGTGTGGTGAAACTGGAACTCTCATATGCTCTGGTGGGAATGCAAAATGGCATAGCCACTTTGGAAAACAGTTTTCAGTGTTTAAAAAGCTAAACATAAATTTACCATATGACCAGCCATTCTACCTGTGTACAAAAAGTCTTGTACACAAGGATTCTTAGCAGCATTATTCCTATCAGTCAAAACCTGGAAAGAACCCACGTGTCTCTAATCAGTTGGCGAATGGGCACACAGAGCACGGTGTAGCCCGAGAGTGGAGCGCCACTCGGAATGAACGAACTGCAGATACTGAAGCTTGAAAACATTATGCCAAGTGAACGAAGCCATACACAAAAGACAATGTGTCCTATGGTTACACTAGGAGAAAAGGCAACACTATAGAGACAGGAAGCAGATCACTGGTGGCCTGGGGCAGTGGGTGGCTGAGATTGACTGGAAAAAAGAAAAGGAAAAAAAAATGATAACAAAATACTCTCAAAGGCAAAGGGTACTTTTTCATTGAAAATACTAAAAATAAATTTTAACTATTCAAACGGTTCATTCCTATTATAAAAATTGAAACAATGTAGACAAGGCTGATGTTTTCCTTCACCTACCTGACTCCTACCCGGTTTTTCCCTCTCCACAGGTGACTCCTGGAACATAAGCACCAGGAGGCTGAGACTTCACTTATATCTTGTCATCATTTTATCTCCAGGGCTGGGAGTGGTGCCAGGCACACAGTAGGCACTCAGTTCATGTTTGTTGAATGAATGAATGAATTCAGCATGTAAATTTCATCTTTTTTTCATCTTTTTTTTTTTTTTA
>VBSM01003143.1:2727773-2749524 GCA_008086735.1 Cheirogaleus medius
GAGGTTGCTGTGAGCTAGGCTGACACCACAGCACTCTAGCCTGGGCAACAGAGCTAGAGTCTCAAAAAAAAAAGAAAGAAATTTGCTACATAAGTCTTAGTGATTGTTATTATTATATCCTGGTTCAATATGGTCTGGATCTAATAACGGTATTTACTATGCCATATGGTCAAGTTACTTAACTTCACAGAAACTTAAATGGGGTTAACGATACAACTGCATGGGGTCGTTCTGTGGAATTCTAGGGGTTTTTGCCATGCATTTGCACATGCATGCATACATGCACACACATGCACTTTTTATGTAGTATATGAGATTCCATATATTCTTCAATTTGCTTTTTCAATATGTCTTAGAACCTTTCCAGGTCAGTATATAGACAGCCATCTCATTCTTTTTTTGCTATAAAGATGAACTATGGCTTGTTTAAGAGACGGTATCAAACTCCCTGGTCTCTCTTACTGGGGTCTGGCAGGCACTCTGCGAGCAAACCTCTCTTGCAGAATCCCCGGCTGATTGGGCTGAGTGCTCCCACGCTGGGAGAGCCTATTGATAGTTTAGTTTTCATTGACTGTGCAAATCTGTGAGTCTTTTTGGTTTGAATGCATCAGTCTTATCTGGAAATCTACCCCGAGACTATTTTGAGCCTGTTTGGCCAGGGATCAGCTGCTCTCGGGAAGCCTTGGGCACGCACAGCCGGTAGCTTGTCTGCAGGTGCCGCCTCCAGCAGGCTGTCACCACGGGCTCTTTAAGATGGGCCTGGGCTGGGCCTGGCTCCGAGGCTGATGGGGAACCTCCAATTCCCGAATCTTAAAGCAGGGCTGAGGGTCTCCTGGGGTGAGCTCTGGCCAATAGGGAGGGGACCCCAGGGGCATTCCCAGGCCCTTTTCCGGTCCTGCTCGGACGACTGTCTCTATGGTGATGGTTGGACACAGATGGGACGTTGCACGCTGGCCTCAGCTTCTGCCCCAGCCGTCCCTCAGCTGCAGAGAAGCTGCGGACATCCACACCCCTGTGCCCCTGCACAGACGGTTCCTTCTGCCAGGAGTACCCTTCTCTTTCTGCTTTTCAGCCTTCAAGACTCAGCTCAAACATCTCCCGTTCAGGAAAGCTTCCCTCTTCCCCAGGTGGCAGAGCTAGCCACTTTCTCCTCTGAGTTCCCAGGTATTTTGTCCCTGCTATGTCCTGGCCACAAGGTAGGACTGACCGCTGTTACCTATCTGTTCCCCTCATAGATGGGGGCTTCTGGAGGGAGGGACCCTCGGTGCCCATCCTGGTGCCTGGTATGTCGTGGGACTTTGCAAATATCTGATGGGTGAGGGACGCTCAGAGACTAAAGGACCTTAGGAACGGGCAGATGAATCCAATGAGTGCTCCATGGATGGGAAGGAGCTGATGAATCCTGTGACCAGGAAATGCAGGCTGTTCTAAAGGGACCACATCTAGTTGGGTTCCTCAGGATGACTCGTCACCTTCAGCCTGGCCCTTGAAGGCTAGAATGAGAAACCCAGCATGTCAAGAGACTTTAATTCAACTCAGTTGAAGTTCTCCCTCTAATTTCTAGAGAAAGACTAAAGGAAGATGGTAACCATTTATATCTAAAATACAAAGATCTTAAAGTACTCTCACATGAGGAGGGCACAGTAATTGTCAGTTTTCCTGGGGGAAAACTGGAGGATCTGACCCCCAAAACCTCAGCCATTTAGGATGAGGCTAAGAAGTAGGAAGTGAGTGGAAAGCCTGAAATAACGATCTCAGTGTTCTTCTAAAGCTATGCAGAACAGTCAGCTCCTCTCTAGGGGCCTACTAACTCTTACTTTCCATACATTTGTAACATGCTCTTTGGTTTCTCAGCTCAGACCATGAGCTGGTGGTGATAGTGGAGGTCGTGATGTGATGGACATGCACTCAGCCCCCTCTGTGGACAGTACTGTATGATGGCAGAATATAATAACTTGGTAATGTTAATTCCGAGTTATTGGGAACTTGTTAAATTTCATTTACTCTGTTTAAAAAGGCAGGAAATATCTAATACATTTAGTTTAGAAAATGATTAACACACCGTTTGGTGTTTTGAGTGTCTATTTTGTGGCTACATTCACTTGTGTGGTATCTCTCCTTTCTCAGCAGTACAAGGTAAGGAATAAAACCCGTGGGTAACGTATCCACCAATGTGCTAAGAGCTCTCCCCATCTCCTCATTTAGACGCCCGTAATCCAGCGAGGTAGATTTTATGGGTAATCCTATTTTATGCATGTGGAGGGTGAGGCTCAGAGAGGGAATGCAACACACTCAAGGTCACACAGCCAGCAAGAGCTGGAAGGGAATTTGAACCCAGGCTAAGAGACTCCAGTCCGGTGCTCTCAACCCAGCTGCTCTGTGTCTCTGCTGTGCTTTTCCTCTCCTGTCTCAGCAGACGGCAGCTCTCTCGGGTGTGTCTCCAGCTGTCCTTTAATCTCCCCGCTGCCCCCAGTGCCCTGGGAAGGTTCAGGGTAATGGAGTTGCCTTTCAGGATGGCTTTCAATGTCAGGGCCCCTGGTGTCCACTGCGTGACATTTGCTGATGAATGGCTCCCTTTCTGGAGCTGAGCATTCATTGTCTGGCCCTAGGAAAAATGTACCACGTGTCCCCTGATGGCCTGGATATGCTTGGGATGTGTCCATGGCCTTTCATTGAACCAACCACACCTTGTCTCTTGGCCAGCGGTAAAGTCTAGACCCATCTCTCTGCGTAGTGACTGGGCCCAGCTGGAGGGCAGGAGATGACAGCTCCTGGGAGGCAGGGTCCAGGGTCTTGGCCAGGCCACCTGGCTGGCTGCTCTGCAGGCTGCTCTGAGGCTGGAGGGTTGTGTGAGTCCTGGGCTCTGCTGGGAGTGGGGTCCAAGGCATGATGGCACCACTTGCCCCTGGCTACTACCTGCAAATGGAGGCCACAGGCCCCCCATGTTGAACACAAGTGTCAAGGTCACCATGATCCAGCATCATGGTTGGAAAGGGCCTGAGTGGACCAGAGCCAGGGTCCTTGTTTCTGGTCCACCAGGAACTTGCTATGTGAAAACACCAAGGTCTTTCCCTCCTCTGGGCCTCAGACTCCTCACCATTAAACCAGAGGGCAGGCAGTGGCATGGAAAAATGTTGACACATATCAATGTTAAACAGGTAACCAAACAGTATGGCCCCCAACTTTTTTTTTAAATGAAACGATTGGTATGTATCTTCTGCATCTATATATTTTGTGTAAAAAATATAGAAATATGGAAGAAAATATATGTGAACGTATAGAAGGATATATATAAAATTGCTAACAGTGGTCTTCTCCAGGTGGTAGAATTATGGGTAGTTTTATTTCATAACTATATATTTACTCACTTTACAAAAATACAAAAAATCTGAATGCAGGATGTTAGATTCCAAATCCTGAGCACTGCCTCATCCTTGCTATCACCTCTGCCACTAGAGCCCAGCAGTGATGACCTCTGTTGTCCCTGGAGACGGCAGCCAGTGCGCTGCAGGGACCAGGTCCACATGCCAGAAAGGTCTTTTTTTTGAGATGGAGTCTCACTCTGTTGCCCGGGCTAGAGTGCCGTGGCATCAGCCCAGCTCACAGCAGCCTCAAACTCCTGGGCTCAAGCGATCCTTCTGCCTCAGCCTCCTGAGTAGCTGGGACTACAGGTGTGTACCACCATGCCTGGCTCACTTTTTATATATATACTTTTAGTTGTCCAGCTAATTTCTTTCTATTTTTTTTTTTAGTAGAGACGGGGTCTCGCTCTTGCTCTTGCTCAGGCTGGTCTCGAACTCCTGAGCTCAAATGATCTGCCCGCCTCGGCCTCCCAGAGTGCTAGGATTACAGGCGTGAGCCACCGTGCCTGGCCCAGAAAGGTCTTAGTAGCTGCACCTGCCTATTTAGTCGCCTTGCTTCCCAGTGATTTGCAGTGTTGCACACCTGAGCGTGTTTTTGGCTAGGCTTCGGTGGTGCCAAACTCCATTTTCAGACAACTCAACCAGAAGTCAGGGTCCTATCTGCTTAGTCACCTCTCTCCACGCCACCCACTGCCCGCCTCTAGACTCAGGCGGCAGACAGGCCAGGAGCTGAGAGACTGGAGCAGAGTGAGACAGTAGAGCGAGGCTCTGGGCTGCCTCTGCTTTCCTTTCCTTCCCCAGCCATTCTCTGGGATCATTCCTGTCTCATGCCTGTTCCCTCTTCTGTCCTCACTGTCCCCTAGTAGATCCCAGCCAGCAGTCCAGACCAGCTCACGTGCTGCCTCAAGCCTTCAGTGGTTGAAGCAAGCCTTTGTGTACTTCTTTGGGTTCCTCTGGACAGCACCTCCCTCATGCCCTGGTGTCCTGGGAGGGCTGTCAGTCACAGCCCTGCTCCTGCCACAGGTGGGCATATGACACAGACTGTCCAATCCCAAGGTCCTCTCCCCTGGCCACAGAGATGGTTCAGGCATGGGCATGTGACCCAGACAGGACCAGTCAGACTCTTCCCTGAGACTGGTGGGAGAACGTTGTGAGAGAGAAGTGTTCCTTTTGCTGTCACTGCTCATCTGGGATATTGTGAGTGTGTGACTGCTGGTGGTCATCCTGCCCACACAGGAAGAGCACCTCCCTGCAGAAGAAAGCCACATGCAGATGGAGCCCTGATGACATCATTGCTTCAGCCCCTGGATCCAGCTGTGCCTGAAGCAAGATAAGCCTGGACTTCCCAGTTAGGTGAGTCAATAAATCTCCTTTTTGTTTGAGCTGATTTAAATTTTTTTTTTTTTTTTTTTGAGACAGGGTCTTACTCTGTCACCCAGGCTGGAGAACAGTGGCCTGATCATAGCTTGTTGCAGCCTCCAACTACTGGGCTCAAGTGATCCTCCTGCCTTAGCCTCCCGAGTAGCGGGGACTACAGGTGGGGACTACAGGGGACTACACCATGCCTGGCTAATTTTTTTATTTTTGAAGAGGCAGGGTCTTGCTGTGTTGCCCAGGCTGGTCTCGAACTCCTGGCCTCAAGTGATCCTCCCACCTTTGCCTCCCAAAGGTCTGGGATTACAGGTGTGAGCCACTGCTCCTGGCCCTTGGGCTGAGTTTGATATGGGGTTCTGTTCCTTGCATCTGGAGGAGACCCGACCAGTACAACTTCCCTGACCCCCACCCCCGAGTGCCCCAGCGTGCAACTCCTTGGGGTGAGTAGCTCGTGTTTCGGCTTCTGTGCTGCATCGTTTCGCCTCGCTACCGCCCCTCCTGGGCGGGCCCCCCAGCTCCTCTTCTGGCCCACAGCTTGGAGTCTGTAGGTAGGATTATATTTAGCGAGTGAACCAGGGTAGGGATGAGTGAATGTGGCCACCTGGAGACCCTTTCTGCAGCTGCTGACACTTCTACTCAAGGACAAGCTGGTTCTGAATTTACCTCGCAAGGAGACTTTTTAAGAAAATAAACAGATCTAGCCCTGCCGGCCAACATTCCTACTTTAGGAATGAGGCTGGACTCGGACAGTGCCTCAGTCATCGGGTTCTGACCTGCCGCAGGTTTAGAGAACAGACAAAACTGTTTCTGGGTGAACGAGGAAGCCCAGAGCCAGCGCACCGGCCCTTACCTGGGCCCGGGCTGGCAGTCAGAGCATGCTTGGCGTCTTGGAGGGCAGCCGGGAGCCGGCCAGGAGGCCAGAGGCGGGTCCTATGGTGTTTGCGCGGCAGCATCACAGACAGGGGGTCGTTTGAAGTTGACGGACAGCTGACTTCCTGCCAGGAACCTTGACCGTGCACTTCAGCTCCTGGGGAAAGTGCAAATTTATATAGTGTGGTGCAGTCCTGGGACATAGGCATGGTTTTTAGTGTAGCTGCAAGAATAACAGTTATGATGGATCTTTAAAAAATGGAATCAAATGATCAACATGTTTCCAGGTCTGCACCTTGTAGAAAGTTTGGTGGACAGTTGAAGAAATGTTTTCCTGTAATGAATTAGAAAATGTTTTTTTTTTCCCCAGCTAATCTTTCCTAATAAATTCAATTGTGGTGGGGTAGGATTTTTAAAAATAGTTATTTCCTGAAACATAACATCTGCTGGTCTCAAATTGTCAGAAAGCTCCCTTGATAAATCTGAAATTGCTGAAGGTAAAATGTTAATTCTACAGTTTGCTCATATTTTATTTTGACTTGTGAATGCCACTCTTTCCTCCTTACACTGGCCCTCAAGTATATGCCATGATTGTGAATTAGGTATTCGGTAAGCCCAGGTGTGGTGGTTTTAGCAGAAGCATGACCATGCAGGGAAGGCAAGCCCATATCTAAAGATTCCATTCCAGTGAGAAGAAAGTGCTGCCCCTCCCATGATGGAAATGATCCAATGTAATCAACTTGCCACTGGATCACTGTCTGGTCCCCTTGGGGAATGGTGACATATCTGTAGCCAGTGGGCCTTGAGGAGTGGAAGTCCACGTTGCTGAAACCGTGCGTAACCTCTATCCATGGTGCCATGGCCACTTTGCTTGGTGTTGGTTTAAAGGTGGTGTTTAATAATCCCAAAAGAGTCTAGTTATTTCCTCTTCTCCAGGCCACAGTAACCTGGCCGATGGCTGCAGGTGATGCTGGGGAAGGCTATGTTGGCAGCATGGCAGAGTTCTTTCTCAAGGGGAGGGGTAGACTGTGCTTTCCAAATGTAGCTGCACTGAATGTAGCCCGTCTCACATGCTCCTGCTATGACGTCACGTTGAGAATCCTTATTCTTCAAGATGTAGCGTCTCTTTCTTGGATTATGGGCTGGTCTTAGTTCTAAAAAATAGAACATGGAAGAAGTGATGCTATTTGGAATTCAGTTTCCATCTGGTTCATTCTCTCTCTCTCCCTCTCTCCCTTCTTCTTTGTGTCTTAGGAATCCTGAACCAACACATAAGAAGTCTGGCTATGCTGGAACTCCCATCCCAGAGAGACCACACATAGAGGCCACATAAAGTAGAGGTGGTTGAGAGGTCCCAGCTGTCCTCTAAGCTTCAACCAGCAGACACGTGGGTGAACGTTCAGGTGATTCCAGCCCAGCCTTTGAGTTGTTTCTGCTGAGGCCAGGTAGCATAGAGATGAGTTGTTCCCACTCAGCCCTGCCCCAGATGCAGATTTACAAGCAGAATAAATGATGTTGCCTTAAGCCACTAAGTTCTGGGGTAGTTTGTTATACAATATTAATTACAGAGTCTTTGGTCTCTGGGCTGACTCAAGTTGGGAGTGGTTGAGGGCTTTGACTCTATGGTGCTGATTCAAGTCAAACTTTTGCTTACCTGATCAAGAGCTTTCTGTTAATACCAATCAAGTAAGTAGCAGGTTGCCTATCTCTTTCAGTTCCAGGGACACCATGATTTTTCCTCCAATGCCAAAGATGTCTTCTCATCAAACAATTAACACTTCAGTTCTGTTGCTTGTTACAGAAACCACACCAGCATGGCCAGCCATGGCTAAATGCCATTCTCTGGCCTTGGCTTCCCTAGGATTTCATCTTCACAGTTCAATTCAGGGACCCAGTTTGATGTCACTATCACTCCTGGTCTACTAAGAATAACCACTACAGAGATCTTCAAGGGTGTGGTGCAAACCATATCAAAGTATTTCTCAAAGCCTCAGTGACCTCTGGATACTCCCAGGGGTCACAGTGAGAGGGCAGGTGAGCAAGTGTCACACAGCAGACTCACTCCAGCATTCCATGCCCCCAAGCCTTTGGATACAGCCCTCTATGGTATACCAAGGAAGTTTTGGCACCTTAACCTCATTCAATATAGACACATTTGGGTCTACAATTTAAGAACCGGGAACCAAGCAAGCCAATAAAAAATGGAAGCCCTCTGCCTATGATACCTTTCAGTCTAGAGTCTGAGTTAAAATCTGCAGTAGAGGACTTCCCATGCTAAGGTGTTAGAATAGTCCCTCTGGGGCACCTTGTAGAAGCAAATATAAGACTTTCAACTGCAATTCTTTCACAATCCAGGGCCCATGGGACTACTGAAGTTGAACTCAGCACCCAAAATCTCAAAGGACATGAAGAATCACCATGAGGAAGAGATAGCATGTAGGGTTAGTAGTCTTAAGAACCTGAGCAATTTGAATTTACTGAAGAGAGAAAAAAACCCACAAAGAAACAATAAGGAAAGAACAGGATACTGTAATAAAAGAAAAAGCAGATTTGAAAAAGAGCTATTGATACATTGAACTTAGAAATGATAAACACAGGCATTGAAAATGATGACATTCCATGGATAGGTTAAATAGCAGGTGAGACACAAAGAGAAAAATTAGTGATGAAATTCTCTCAAATGCAACCCACAATGATAGATGGACAATGTGAAAGAGGTTAAGAGATGTGGAAGATACAATGAGAAAGTCCAACATACACCTAATCCAGGAAGTATAGCATGGGAAGAAAAATGGAGAAGTAATATCCAAAGAGATAATGTCTTAAGAGTTTTCTAGAATTGATGAAATATATGAATTTTCATATTGAAACTGGACGAAACAGAATATTTTACCTCTGAAGTAAAAACAAGTAAATCCCTACTTATACACAATAAGTAAAATTGCAGCAAACGCAAAACAAAGAGCAATCTTCAAAGCAACCAGACATAGACAGATTACTTACAAAACAACAATGATCAGGCTGACAGCAGACTTACTAATAGTAACAATAGTGGCCAGAAGACAATGGAACTAAATAATGAAGATGCCACTGTAAATAACTGTTAATCAAAAATTCTATAGCCACCTAAGAGTGAGGTTGAACAGAAGACATGTTCACACAAACAAAGTCTAAGAAACTCTAACATTCACAGTCCCTTGCTGAAAGGATCGCTAAAGGATGCACTCCATTAAGATAGAATTTAAGCCCAGAAGAGAAAAGTAGGATTTAAGAAGTAATCGTGAGACAATAACTTCGTCATTATGTACATAAGTCTAAGCATTGAGTGTATAAAAAACAGCAATTAAATAGCAACCAGTTTTTGGGATTCAAAAGCACAGACCACAGCATCTTGGAAAGTCATCGTGGGCCTGGAGGCAAAGGTGCTAAGGTCTTTGTGTCACTGAGGTGGAGGGTAGTGATGCTGTAGTGTAACTTGGAACCTCATTACATACGTATGTTAAAATACTGTAGAACCTAGCTAAAATTACATAAGTAGAAGGTATTTTGAAGTTAGTAGAAAGAGAATCTTTAACAAAACCCCCTGATCAGTCCAATAGAAAGCAGAAGAGGAGAAAAAGAAGCAAAGAAGAGGCAAAGTACATAGAAAACACAAAATAGGATGGTGGAAGGCAATGTATTAACAAATACTTCAGGATCACAGTATGTGTAAGTGGATTGTACTTGCCATTTAAAAGACAGAAATTCTCAGACTGGCTGGATTAAAAACGCTACCAACAACAATAACAATGCCCCCCAACTCCCAACTTGAATCCAGCTTTGTGCAGGTAACAGTGGTGAATCAAACATAAGAACACTAAGGTCGAAGGAGATGGAAAAGGCTATATCCAACAACTCCTGACCAAAAGAAAGCCAGTGTGGCAGTGTCATCATCAGACACAATAGTGAGAGAGGGGGCCTTCCCACCATGGAAAAGGAGCAGTTCACCAGGATGATACACCTGGACTTGTATCCCCTCCCAGCATTGTTTCAAATATGTACTGAGCACAGAATGATAAGAAAACATGCAGAGATTTACAGTCTTAGTGGGAGATTTTAACAGTTTTCTGGAAAATGAGAGTTCTAGTAAACAACAAAATTAGTAAATATATAGAAGTTTTAAAAAATATCCTTATCAATCTCAATTGGATGCATACATAGAGAACCTTAGCCCTGTGTTTATCATTTCAATATATATTTTTCAAACACATGTGGAACATGTACAAAAATGGATATTTGCCAGCCCAAAACAAGTGTCAGTAAATATGAAAGAACTACTATATACACACCATATTCTTAAACCTCAATACAATAAAATTATAAATCAATCAATAGTAAAAAGCCAAAAAGAGAAAGATTATTCCCAGGATTTCTCAACCACGCTCACAACAACATGAGCATGGGACCCAGACTGATAGTCACCACTGTGGGCAGATACGCTCTGTTGTCGCTGGGGCGACCCATCCCTCCCCGGGCTGGTGGGGAGAGCCAAGGATGGAAAGTGCATTGTGAGTGTCACTTGGTGGGCACATGAGCTGGTGTGTTGGTCCTCGAGGCTGGTTCCAGCAGGAGCAGCAGCTGCCACCAAGTCAGTGTACAAAGTGGAGATGACACTTGAGGGCTTTTCTCGTTGGCTGTCTCCCTAGTTCCCTACTGACTCCAGATTCCCTTCTGGATGAAAAACCCGTCTTCAGTCTGGAAGCAGCCTCTACCCTGACTGCTGTGGAGACGGCTGTCTCCACCTTGCTTGTCTGTGGCCTGGATCCTGTTGGGCCTCAGGGTTGGGTGGGTGTTGCTGAGTGAGCATCTCACTCGATGGCAGCTTTGAGTTGGCCATTTGGTTTAGCCCAGCGCTGGACCCGCAGGCAGAGGAGGAGAGGCAATGTGTCGTATGGAGAAGGGTCTGGGAGTCAGGAAACCTCAGTTCTGCTCTCAGCCCTTGAGCAAGTCACCACTGCCCCCGTGCCCGAGTATACGTCCTTTGTGAAGGCACTCAGCCATCAGAGGGAAGTTAGGGATCTGGGGTCCCATCTAGGGCTCTTGGTTGCAAGTGACAGAAACCTCTCTCAGACTGGCTCAAACAGAAAGGGAACTGATTGGCTGCTGAAACTGGCAAGCTCACAAGCGACACTGGCTTCCATCATGGCTGGAACCAGACCCTCAAACAAGACCATTATTAGGACTTCCCTCCTCTCTCCATTTTCAGCACTGCTGTCCTGAGCTGCCTTCCCTCCAAGGCTCCTGCTCCCCACCTCAGCAGGGGTGGCATTTGCACACCCAGGCTTCCATCCAGTCAGCTTTGGAGCCCCAGTGGAAAGGGAATGCCTCTTTTCTGACAGTTTCAGCAAAAATCCCAGGATTGCATTTCATTGGCTTAACTCAGGTCACGTGCCTGTCCCTGAACCAGTCACAGTGGCTGAGGATTGGAATGCTCTGACTGGCCAGGGCTTGGTCATGAGCTTGCCCCTGGAGCTGACGGGAGCAATTTCCCAAGACTCCCAGGATATCGGGGAAGCAGCAGGCAGGAGCCCAGGGGCGGTTGCTGATACTCTCCTCCTGTCCACACTGTGGTTACCAAGCATCTGGCCTGGGATGCAGAGATGAGTTTGGATCTTAAGTTCCTCACACTCTGGGGGAGGCAGAGAATACACAACGAACCACAATACCAGCCACATCATTTTGCAGCCTATAACAGCAGCCCACTAAGGAGACAGTAAGGACTATTACTGGGGGTCAGGGAGGGCTTCTCAGAGGAGGTGACATCTCATGCGTCTCTCTCTTTACTTCCTGCCTGTCCTCATGGGCAGTGGAGCCCTGTGCTTGACTCAGGGCTGAGCCTGGGAGCGGACCTCAGGCTCCACTCCACCTGAGGGAAAATGTGGAGAATCGGCTGCGGCAGCTGCAAATCTGATTATTGGGAACAGAATGGCTTCTAAGGCCTCTTTGAGGAGCCTGGCTTCACACATCTAAATATGGAAATTTAATAACCATGCTCGATGGTTATTAAACCTTTCTCTATCTGCACCACTCCAGAGAGAAAATTAGTCTCGGTGACTGCAATTTTACAGACATTAGGAGGCTGGTGCAAAAAACATTGCTTCACCAGTTCGAGGGTCTGAGGTGACAGAAGAGGCTTCGCTGATAGAGTCATAGAATGTGAGAGCTGCAAGGCCTTAGGTGTCAGGCCAGGGATCTTTGCATGGGGTCTGTGAAGACTCCTAAATTGTAGGTGAGATTGTGCGTGTGCGCACATGCGTGTTCCCTAGGGAGAGTGTTCATCGCTTTCATCAGATTCACACAGGACCTGTGACCACCAAAATACTAAGAGGCCCGAACGGGGCTACACTCCTCAATTGGTGATGGAGGGAAAAGAACCCTGAGGAGAAGGTTTGTCCAAGAGGTCAGTGTCTGAGGTGTCGCAGAACCTCAGGTGTCCTGATTCTGGGCTGAGGAGAGCTTCCTCTAAACCAGCGGTTCTCCAGCCTGACCAAGCATCAGAACCCCCAGGGACTGGCCAGCCACCTGGTTCCGTGGGCTGGCCCCAGACCCACTGAGTCGGGGTGTGGGCGAGCTCCAGCAGCCTGCGTGGGTAGAAGCTTTTCAGGTGGTTCTGATGCTGGTACTCGGAACTGGCGCTGGGACACAGACCTGGGTCCAGAGCTTGAGAAGAACAAGCTCCAAATCAGTGGAGGATCCAGGGGCCATCTTTGATGAGTCAGTGGGTAGGTCAGGGGTTTCCAAGACCATCCTCAGAATTGGTCTAAAAGGACACATAGAACTCAACATACAGTCAGACCCATGGCAGAGATTTATTATAGCAAAAGGATGCAAAGAAAAGTAGTGAATGGAAAAGGCACATTGGACAAAGTCTGGAGGAAATCAGATGCCAGCTTCTATGAGTCCTCCCAGCAGGTTCCGCAGGCCATGCCTAATGCCGCCAGCATCAGACTGTGACAGCAGGTGTGAGTGTCCTCAGCTGGGGAAGCTTGTCTGAGCCTAGGAGTCCAGGGTTTTTATTGAGGATCGATTTCTTAGGCACTCTTTGCCTAGCACGCACCAAATTTCTGGACCTTCAGAAGGAAAGCAGGTGTTCAGCATAAACTTCGTTCGTGCTCACTTGACCAATGAGGCAGTGTGTCATCAGAGCTCTAGGGGAACCACCAAAGGGTGGCCAGGTGTATTGGCACACCTGTGTCCACTGCAGACAGGTGACTGCAGCAGCTGAATGTTTTGCATCCCCCAGAAATATGATGTTCCTGTGACCCCCCCGCAAACTGGATTGTCTGCTTCTGTGTCACCCCCATGTCCCTGTTAAAGCCCAAGGGGATGCATCTGTTTGCCCAGTCCCAGGTCAGTATCTGACATTTACTTCTCCAGTGAGGGCTGGGCTTTGTCTCCCAGCAAGGCTCATTGGCAGGTGTATTAGTTTGCTAGGGATCTAGTAACAAAGCACCACAGACTGGGCAACAGAGGTTACTGTTCCCACAATCCTGGAGGTTAGAATTCTGAGATCAAATTGTGGGTAGCATAGTTTCTTTTGAGGCCTCTCTTCTTGGCTGGTAGGTTTTCATGTTCCCTGTGTGTATGTCTGTGTCCTAATCCCACCCCTTCTGTTTTTTCCATTTTTTTGTGGTAGAACACACATAATTTTTAACATTTTAACTATTTTTGAGTGTACAATTATAGTATTAAAAATATGCAAGGCTGGCCGGGCGCGGTGGCTCACGCCTGTAATCCTAGCACTCTGGGAGGCCGAGGCGGGTGGATAGCTCAAGGTCAGGAGTTCGAAACCAGCCTGACCAAAAGCGAGACCCCGTCTCTACTAAAAATAGAAAGAAATTAATTGGCCAACTAAAAATATATATAGAAAAAATTAGCCGGGCATGGTGGCGCATGCCTGTAGTCCCAGCTACTCGGGAGGCTGAGGCAGAAGGATTGCTTGAGCCCAGGAGTTTGAGGTTGCTTTGAGCTAGGCTGACGCCACGGCACTCTAGCCTGGGCAACAAAGTAAGACTCTGTCTCAAAAAAAAAAAAAAAAAAAAAAAAATATGCAAGGCTGGGAGTGGTGGCACATGCCTGTAGTCCCAGCACTTTGGGAGGCTGAAGCAGGAGGATCACTTGAGGCCAGGAGTTTGAGACCAGCCTAGGCAACATAGTGAGACCCAATCTCTACAAAAAATAAAAAAATTAGCCAGGCATGGTGGCAGACGCCTGTAGTCCCAGCTGCTCAGGAGGCTAAGGCAGGAGGATCACTTGACCCCAGGAGTTGGAGGCTGCAGTGAGCTATGATGATGCCATGCACTCCAGCCTGGGCAAAAGAGACCATGTCTCTTAAACAAAAATTCATAATGTTGTGCAACTATCACCACCATCCATCTCCAGAACTCTTTTCATCCTCTAAAACTAAAACTCTATATCCATGAAACACTAACTCCTCATTACCCACTCCCACTCCATACTGAACCTATAAGTCTACTTTCGGTCTCTATAATTTGACTTCTCTAACTACCTCATATAAGTGGAATTATATAGTCTTTGTCTTTTTGTAACTGGCTTATTTCACTTCCCTGCTTCATGTCCTAAGGGTTCATCCATGTTGTAGCATATGTCAGAATTTCCTTCCTTTTAAAGGCTGAATAATGTTCTATTGTCCGTTAAAGAACACTTGGTTTCCTTCCACATTTTAGCTATTGTGAATAATGCTGCTATGAACATGGGTGTACAAATCTCTCTTTAAGACCTTGCTTTCAATTCTTTTGGGTATATGCCCACAGGTGGAATTGCTGGATCATATGGTAGTTCTATTTTAATTTTTTGAGGAACTGCCATACTGTCTTCCATTTTATATTCCCACCAACAGTGCATGAAAGTTCTAATTTCTCTACATCCTTGCCAACACTTATTTTCTGTGTTTTTAAAAAAATAGTAGCCACCTACAGCCGGGCGTGGTGGCTCACGCCTGTAATCCTAGCACTCTGGGAGGCCGAGGCGGGCGGATCGCTCAAGGTCAGGAGTTCAAAACCAGCCTGAGCAAGAGCGAGACCCCATCTCTACTAAAAATAGAAATAAATTAATTGGCCAACTAAAAATATATAGAAAAAAATTAGCCGGGCATGGTGGCGCATGCCTGTAGTCCTAGCTACTTGGGAGGCTGAGGCAGAAGGATCGCTTGAGCTCAGGAGTTTGAGGTTGCTGTGAGCTACGCTGACGCCACAGCACTCACTCTGGCCTGGGCAATAAAGTGAGACTCTGTCTCAAAAAAGAGAAAAAATAGTAGCCATCCTAATGGATGTGAGTTGTGTTATTTCTTTATAGTTTTGATTTGCATTTCACTCATGATTAATGATGTTGCACATCTTTTCACATGCTTATTGACAATTTGTATATTTTCTATGAAGAACTGTCTGTTCAGGTCTTTTGTCCACTTTTGCATCAGATTGTTTTTTGTTGTTGGTTTTTAGGAGTTCTCTCTATATATCTGGATAAAGCATATCTCTTGCCAGAGACGCTTATAACCGTCTCTTCTCCAAATGCCGTTCCAAACTGAACGGGGAGCTGGGACTTCATGTGCTGAGAAAGTCCTGGTGAGGCACCCGCTGCTTTTCCGTGTACCAGGATGGAACTCGCACAGGCACAAAGAGGTGAATGACAGCGCTGGTTCCGAGACCAGGGAGCTTATACTTCCTGCGCTTTCTTTATGAAATCCTTGCCTAACCCAAAGTCATGAAGATACTCTCTTACATTACTTCCTAGAAGCTTTTGTTTTACTTCTCATGGTTTATAAGTAAAAACACATGCTAAAATTTGTTTAAAGATGGATGGGTTGCCATACAGTGAAATTCAATTTGGGGTAAAAATAGGTAATGCCACCTAAGCTTTGGTTTCCTTAGCTAGGAAATGTGGATAATCATTGTCCCTCCATCACATTGAATGTTGTGACATTAAATGAGATAATACATGTAAAGTGCTCAGTGTTCAGAGTAGGAATGCACAGACAGTATGTAGAACTCAATGTAGGCTCTTATTGTTCCAGAACATCCTAGCTGTTTTTCTGGCCATCTGGTGTTCTGTTTGACAGACAGGGTGTTGTGGGTCATCCCTTTTTTCCACTCTTGCAATCCGCGCTGCACAAACATGCCTGCAAGCACAGGCACTTGTGCGTTTTTCCTGCAGGACAAACTATGTTGATTCTTGATGGTTCCTCGTGTCCCTGTCAATGTCCCCACATGAGTGAAATGGAGTAAAGGATGAGGAAGACGCCTCCAGGGACCCTCCCGCAAGGAGCTGTCAGCTGAGAAGCTGCTGGAGGAAGAGGAGGAGGAAGAAGGCCAATCAGTAAGATCTGCCCTCAGAAGGAGGGTGGGGCAGCCGCTGCAGAAGAGCAGCTTGTGGGAGCCTTTGTGCCTTCCGAGGAGTAATTGCCTTTGATGGTCTGTTAATAGGAGTCATTATGTGGTTATTAAGAAGGGACTGCGATGAGCCCAGCTCAGGCTTGCTAAATTCAGGGTCAGGCTTGCTAAATTCAGGGGTCTCCAGGCTTAATGTTTCTTTCTGCCTTGCAGATAAGGAGCCCCCTAGAATGGGGGAGGTAGGCCTTTTAGCCCAGCAGGTGGGGCAATGCTTGAGGGTGCCAACTGATGCCTGGGGTGGCTGGTGGGAGGGCAGGGGCAGAGGTAGGAACAGAGAGATAGTGAGCAAAATGGGGGGAGGGGGAGAGGAAGGAGGGAGAAAAAGAAATTGGAAAGAATTCTGGCTCTCAGGCTAAATTCTAGAGCCTGAATCCCCGGGGAGCCATTGCCACTGGCAGTTCCGGGCCTCTCCAGCCCTGCTGATTTAAGTTCTGCATTGAACAAGACCCCAGGGCGACTGCTCTGCTATTTTCAAGTTTGAGAAACGCTGGTTTGGTGCTCACCAGGGTGAGGGGACCCCTAGGGAGATAACGGAGTGGAATGCAAGGGCAGAACTTCCATTCCTTGTCAGGGGTCCCAAGAACCAGCTGTTTGATGAGAATTCATGACAGCAGTTGTTCTGGCCCAGTTACTCTACTTCCCCTGGAAAAACCCTCTATGAAACCCAAGGCTCCCCCCTTTCTTGCGTGGACACTCTTTTTGGTGTCCCCCCATCTGCACCCAGATGTTGAAATAAACAGCATTTTGCTACAGCTTCGCGTGTCTCCCTCTCGGCTGCGGACCCGACAGGGCGCATCATGGCCAATAGGTCGGGAGCACTCTGCAGCTGGGCTGCAGGTCAGCCCGTGCTGAGATGGGCTGAGAAGGATGCGTGATGGAGAACAGTGCTTGGGAGACAAACAAAGCAGAAGAGGGTGTTGCGACTCTGGAGCAAGTGGCCAGCGGTGTCACGAAGGTGACCTGTGTGCAATGACCTCAAGGAGGTGAGGAAGCGAGGCTGCTGTACCCAGGAAGGAGCCAGGCCGGGTTCTGTCCTGAGAAAGACTGTTCCCCCTGGTCCCCTTGCGTGCTCGGCCCCAGCCCACACTGAATTCAAAGCCAGGAGGGATGTGAGCAGTTCTGGGCCCGAGTCACCTACTGCAGCTGGAAAGAACCATCTCTGTCCTCTCCTGGCTCTGTCCTCTGATGCTTTCCAGCCGTCACGCGGGACACCAGGGCATCTGCCTGATGCCCAGTTCTGGGAAGTCTGGTTTTCTTCCCAAAGCCAGAGATCATATGCTTCCTCTAGGAGGTTGGCTAAAACGCCATCAGTTTGGGGACCGGGTGGGTGGGTGGAGAGGCTAGAAGGAGGACGAAAGTCTGGGGGTTGTAAACTGCCTCCTGCATGGCCCCTCCCTTCATGGAGCGATGGCCAGGAGGGTGACCTGCTATAGGTCCCTCGGAGGACTGGTTGAGATGGGGTGAGGCTGATGACCCCTAGTCGTGCAGCCAGGGCCTAAAGCGTCCAGGGATGCTGGCCAGCTGGAGCCCAGAGAAAGCACGGCGGTCCCCTGACACCAGGCAATGAAAGGAGACACACCCTGGGGTCAGGATCTGGGCACTGGAGTCCTAGTTCCCACCAATGCCACTGACAAGCTGTGTGACCTTGGACAAGTCACTTTACCTCTCTGGGCATCAGTTTCCTTATCTGCAAAATGGAGATAAAAAGTAGTATCTACCTGTAAGGCTGTTTTGACCATCAATGTTATCAGCTGTCAACAATAATAAAATTAATAGTAATAGTAAAGCAATTTATCAGAATCATTTTGCTCTTCTGGCCTCCCTGGCTTCAATTCCGCTCGGTGAGCGCTTCCTGCGTGAGGAGCACTGTGGAGGGGTGCACGGATGGTCCCCCACCAGCCTGGGTGGGGCTGGGCAAGCGCTGAGCGGGGCAGCGCCTGCACCTCAGGCCAGGAAACCCTGAGCTCAGTGGAGCCACCAGCATCACCTTACCTGAGTTTGAGGCGTTTGCAGCCACCTTTGGGGACAGCAGGAGGACCTTGGACTCCTGCATGTTACAAACCTCGAAAACACCCGGACAGACTTTTCCATCGGCCCAGCTGGGGGCGTTTGCTCCTCCTCTGAGGACACAGATGGCGGTGGGCTCCGGGAAGCACTGTGGCGAGCCCGGAGGGAATCTTTGCTTTCTTCCTGCCTTCCCATCCGGCGCCACGTCCGCGAGTGCAGACGCTGGTCAGCGGGGACTGGCCCGGAGGCTCCGTCCAAAACGGTTTTAAATATGCTCAAGATGTCATCTTGGACCTGTGCTTGGGCTCGAGGATGGGTCAGAACCTCAGCCACCTGTCGGGGAGTGGTTCTCAGGCCTGCGTGGTCCAACTGGCACAGGCAAAGTCCAGACTCCTCCATGCGGTGCCCACGGCCTTGCAGGCCTGGGCTGGGCCTGGCTCTCAGACCTCCTGTCCCCGCCCCCCTGCGGCAGTCCTGGCAGCCAGGCTGTGCCCAGTCCCCTCCCCCGCCCTTCCCTCCTGGCTCACTCCTCTGAGTCCACGCAAGGCCCACGGCTCTCAGGCGAGTCTGCCCCTCCCTGCCTTCGCGGGGTGCTGCCCACATCCTTCCTCCTCAAGCCTGGGGCTCCACTCTGGTTCAGCATCTCTCAGTCCCTGAATGCCCAAGGAGTCAGTGAGTGGAGGAATGCTCCGCCTTCTCCCCCAAGCCAAGGGGCGCCTTACTTTTGCCTTCTAGAACGAAGTCTTCTCATTACAGCCCCTGCTCCTGCTTCCCACCAAAATGTCAGAGTTCCCGTTTCCTCAGGTGAGCAGGAAGGGGAAAGGAAACTAAATTTATCTGGCACTTGTTTCGCATGAATAGCATAGTCGGAGCCAAGCTTTGTCAGACCAACTTGTCAAATGAGAAGATCTGGCTGAAGTGCTACTTTCCTCTTCTTGCCCTTTCTCTTCTTCCCGACCCTCCCATGGCTGCTCCATCTCAGATCAAGTGAGTTGGAATCTCTAGGGGATGGGACCAGGCCTGGATTTTTTTTTAAGGTATACCAGGTGACGCTCATAGGTAGCCAGGACTGAAAACCACTGCGTCAGGGAAATTGTTGTCATTAGAACCATAAATTCCACAGAGGAAGGGGAATAGCTCTTAGCTACAGTGATATCACTAGAACATGGCACTTCCCTTTTTCCTACTTTCTTCCATGTTGGTTCCTATCTCAAGCCTACTCTGGAAGATGGGGATTTCATATTCTTACACCTCCCCTCCCCTGATAGGCAGAATAATGCACCCCGCAAAGACGTCCATGCCCAAATTCCCCAAACTAGTGAATATGTTACTATGAGACAAAGCAGCAAATGGAAAAAGCCACGCTTGCTCATTTCTGTTTTTTTTTTTTTTTTTTTTTTTTTGAGACAGAGTCTCACTCTGTTGCCCGGGCTAGAGTGCCGTGGCATCAGCCTAGCTCACAGGCAACCTCAAACTCCTGGGCTCAAGCAATCCTTCTGCCTCAGCCTCCTGAGTAGCTGGGACTACAGGCATGCGCCACCATGCCCGGCTAATTTTTTCTATTTTTGGTAGAGACAGGGTCTCGCTCTTGCTCAGGCTGGTCTCGAACTCCTGAGCTCAAATGATCTGCCCGCCTCGGCCTCCCGGAGTGCTAGGATTACAGGTGTGAGCCACCGCGCCTGGCCCACATTTGCTCACTTCTGCTGGCCAGCATCATTTTGCAAAGTCCCTGACTCTAATGACATGCAACTCTCCAGAATAACGCTTTGAAGACAAAACAGGACGGAGCACATGGCCCCCAATGTCTCTTGCCTGGGTCACTGTATTACTTAAAAGATCAATGACCCCAGTCCTTGCCTCTTCCTGTACATAAGATGACATCTGACAGGGTTAGTGATGATGCCTCTGTAATCTATAACCAGATGTGCTCTTACACCCAAACTTTGATGTGATTTCGCACATACTGAACCTCTACTACCTGCATATACGCTGTGGGCTGAGACGCCGTTTCCGAGCAGACTGTCGGAACCTCTCTGAAAGACCTCTCCCCGGCTGTAGCCCTCCGTCTACAGTCAGCAGCAAGACTTCTGAATAAAACTAACTTTAATTCTTTAAAAGCTTGACTTTATTCTCTAGTCAGCATTACCTCACATGGCAAAAGAGACTTGACAGATGGGATTAAAGTTAAGGACCTTGAAAGGGAGAGATTATCCTAGATTATCTAAATGGGCTCAATCTAATCCCACGAGTGATTTTAGCCACCTGAGACCCTCGTGTGACTTCTGACCTGTAAGTGTAAGATAATAAGTTTGTGGTATTTTGTTATAGCAACCATAGGAAACAAATACACGTCCTACCCTGACATATACACTTCCCCTGTCCCTGCTCCTTCTGATATATTTGCAACTTTAAATTGAATGTTTACATTAATAAGGTTAAACAAATATTGTTCCCAACTGATTCATGTAGTATATGTGCTATGATTATGCTTCCTTCTTTTATAGTTTTTTTTTTTTTTAGAGTTGATAACTGCCTTTTTGTTTGCTTCATTTTCTGTATACTTTTAAATGTAGCTTAAATATTTGGTCACACTGTATCCATCAGGTGCTTAGTTGCAAAAACCCAGGGTGCA
Organism: Cheirogaleus medius; assembly: GCA_008086735.1. NCBI lineage: Eukaryota > Metazoa > Chordata > Mammalia > Primates > Cheirogaleidae > Cheirogaleus > Cheirogaleus medius. Next base: position 2,748,467 of record VBSM01003143.1, read on the forward strand.
CTCTAGCTAGCAGGAGATTCCTTACAGGATGTCCGCCAGCTCCAGAATCCCCAGGCGGAAGGAGAGGCAGGCTTGGAGATGGCACGACCAGGGACGGTGCTCAGGCCAAAGGGCTGGATGTCAGGGATGCCAATACCTTCACCCTTGTTGTCCCTGAAGGTTAGGTACCTCTCCTTCTACCTTTTCTTGAAAATGGCTTCCCCCTGACAGCCGTTTCTTTATATGGTTTTTCTCCAGAAAGGAAATCTCAGGTGGATGCAACCGATTGGTGGAGCTAAGGTCACATGTTCACATCCTAGCTGCAAGGGAGGCTGGGAAAGCTTCCATTCGTCTGCATTAGTCAGTCTCTAGTTCTGCTGCACAGAGATCATCTTGGGATCTCCCTTCAGCATCTCTCTGGGTGTTTTCTTTGCCTCTGTCCTGTGCCACACTCTTTTCCTGGACTCCTTGTCATCTTCATTTTGGTAGAACATCTTCTGAGATAATATTCTGAGAAAAGGTACAAAAGAGGTAACATTTTTTATTTTTATAGTTAATAATGCAGTTTAGCTAGATATAGGGTTCTAGGTTGAACATACTTTTCCTTCAGATTTGTGAATTGTTCCATTGTCTTCTAGCTTCTAATGGGGAGATACTCAATGCCATTATAGTTTTTGATTCTTTGTGTGTGGAAGCTTATAGAATCTTCTCTCTGTCTGAAATTTAATCCTCACATACTTTCATATAGCTCTGCTTTCACCAATTATGCTGGTACCTGGTAAACTTTTTCAATCTGGAAACTCAAAGGCCTTCATCTTAAGTTATTTCTTCAATGTTTTCTTCCCCTCTGTTTTTTCTTTTCTCTCTTTCTGGGCTGCCTATTATTTTGATGTTGGACTTCTTGAAGTTATCCTTTCATTTTCTCTTCTATTTTTCTTTACCATTTACTCTCTTTTTGGGGAGACTTTCTCATATTTAACTTCCAAGGCTTCTATTGACTTTTATATATTTTTTTATGTTATTATTTTTTCTTTTTTTTATTTCAGCATATTATAGGGGTACAAATATTACAGTTATGT
>VBSM01003143.1:2757210-2827456 GCA_008086735.1 Cheirogaleus medius
GGGTGGGAGTCCCCGGGGGCCCACTGGCTGCTTCTCCCCTTTCCTGGAAGCCGGAGCTCACCGGCAATGACACCACGTAGTGCGTTCTTCCTCGTGCCCTCCAGGCCAAGTGCTGGACGCGCAGCTCCTCATTCACCCTCTCAACAGCCCTCTGTGGAAGGTTCTGCTCCTTTCTGCATCTTCCGGGTATGGAAGCTGAGGCCCAGAGAGGTCGTTTAACAATCCAAGGTCACACGAATCCAGACTTTCCAATCTACTGGGAGTGTGGCTGTGGGTCCGAGAGCTTGCTAGGGGCGGCTGGCTTCTGCCTCTTGGTGCCCTGCCCCAAAGGCCCTTGCTCTCTCCTGGCTTCTAAGTGGCCGCACATGTGCTTCCTTGAGCTGCAATGCCCTTCCTCCTGGCTGACTTCCGCTCGTTCTCAGTGTCTTGTTCAGTGAATGCCTCCTCTAGGAAGCCCTCCCTGGGCACCCCCACTCCCAAAGTCCAGGCTGCTGCCTCTCCTGGCACTCCCGTGGTATTCTAGGGGTCCTCCCAGCGCACTGCTGACCGCTGCTGTGTCACTGGGCTCTGCTTATCCGTCTCCTCTACCAATGCAACTATCTTGGAGGTAGGGCCTGCTCCTATGTTTGATGAATGAATGGATGAGTGTCTGGTTAGCGTGTGTCTGGGATTATCAACCCTTTGTTTCCGGTTAGCAATGCGGCCTGCTTGCTGGGGTTTCATCTCTTCGTGCCTCCCTGTGCCTCAGTTTCTCATCTGTAATTCAAGGACACTCACAGTTCATCCCTGCAGCATTGTCGTGAGGCTCAAACAAGTGAATCCAGGTCAAGCCCACTGAGCAGCCCTGGCCACGTGTGAGCTGCCATTATTTTATGCCGAGGAGGGCTGGGCGGGCTCTGCCCTGGGCTGACCTACTTCTCCTCGGGCACTCCACTCGTGGTGAATGACTCAGCATTTTGAAATCTGACTTCTTTTTTAAGGAGCCAGATCATTCTCTCGCCATACCAGAGATACGCAGCGGGATCAAATGCCAGCTGCCTATGTGACGGGGGAGGGGCCGAGGAGGAAGTGGGAACACAGGACGTGCCTGGAATTTGGTACAGCGTGGGGCCGGAAGCAACACTCCTGCTGCGGGTCTGTGGATGCACCAGCTTGCAGTCCCGTGAATCTAAAGTGGTCCTGAGAGTGTCCCCCCAGGGAGGCAAATGTGTCTTCTGTGGGGGGCTGTAGATCCCGGAAGGCAAGGCCCTTTTCTCCCTTAATGCTGTATTCTCTCTTGCAGGGCTTTTCGAACTCTACCCTGCAGAATCTAATCCCACCAGAGGCTCTGAGACGAGGCTTCTGTGATCACATAAACGTGGGATAGCCACTCCTGTATCCCCTCATGGGCATTCACAAGGCACATTGGCATGTTAAAGGCCCTGAGAAGTCCTGCAAGAAAGAAGTACATGTAACTGTTTAACCCAGTGTTTCCCTGATTGCTTGCCCAGGGAACCCCTTTTCACGTAATAATTTTACAGGTCACAACCATCAGCATCCTGTGGTTCCAGAACATACTTTGGGAAACCCCTCAAAAGTGACTGCACATGGTTTGCATTTGTTATGGTTGACTCTACTTTTTGAAACTTAAAAAGAAAAACCCCAGTTAAAATCTGTATTCGTGCTCTAGAGCTGCTACCTAACGAAGTTCTACAAAGTGGGTGGCTTACTCTTGTCTCACAGGTCTGGGGGCCACAAGTCCAGAATCAAGGTGTCCGCAGGGTCTTGAGGATCCTGCCTTGCTCTTCCAGCTCCTGGTGGATGTCGTCAGTCCTTAGTGTGTCTTGGTGGGCGGATGCATGGCGCCGTCCTGCTCTGTCTGCACCTGACTGTCCTGCCTCTGTGCGTCTGTCTCTGCGTCTCTTCTCTTCTTGTGAGGACACCAGCCATTTGGGGTTAGGGGCCCACCTGACCCCAGTATGACTGCTTATGCCACCTGCAATGGCTGTATTTTCAAACAAGGCCATATTTTGAAGTAGTGGGGGCTAAGACTTGAACATATGTTTTGGGGGAACATAATTCAGCCCATAACAAACGGCCTTCCATGGCAGGTGGTTCCGGGTTGAGAGTTCACTGTAACCATCCAGAAAGGGGCTTTCTGCACCTACTACGACCTGGCAGTGATGCCATCGTGTGCAGTAATTGGCATTTATGGAGTGTCCACTGCATGCCACGCCCTGTACTGGGTCTTTTGCAAACACCGTCTCATGGAACCTTCCTGTAGCCCTGAGAGCGGGGTTCTGTTAGGATCACCAGCTAGTCAGGGGTGAGCTGGGGTTTAACCCGAGGTCTGTGTCCTGCGCTGTCCTGGTTTCTGTGGCCTTAGATGCCTCGGCCAGGTGTCTATTCCACTTGCTCACTTTGTTTTGGTCTTCATATATTTATGGGCCATTTGGATTTGATCTTTGGTGAATTTGTGTCTATATCCTTTGCCTACTTTTCTGTTGTCTTCCTAATTCAACTTGTGAGAACTCTTTATATAGGACAGATGTGAATTCATCTCTCCAATGTGTTGTAAATATTTTCCCACTCAACAATTTGTCAGTTTACTTAACGTATTATATCTTATGCCATTCAAAAATGTTTAATATTTTTGGTTTGAATATGTCTCTTTTATATGATAGACCTTGAATATCCTATCTCCATTAAAAAAGTTTCCCCAATGCGTAGGTTATGTTTTAGGTCTTCTAAATTACATGATTTTCCTTGTCTTACTTTTTACATGTAAACATATTCCACCTAGAACTTATTTCTGTGAATAGTTTGAGGAAGGTGTCCAGTGGTATTATCTTCCAGAAAGATAAGCACTTGGACGGGCACCATTTGTTAAATAAATGGTCCTTTCCCATGGAATTACTCGCTCACCGTTATCAAGGGGGGATAAATCCAGGAAGGCGCCATGCAGGAGGTGGGATTTCGGAGGCTGCAGGAATGTTGGGATGGGGCTTCGGTGAGGGAGGGGCCTCTGGGAGGAGGGAAGGGAGTTGGGACAGAAGCATGTGACTGGGAAGGGGCAGGTGTGAGGGGGTCAGAGAGCAGGTAACATCAGGCAACCCCTGCAGGATGGGGCACACCTGGAGGAGCCGCCCCAGAACTAGAGCTTCCAGCTGGGGCGGGGCCAGAGCTGCTGGGACAGGGAGCCTTTGTGCCCGTGTCCACAGCAGGTGGTCCCAAACACCCTCGCTGCCCTCCCCGCTGCTGTTCTCAGGGACCGGGCTCCGGTTATACCTGCTGCCGGTGCTGGGGCAGACACTAGCCTTGTGTCCTCTGTCATTTAGGGAGGCTGTGGCTTCTTGGCGAGAAAGGGTTCTGAATCTCGGGCCCATCCTTTTTCCGTAATGGGGATGTTGGGCTGCACTGTGTGCCCTTGGGCAGAACTGGTGTGTTTCACACGCAGTCCGGGAGGGGCTCGGGCTGTGCACATCTGGCTTCTAATTGGGAATCCTGGGCCAAAACCAGATGTGGTTCCACCCCAGCTTCCTGGAGAAAGTTGGTGTTTTCTCAGTGACAAGGAGGGTTTGCTCACAGGAGCTGGATTAACATTGTTACTTAGGAGGACAGCTGGTGGCTTCTCACTTGCTGGGAGGATTTGGATGTCGCTGTTGAAGCGAGGAGGTGGCGCGGGGTGGGGGTACTTCTGGGGACCTCAGTGAGCAGCTCATGGTTCAGCCACAGGGATCAGGGCCCAGAACACCAGCCCTGGCCCGACTTGGAGGCCGGTTGTGACGGTCTGTTTGCCAGGTTATCCACTGGCCTGTGGCTGCTCTGGAAGTGACACAGTTTGCAGGTTCATTCACTCAGGTCCTGTTTGCAGTTATGTTTGGAAGGGTGATTGTCAGAGAAGTAAGATCCGGTGCTGCTAAAAGAAACCAAACCTGTAAAAATAACTGTGGTTAATGACCCTGAAAAATCGGAGGTCTGTACAATTCCTGAACTCTTGTGGAATTCAGGCTCTTTAGTTCTTACCAGCATCGAGGAACAGGCTGGGAAGACGGCATTGGATTTGGGTTTCGGGTCAGCCCTGCTAGGTTCAGGCCTTTGCTGTACCCTCTATTAGCTTGGTGTGACCGCTAGGAAGTCACCTGACCTCCTGAGCATAGTGTCTCCTCTTATAAATGGGGATAAAAGTGTAGCTTTATAGCCCTGTCGCTCTGGGGCTGTTTGGCTTTGAGGTCGTCAGGCAGGAAATTAAAAAAAACAATTATGTATGAAGGATATTTTCTGTTTGGTGAAAGGAGGAGGAGCCAAGTCATTTGAGGTGTGCCTGGGGCAGAGATGGATGCTGGCAGGGATCATGGTGTCTGTCTCCCCAACCTTTGGCTCCAAGGACTGGCTTTGAGCCCTTCTAACAGCAGGAAACAGAAGTAGCTGCTTTGGTGAAACATTGTGAGCCTTGGGGCTCAGGCAGCTGCCTGGGGACAGTGTGGGACCCTGATTGAGACCCCCGTGTGCCTCTGGAGCCTGGAATGCAGCGAGGGCCACGAAGGCACGGGCTGGCTGGTGCCTCGCAAGCGCTGTGCTCTGGACACATTGGGAGACGGTGTCCTGAGCTGCATTGTAAGGGGTGGGTGGATCCTGTCCCCAGAGTGGCTTGTGGGCAGCAGTGAAGAGGCCGAAGTGGAAAAGGCAACAGATTGTGCCGGAGCCAACAGGAGCCCCAGTGGGAGCACGAGAGGCTGAGGTTCAAAGTGAGGCTGAGACTTTGAGGGTGCTCTCAGGTCATTGTGGGCTCCGCGGCTGTACCCACCTGGAAGGGCAGCCGAGGACATTTGGGTCACTCTGCGACCTGCCTGGTTAGGCTGGGATTCAAGTGCCAGTGTGTGTGGGAAGGATCTGACCACTCGAAAGGGCCATGACAAGCTCCAGTGCATCCCGCTCAGCCACCTCTTCATGACTGCAAGCCTCAGTTTCCCCACTGGGAACATGGGGATGAAGAGAATGATCTCCTTCACGCTGGGTTGTTCTGAGGATCAAATGACATAAGTATTTCATCTCAGAGATTGAAGGACGCACACAAAGTCACACGGCGAGAGCGTTGGTGGCGGCTCCTGCCGGCCTCGCTGTACTCGGTGCTGTGTGAGCTCGTCCTGAGCCGGGCTCAGGAAACGTGGGGAGGGAATAAGCGGATGCTGTTTCCATCATTCCGCATTGTCTCCTTAGTGCCCCGAGTACGTCTGGAGACGTGCTGTTGTGAACACGCTCCCGTGGAGGTAGGAGACAAGCCCTGAACCGTGGCGATGGAGGCAGCAGTGGTCACTGAGGGCTCTGCCTCACAACGATCCTATGAAGTGAGTCCTATTACTCTTATTCCCAAGGTGTAGACAAGGAAACCAGGTCTTGGGGAGGCTGGGTAGTTTGCTATTGTGCTAAGAGGGTTAGAGGCAAAGCTAGGATGCGAACCAGGTGGTCACTGCAGAGTCCGACTCTGCAGCCTTTCATTCTGTGGTTGAACTTGGGCTCAGTTATCCAGCGGGGGCGCCACGCCTAGACCCCACCTCTGGTTAACCAGCCCAGGACCCCCGCTGCACCACGCCACTAACAGGCGGTTTCCAGGTGGTAGCTGCCAGGACACGCCAGACCCTAGGCTTCCTCCAGGAATTACATTAGGGGATTAAGAGGCAGAGATTGCTTCAGAATAGCTATTGGAGCCAACAATTATTATTTTTTTGTACAATGGGTAAAATTTTCCTCTCCTTCCTTGCTCCCCTGCTAAAAACCTCAATTGGATAAGTAAGAGAAACAGCAGCGTGTGTTATTTGAAAACTGTTTAGTGCAATTACTGCTGCAGATTTTACTGAATTTGAAAATGATAGATGGCAAATCTTAATTTCCCAAGCTCTCTACCCTGGCAAGCAGTTTGTTAAAGACTAGCAGTGCGGCTAATCGCTGGTGCATAATGCCCACGAATACACGTTTTCCCTTTTTATATAACACATTATGCTAATCACCCTGTATTCCATTTTTCAATAAAAGGTCAGCAGAGCACTGTTTGTTCAGAATGTGCAATTTAAACTTCATGTCTGTCATTAGAGATAATCTAGGTTTGCTGTATCAAGTGGGGTTGTCATAGAAACTAGACCCGCAAGCTCTGTTTACGGCCTTTGGAGAATAAACACTTTGCATTTATTTCTCTGGAAAGGAAAAAAGAAACCCCAAAACATCAAAAATCATCGGACAATTAAGTAAGGTTTGAAAACAAAGCAGTAATAGCCCAGAAGAGAGAGCTATGTCATTCATCAAAAATCAATAACTGTCACGCAGTTGGTATACCATGCGTTCAAGCAGGTGACTGATGGAAGTGATCAAACGTTTCCCCTGGGAAGAGCAGGGAAGGGAGAGAGGAGGTGTTACTATGCTGAGTACAGAATTCATTTAAGTGTGCTAATGGGCTTTATCGGAGCTATTATACCCTTGAAAAATATTTTGTGTAGATTGCATTGACGGTCTGATCATGCTTTTATGCCATGTGTTTGGACATCCATTTGTGAACCCCAAATTGCCCAGATGATTCCATGCTATGGTCTCTCTGATCTTCCTTCTGGCATCTGTAAGAACCTCCCTGGAAGCAGCCCAGGAATCCTGCCCTTCAGCAATTTAAGACCTGCCCGAGTAGCATTGCCATATTTATCAAATAAAAATAGAGGATGCTCGGTTCAATTTGAAAAATTTTTAGTGTAAGTATGCCCCAAATATCGCAGGGGACATACTTATGCTGAAATTAGTCATAGATTATCTGAAATTCCAGTGTACCCGGGTGTGCTGGATTTAATCAGGCTCTGTGCCTGAAGGGTCTGAGGAGGTGGGAGGTAATTCTCTGCCCTCCCCCGCCAGCCCCAGGCTTTTGCTTCCTTCAAAAGGGGAATGGAGTGTGTGTGCAGGATGTGTGTGCGTGACTAATCCTGTTAGGTTACAGTGTAATTGTGGCTCTAATTTGTTGAAGGCGCCCACAAAGTCAAGTTCAAAAAAGTCATTGGCTCAGAAATGGCCAAACACCCACTTGGCACAGCCGCTGTATGGGGGGAAAACATTTGGGTTCTTTACTCTCCACTGGAAGAGGGTTGTTGGGCCGCCCTTGCTGGGGAGGGAGCTGACCATCCCCAGTTATTTGTGGAGCTGTTCCCTGGTCATTTTTTTGGAGCTGGGCCAGAGGAAGGGCCTGAGGCTTCTCTGTGGGGTGTGATTCTTAATCTGGGGCAAAAAAGGTGGGGTTCTGTGAACTATGGCCTGGCTGAGGGCCAGCTAATGGCAGCAACTTCCACATCACAGCACAATCCACAGAAATCTGGTGATTGGCAGCAGATGCGCTCACTGGACTGTATCGGGAGCTAGGTAAATACCAGCACGCACGTTCAATCCAGCATTCGCTGAAGGTGAATGCTGGTCAGGTGCCCTGCGGACCCAAAGCCAGGTGACCGTCAGTCCTCCGAGGATAGCTCTGCCAGTTGGGAGAGAGTCAAGCACAGATGTCACCCTGGAACCAGCACACGTCACCAAGTGCCCCAGCAGAGGCAGAAACAAAGTGCCGCGGGAAACATGGAGAAAGAGGAGAGGAATTTCACCTGGACAGTCCAGGGAGGCTTCTTGGAGGAGGGGGATTCTCAGCTGCCCTTTGGGGTGGCTGTATATTAAATCAGATAATGTTAGGACAGTTGCCCGGAGGTGTGTCTGGAGGTGGAGTTAGCAGAGGCTTCCCTTCTGCTGAAGTCAGGGAAGTGGGGAAGTCCGACCCCATTCTGGGCAAGAACAGTGTTAAGGATGGGCTTTGGAGCTGGGGAGGCCTGGACTTGCGTTCCTGCCATGCTGGTCACCAGCTGAGTGACCCTGGGGAGCCATGCCACCTCTTTGTGCCTCAGTTTTCTCTTCTGTATAATGGGAATGATGGTTGTATCTGCCTCATAAGGTTGTTTTGAGAATTAAATAAGATCATGTAAATAAGCTCTTAGCACAGTACCTGGCATGCCCTAAGGGCTGGAAAAGTATTATTGTTGTTGTCCTCGTTGTCATCGTTATTATTTGTCTATTGCTTTCAGCCCCTTAGAATCTGATCCTGCCTCCAAGCCTTTGTCCATGCATGCTCTATGCCTCTCCTTGCCAGCTGTCCCCCCACCTCCGATTGCTTGGCTTGTCTGTACCCCTACAGCCCTGCCCCACCCCTGAGCTCATTCTGGCAGGGGAGTGCATGTCCTTGGACTTGTCCTCAACTCTTAGCTCTTGTCACAGCTCTAGATCTGGGTCCTGGGCTTCTGCATGGATTGGTGGCTGCTTGAGTGGCCTTGCCCTGTGCCCTGGGCTCTGTTCTTGAGTTTGGGTTAGGCTCTGTCTTCCCCGCCAACCTCTTGTCTCCTCTCCCTTTGGGTCTGTGGTCCAGGCAGGATTGGAGAAGGCTTCGCAGAGAGAGGAGGGGGAAGGCCTTCCAGGTGGGAGGAACAGTGTGAGCAAAGGTAAAGAGACGCGAAAGCAGGTGATAGGTTTGGAAAATGGCAAGTAGTTCAGGAGGAGGGAATCCAAAATGCTTGGGGGAGATCAGGGCATGAGGCAGAGCTGCAGAGGGCAGCTGGGCTGTGGAGGGAAATTCCTGTGGACATGCAGCTCTGCCCTCCCCTTCAGTATAGTCCTTGTGAAGCTGTCAATCACGGTGACCCATGCTTCTAGGACCCATGCTGCTCAATCGAACCTTGTGCTTTCCTTGTTCAGGGGCTGGGCAGAAAGCATAAGCAGAGATAATCAGTGTTCCCTGAGATTGCAGCACAGACACAGAGAGAAATTCTCTTTCCATTGAGTTAATTAAGTGCATCAGTTATTTAATGCCACAATAATGCTGTGTAAAGAGCAACCACAAAACCTCAGTGGCATACAACAACAGACATTTATTTAGCACCCAAGTCTGTGGGGCTCAGCTGATCTTGGCTGAGCATTGGCTGCATGTCTGCTGATCCACACTGGCTGTGGCAGCTCAGGGCAACTCCGGGGGCATCATCCTCAGTGGGCTAGCCCAGGCACGCTCTCACAAAGCAAGTGGAAGTGCACAGGTGCTTTTTCAAGGCTCATGTGCATTGCAGTTGCTAGCATTCTATTGCCCAAAGCAAGTCACGTGGCTACACTCAGCAGGAAGGAATGGGGAAATAGGCTCCACCCCCTTAGTAAGAGGAACTACAAAGTCACATGAGCAAGGCATTCATTTAGGAGGGTTGAAAGATTGGGAAGCTGAAGGCAATCACTCTATGACACTATGCCGAAGTAGGAGGATGGGATTCAGGGTAGCTGCTGGCCGTTTTGCCTCCCAGGGAGAGAGACCATATCTGAGAATGAAACCAGGCAAAGAGAGCCTGAGCCAAGTAGTGGGGAAAAAGCCAGAGCCCTGATCCAGCTATACCTGCAGTCTCATTCCCCATGGGCTTCCTAGTTATATGAATGAGTAGGTTCCCTTTTGGATTCAGCGTGTGTGAGTTGGGTTTTTGCCAGTTGCAATGGAGAGAAGCCTAACTTACACTCTGAATGCCAAGCAAAGGCATGTGGATGTTAAAACTGTCTGAGGAGAGAACCACTATGATCTAACTCTTTCTTCGAGGAATGTGACTGGGGGTAGGGTGAAAGTTATGGAACCCTTGCAGTAGTTCAAATGCAAGAATGATGAGGTCTGAATCAGGGCCAGGGCAGTGGAAGGAGAGAGGGGATAGAGGTGACACTTTGCAGAGAAAGAATTTACAGGGTTTGCGGGCTGGGTGTGAGGTATGATGGGAGAGTGTGAAATAAGATAGAAGCGGGCTTTCTCTCCTGGAAGATGGGGTGGAGGCTTCAGTGATCTTCTGGTAAACTGGCTTCATCCCCCAAAATGAGCCCTCCTTTGCAGTGTTTGCCTATCTCTGTGGTACAAATACTGCTATCAAGGCTGATTTCAAGGGACCAACAGTTTAACCATCAGCAAGGAAAATTCCTAATATTTAAAAATTGACTTTGGGAGCCAGCACGACCAGTTCTAGCACACCAGTGGGCCAAGGTGCAGTTAATTCCACGTAATGAGGAACACAGCCAGGTTCTGGATACCTTAAATTGCAGTTGTCTGCAGCTGTTGCCAGTGAAGATGCCCAGACAATGTTGGAAATACAGCTCTGGGACTCAGCAGAGAGGTCCGGTCTACGTAGAGTTGTGGAGGAGGCGGCATCGCCATCGCTGGAGAAGGATTTGCCCTTTGACTAGAAATGGGGTGACTGGTGACTCGCAGGGCTAGTATGGCTCACAAATAGATTTTTTTGGCTCACCTGGTATTATTAAAAATTAAAGTTCACTGTTATATTAGATTTCTAGGCTGCTGTGACAAATGACCACAAACTGGGTGGCTTAAAACAACAGAAATTTATTGTTAGGGTGCTGGGGGCCAGATATCTGAGACGTCAGAATCAATCAGCAGGGTTGGTTCCTTCTGGAGGCTTTCAGAGAGAGGCTGTCCCATGCCCTCTCCTGGCTCCTGGTGGCTGCCGGCAGTCCTTGGTGTTCCTGGATTTATACGTGTGTTCCTCCCATCTTTGCCTCTGTCTTTACCTTGCCTTCTGTGTGTTTCTGTGTGTCCCTTTCTGCTCTTCTAAGGACACTCACTGGATTTGGGGCCCATCCCAAGCTAGCATGATCTCACTTCCATCCTTGCCTCAATTACATTTGCAGGTGCTCTATTTCCAAATAGGGTCACATTCTCAGTTTCCAGGTGGAAGTGAATTTTTGGAGGACATTATTCAACCCACTATAGTTGCCAGTGATTAAAACTTGATGGAGTTCACAAAAAATAGAGATTCCTAACTTCTCTTGAACAATGCATCTGGCCCAGCGAGCTTGCAGTAGGCTGGGGGGGACAGGGAGCTGTCCTCTCTCCCCCGGCACCTGGGTGCTTTGCTCAGTTCTTCACCTGCGCAGCCCCAGCCTTAGCTCAGGAGCTCAGTCCTGGAGCCTCTGGGAGGCTGGACTCTGCCTCCTGCTCTTCCATCTCCTTCCTGATGTCTCCTTAGCAACAGACATTCATTTATTCTGTGCACGAGCCACTGTTTAACAGTATTTATTTCCAGAGTCAGAAATATTTGATTCCAATTAGGGACACCAAATTGAAACCCATGCAGCATCAAAGATGTAGGTCAGGTAATAATTGAGAGCCCTGTGACACAGGACAGGGAAGGAGAATGCAGGCCTTGGAGCTGCCAAGCCTTGCAGCTACTGTCCTGGTCCCTGGGTGCTCTTGGAGTATCAACTCAGACTCAGTTGGTCTAAATTTTGCTCCTGTGAAATGGGTAAAATAACAGTTCCTTTTAGTGTCATAAGAACTTGAAATACTATGTGGTAAGTGGCTAGCATGGTCCCGGCATGTAGTAGAGGCCTAATAATTGTACGGTGCACACGTGATGAATGAATTAGTTGTTTGAACTTTGCATCATTTCCAGCTGAAATAGGAAAACTAGTTCAGATGCAAGTAATAGTCCCCACGCCGCACTGGCACAATCAGAAAAGAAGGTGATGGAACATTCTCAGAAAGATCATCATTGGCCCTGCAATTGAATAAACTGCACATTCTTCAGTCAAAAGAAATTTACTCCAAGATGAAGAGGTGGTACTTCCAAAAATAGTAATAATAACATATCAATACTTATCTCAACAAATATAAAATTTACATAGAAAGCAAAATAAGATGTTTTTCAAACATCTAGGATAGCATTTCCAATTGTATGTATTCTAAAAGAAGTTAATAGGTGCTCTATGCAAAAAAGGTGCCTGGCTACTTAATTTGGGAAATACTCAAGTATAAGTGTTCTCTTTACTGCAGGACTTTTCAGAACCTTTAATATGTTAATGTGTAGTATGAATTTCCTAAATGGAAATAAAGCATAAAGTGTTTCCCAAATGTATTTAGCTGGAGGAACCCTCCTATTCCCTTTTTTTCGTGTGTGTGTGTGTGTGTGTGTGTGTGGTGAGAACTAACATTGCATGGAACATCGCACTGGGTAATGATTTTTGATGAATATTGTCCCCCACCAAATGCCAGACATTCTTATAGGTGTCAGGAGGGCTCTAATCCTGGATAAAACTGTGCAGTCCTATGATTTGGGTTATTAAATGAAAGGTTGATCAAAGGGCTTTGGGTATGGAAGACAAGACACCAGGCATCGAGCCTATCTGGGAAATGTCATCTTCAAGGCAGCTGGTGAGAGACTCCTGCAGGCAGCCTAGACTGGCCGAATAGGAGGGGCTGGGGAGAGGCCCCAGAGGGCTCAGCTGCCCATGCAGGCTCTCCTCTCTCTCTGCTTCCAGGTCCTCCAGGACTAAATCTGCAGAGGAGCTTCCACCAGCACCTCCGGAAGTGCTTGAGCATGGTTTGGCTCCTTGTGTCCAGGAGTTGCATACTGCTGGAACTGTCACCTTTGATCTCCTTATCCCTCTGCCACCAAAACCCACAGGCTGATTCTACTCAGCAACCCGCCTCCCACTGAGACCTGAGGACCCAGGCAAAACTCATCAGCTTTAAACCCCTTTACCTATAAGGCTCGTGTAGGTTGGTAATTCAGTCACATTACTCTCCCAGCTGCAAGGGAGGTAGAGAAATGAGTCTTCTACCTGGCTGTCCTTGTGCCCACCTGAACATCAGGGCTCTCTTCTGGAGGAAGAAGGGGAGAATGGAGACAGGATACTGGAAGTAGCTAGCAGTCTGCCACAATGTCCCTTACTTTACTTTGGATAAGGTACTCTTTCTTTTATTTTTTTGAAAATTCGAAAGATTACATATGCTCACTGATGAAAATTTACAAACTGTTGACAATTTTTAAAAGAAAAAAGGAATGATCACGAATTTCAATTCCTAGAGATAACCATTATTAGCACTATAGACAAACATTTTCCACCCCTGAATTTTGAGGTCATCTCTTAAATTTGATTTTATGTCTTGCTTTTTCACCATATATTAATATTAATATTTTGCATGTCATTGAAAACTCTTCACAAATATTTTTAATGATGACATAAGATTCTGTCATATGGCTATAATTATATGTACCATAATTTACTTAGTCATTGCTCTAATGGATGTTTAAACCGTTAGTGATTTTTCATTATTAGCAATAAAGAACATTTCCTGGGCTTTGACCTCATTTTGGGTTATTTCCTCAGGTTTGGTTACTAGGAGTGAAATGACTGGTTTACACGAGCTGAAATGTTATTGTTTCTTGTTACAGAATTGCCAAATTGCTTTCCTGAAAGTGGACTCACTCTGTCCAGGACTGAGAAGAAATAGAGGTTAAAAGCCATCACATTGCCTTCATTTTGGTGGTGGTGGTGGTGAATAGGTCATTTATTGGAACATTCTCCTCTGTGCCTCAGCTAAGTGATGTTCTGCCACATGGCTGATGTCATTGTGCTGTTGAGAGGATGTGGCCATGGATGTCGTAGCCCACAGATTGGCCACCCACTCCCACCCTGAATCTTATTAATGTTCCAGAGAGCTCTTCAGCCGTAGCTCTGTGCCTCGTGCGTTGGGTGAGGCTGGCTGTCTTCTTAATAGCAACATTTCCACCTTTTCAGTATTTCCCTGCTTCTCTCTGTCCCTGGCTGCTTCCTTGAGGGCTTCGATGGTCAGAAGAGAGTCAAAAACTACCACCTGGGTCCTGGCTTATCCATTCTGAAGGATCAACTTCATGGCTGTCCTTACTTTTCTGTTGCCAGTTGCCATGGTGATGCCACCAACCATTTTGGAGTCGGACTAGGAGGTATAATCTTTGGGGCCAGACAAACATGGGATCAAGTCCTCATGCACTGTGGCAGTGGCCGGTGTGGAATGGACTGGATGTGGGACGACTCTTCTGGACTGAAGTTTGTGTCCTCCAGAATTCCTACGTTGAAATCCTGATCCCTAATGTGATGCTATTTGGAGATGAGGACTTTGGGAGATCACTGGGTCCTGAGGGTGGAGTCCTTATGATGGGATTAGCGCCCTTATAGGAAGAGATAAGACAGACACCCATCCCCAGCCACAGGAGGACATAACCAGGATGAAGCCCCTCCCCAGGAACTGAATCTGCTGCTGCCTTGGTCTTAGACTTCCCGGCCTCCAGAGCTGTAGGACAGAAATTTTATTGTTTAAGCCACCTGGTCTATGGCAATTTGTTATGGCAGCCTGAACCAAGACCGACAGCCAAAGAAAGTTGAAACTTTGCCTCCTGTGAGCCTAAAGAGGAGAGCTCTCTGCCTTGCCTTTGTAAAAAAAATTTAAAAATAAAAGAACATTTATTTTAGAATATTTTGAGATATACAGAAAAATTTCAAATATGGTATAGAGCTGCGGTCCCCAAGCCCCAGGCCGTGGCCGGGTACTGGTCCATGGTCTGTTAGGAAACAGGCAGTGTATCACTGCCTGAGCTCCACGGCACGCCGCCCCCGCCCCCCGCCCGTCTGTGAAAAAGTTGTCTTCAATGAAACTGGTCCCTGGTGCCAAAAACGCTGGGGACCCCTGGCTAGAGGATTCTCATATACTTCATCCCCCATTTCTCCTATTATAAATGTCATACTATGGTACATTTGTCACAATTAATAAACAAATATGGATACATTATTATTAACTAAAATCTATATGTTATTCAGAATTCTTTAGTTTTTACCAAATGTCCTTTCTGTTCCAGGATCGCATACAGAATGCCATAGTATATCAGTCGTCACATCTCCTTAGGCTCCCATTGGCTGTGATAATTTCGCGGACTTTCCTTGTTTTTGATGACTTTGACAGTTTTTAGTACTGATTAGATATATTGTAGAATGTCCCTCAATTGGAATTTGCCTAATTTTTCTTTTCCTAACTAGACTGAGGTTATGTATTCTGGGGAGAAAGGCCACAGAGGTAAGTGATCATTCTCACTATATCAAGGTACTTGCTATCAACACGACTGTCATTGTTGGTGTCGGTGAGGTCATGCTTATCAAGTTTCTCCACTGCAAAGTTGCTTCTTCTTCTTTACAAACTCTTTGGGTGGAAGTCACTACGTGCAGTCTTTGCGTAAGGAATGGAGAGTTCTGCTCCATTTCCTTACGGGCAAGTGTCTGCATAACTTATTTGGAATTCTGCATGGAAAATTTGTTCTTCCTCATTCATTCAATCATTTGTTTATATCAGTATGAACTCATTGAGTTTTGGGGCACAAATTATACATAAATATTTTTATAACAGCATTATTGAGATATAATTCACATACCATACAATTTATCCCTTTAAAGTCTAAAATTCAGTGGTTTTTAGTATATTCACAGAGTTGTGCAACCATCACCACAATCAATTTTAGAACATTTCATCACCCCAAAGAGATTGTTAATGAGAAGTCACTCCCTGTTTCTTCTCCATCCCACCGGCCTTAGGTAACTGCTGATCTACTTCCTGTTTCAATAGAGTTGCCTATTCTGGACATTTCATATGATGCATACAGTATATGGTCTTTTGTGATTGGCTTCCTTCATTTAGCATAATGTTTTAAAGATTCATACATAGTGCAGCATGTATCAGTACTTCATTTCTTTTTCTTTTTTCTTTTTATTTTAAGACAGGGTCTCACTCTGTTGCCCACACTGGAATGCAGTAGCACAATCATAGCTCACTGTAATCTCAAACTCCTGGGCTCAAGAGATCCTCTCACCTCAGCCTTCTGAGTAGCTGGGACTATAAGCACACACCACCATGGCTGGCTAATTTTTAAAAAGATTTTTTGTGGAGATGGGGTCTTGCTATGTTGCCTAGGCCAGTCTCAAACTCCTAACCTCAAGTGATTCTCCTATCTTGGCCCCCCAAAGCTCTGGAATTACAGGCATGAGCCACTGTGCCTGGCTTCATTTCTTTTGCCAAATACTATGCCGCTATATAGATATGACATATTTTATTTATCCATTCATCAGTTGATGAACATTTGAGTTGTTGCTACTTTTTAGCTATTATGAATAATACTATTATGAATAACCATATATAAATTTTGGGGGGAACACATGCTTTTAATTTCCCTTGACTATATACCTAGGAGTGAAATTGCAAGTAGTATGCTAACTTTATATTAACTTTTTGAGAAACTGCCAGACTATTTTCCAAAGTGTAAATGTAAGTGGTACATATAAAATGTACCATTTTACATTCTCACCAGCAGTGTATGAAGGTTCCAATTTCTCCATATCCTAACACTTGTTATTTCTTTTTTTGATTTTTTTTTTTTTGGTAGTAGCCTGCCTGCCTGCCTGCCTGCCTGCCTGCCTTCTTTCCTTCCTTCCCTTCCTTCCCTTCCTTCCCTTCCTTCCCTTCCTTCCCTTCCTTCCTTCCTTCCTTCCTTCCTTCCTTCCTTCCTCCCTCCCTCCCTCCCTCCTTCCTTATATTTCAAGGCTTCTTATTGTTTTATTTCGTTTTAGAGAACCATTCATTTAACCATTCATTTTGGGTAGGTCTGCTGGGGACAAAGTCTCTTAGTTTTCCTTTAACTAAGAATGTCTTGATTTTTTCTCCATTCTGGAAGGATATTTTTGCTAGGTATGGGATCCTGGATTAATGATTCTTTCATGATCTGAAAAATATTATGCTACCTCCTTCTGACCTCTATGGTTTCTAATGAGAAATACACTATCATTACAATTGTTTTTCCTCTAAAGGTAAGGTGGCATTTATCTCTGGCTGCTTTCAAGATTTTTTTCTTTGTCTGTAGTTTTAAGAAATTTAGTTATGATGTGTCTTCATGTGGATTTCTTTGGGCTTATTCTGTTTGGAGTTCACTCAACTTCTTAAATCTGTAGTTTATGCCTCTTGCTAAACTTGGAAAGTTTTCACCCATTATTTCTTTGAGTACTTGTTCAGCCCCACCCTCTTTCTCCTCTCCTCAGGGACTCTAATGACATGGATGTTAGATTCAGTATAGTATTGCAAGTCCCTGAGGCTCTGTTCCTGATTTTTTTAAAATTCTATTTTCTTTTTGTTGTTAGGGTTGGGTGATTTCTGTTCTATTATTTAGTTCACTGTTTCTTTCCTCTCTCTCCTCCATATGGTTTTTGAGCCCATCCACTGAGCTTTTTATTTCAGTTATTGTATTTTTTAATTCCAAGATTTTTGTTTGGTTCTTTTTTTTTTTTACATATTCTATTTATTTGCTGAGACTTCCTGTTTTTTCTTTTCTTTTTCTCCAGCTTTATGGAGGTATGAGCAACAAATAAAAACCATTTATATTTAAGGTGTACGATGTGATGTTTTGATATACAAGTACATTGTGAAATGATTATCACAATCAGAGACTTTCTAGTTTTTCATTTGCTTCAAGCGCATTTGTATTAATAGCTGCTTGCTAAAAACATTTTCATCATGGCTGCTTTTAAAATTTTGTCACATAATTCTTAACATCTCGGTCATCTTGGTGTTGGCATCTATTGGTTGTCTTTTCTCACTTAGTTTGAGCTCTTCCTGGTTCTTAGCATGATGAGTGATTTTTGCCTGAAACCTGGAAATTTTTGTACTGTTATGAGACTCTGTGTCTTATTTAAACCTTTTGTTTTAGCTGGATTTCTCTGATGCTGCTTCAGTAGGGGAAGTCTCAGCACTGCCTTATTATTGCTAGGCAGAGGTGGAAGTCCAGGGTTCCCACTTTGCGGCCGTTGACATCTAAGGTGGAGGCTTATCACTGATGGGAGGAGTTCTGGTACCCCATCTGTTCTTTACTGATACTGCAGGGGTGCAGGTGAGGGCTCATTCCCACCTGGCGAGGATGGGATAAAAGTCCTGGCTTCCTGCTTGGCCTTCTCTGACAACACCTGGGATGGGGCATTGGAGAACCTTGTTGTAGCCTCATGGAGGTGGAAATCTAGATGCCTCACTTGGCTTTTGCTGATATTGCAGGGGTGGGATCACAGTTCTTGCGTGTGGTGTTTGACTGGAGAAGAATGGTTATTGGCTAAAAGATTTTTTGGCTTGTTAGATGTTTTTTTCATGGCCTTTGGACGACTTTTTCATGGCCAGAGAGATGACTTTTGTTGGGGTTCTTTCTTTCTTTCTTCCTTTCTTTCCTTTCTTTTCTTTTTTTCTTTCTTTCTTTCACATGCTGGCATTCTATGTTGTTGGCTTTTCCCACTCCATGTGTGGGATATATAAGGCAAAAAGAAAACCCAGGGAACTCACCACTATGTCATTTCTTTAATCCTGAGGTCCCTAACTGGTCTGCCTTTTTCTCTCCACCTTTCAGAAGCTTCTTATGTGTGCTTTAGATATAATGTTTAGGGTCTTTAGTTGTATATAATGGAAGAAATAGGGAAAAGTATGTCTCCTTTATCTACCCAGAAGTAGAAGTCTTCTCTGGACTCACGGATATTTATTTATACTTTGGGTTCTAATCCAATACTACTTAATTTTTTTGCTAAAAGTTTTCCAGCTATGGTCATTGGAAATGTCTATTCTCTCCTCCCTCTGGGCTGCTTCAAGGACCAGGGAAGGAAGGAACCTCATGGGAGGGCCGGGCCTCCCTGTCAGCATAGAGGCAAAGGTTCAGCTTCCTTCATTGGGCTTCCATGCCCTTTTCCCATCTGACAGCTGAGTAAAGGTCTAACTTGAAGCTATTCCTGTGGTTCTTCCAATAACTGTCAGGCATAAGTTGGATGTGGGCTAATTAACTGATTGCAGGGCAGCAAAGCCCCAGTTCCCTGCCTCTCCTCCCTTGGGCCTTGATCTTGTCTATTTGATTGTAACAATTCTTCCTCCCACCTTAGCATGTGAGGCAATGGGATACAGCCACAAGGTGATCTCTTATCTGGGGTGACAGCAAGTAAACATGAAAAATGTGCTGGGGAACACAAAAGGACAGTGATCAGAAAGGTTTTTTCTTTCAACCTAAATCATAGTGTTTTGGGCATCGGCTAGAGTTTTCCAAGTTATTTATAACTGTCCATCCCTGTTAGGAGATATATGCTTTATCTAAAAATAGGTAATCTTTCCTAATCAAATGATAAATGTGTGTGTTCCAAATGGAAGGCCCATAGTTAGCCACATCATTAACAGAAGTTCAGGTAAATAATGGAAATATTACCAGCATGACACTGGATCAGGTGCCTCAAGATGTTTGGCGTCTGGACATTGGGGCTCTTTCAATTTTCTTGGTGGAAGACCCTTCACGTTGGCAGAGGTCGTCTTCATAAGCCAAGCCTTTGGGAATGATGTTTGCGGTACTTCTTATTCCTAGCAGCTAATTATTGTGGAGGTAGGGGGTTGTGGTGTGTGTTCCTCCTTGGAGTTTATGTCGTGTAGACTCAGCATCTGGCTCTTTCTCGCCAATCCTTCTTGAGGGATCCCAATGGGGCACCCAGGCCCCAGACTTCATGAGTGCCTGATACTCATTTCCTCTTCCCACTTAAGGACATTCACGGAGTGTTAGAGCGCACAGAAACCTACTTCTCAATCCTGGCTGCTCTTCAGCAACATCTGGAAAAATAAAAAAACACTAATGCCTGGACCCCACCTTTAGAGAGTTTGACTTTTTTACATCAACCCAACATATCCATTGTTTTTGTTTTTATCTCCATTTAATAGATAGAGACCTTGAGGCCCAGGTTAAGTTTTTCCAAGATGCGATAGTTGCCTGTGGTAGGGAAGATTTGAACCCAGGTTGCCTGAGTTTAGAGTCCTGGCTCTTAATCAGCCTGGAGATAATCCTTGACACATGTTGGTTTCCTGCCTCTTCACCAGCGATTCTCTGGCCTGATTGAGTGTTAGAATCCACTGGGGAGATTTTTACAAACACGGACACCTGGGCCTCATCCTTGAGCTTCTGGCTTAATTGGTCTGGGGTGGGGTCAGTGCACTGATGAGCTTTTAATATCTCCAGCTGATTCGAATGGGCATTCAGGGGGCAGCACCACTGTTTAAGAGCAAACATATGCACCACCTCTCACTTGCCAGGCGTGGACCCCAACGCCCAGAGGTAAGAGGGGAGCTGGAGGGAGTGCCGGGGCTCCTCTCCTGCTGCCTGATTTTTGACACAGGATGGGCATCTGGTTGAAGGGGGCCCTCGTTTTTATTTGTTGTTTGTTTACATCATGTTTAAAATATTTTTTAACTGGTTGAGAAATTTAGAAACTGGGAGACTTCCAGGGAAAAGTCCGGATTTCAGAACTCACTAGAAATACAGCGTAGGGTAACACTCGGCTGGATGGAGCTGGCGACAGAATTGTCCTTTCCAGTTAGACACATCCTCGCTGCCTTCCCTATGGCATTCCCATCGCTGGCCCCCGAGGGGACGGGAGTTTGCAGCCAGCTCCTTGCCTTCCTTATTGCCCCGTGGTAGCCTCCACCATGGAGACCCGAGCACTTGTCTTAGTTGCTCTTCCAGATTGCAAACACCTTAGGGCCATGGTTTTTAACCTGGGAGCAATTCTAGCCCCTAGGGCTATCTGGCAATGTCTGAAGATAAGTTTGGTGGCTGCAACTCGGGGTGGGGTGAGGGACAGTGCTCCCGGCATCTAGTGGGTAGAGGCTAGAGATGCTGCTAAATGTCCTACAACACACAGGACAGGCCCCATAAATGAGAATTATCCCACCTTGCAGGTCAATAGTGCTAAGAAACTCTGCCTTAAGGGTAGTGTCTGTGCCTCTCGCTTATCTTTGAGTCCCCTAGTCCCCCCGCTGGTTTGTGGTACATAGTAGATGGTCAATTAAATGCCAGTTGGCTGCCTGACTCGTGTCAGACTGTTGGCTTTTCCCCACGTTCCCCTGAGTTTAGGCCTAACGCACGGTTGCTTTGCTCCGAGTGCACCATATGGTCCCACAATAAATGAGCAAGTCAATAAAAAGCCTGCCATATTCAGAGTAAGTGATCTTATGAATGAAATCCAGAGCAGAGACACAGTTATTTCTTCTGAAGAAAGAGACTAATTAAACACAAGATTGCCGCACATTTGTTGGGAGACCGGAGGCATTGTGCTGAGGGAGGACTCATTGCTCATTCCCAGAGAAGGGGAGCAGGGAGGAAGTCTTAATCATGCTCTTAATGATCAAAGGTGTTCCTAAGATCAGTCCTTTCATTAACTGGGTGAAGAACGATACTGACCCAGTGGGACGTTTCAGGCGGCATAAATTAATTATGAATTGCTACAAATGATCTGCCTGGTATCTGGCGCCCAGGCCTTTGCAGGGAAGGGCCGGCCGAAATTCGGTTAGAGCTCTGAGAGAGCCGATGTTAAGGAGCAAAAGCTGGGGACATGCTGCAGTAAGGCTCTGTGTTGCCTTTTCGGTGACCACTTGGGAATGGGGACCATACTGTGTCTGGCCTTGCTGCTAAGTTCAGGATGAAATGGCAAACCTGGAGACTAGCGGGGACTAGCTCAGTTTTAGTGCTGAAAATCCTGTGTCCTGGGAAACCCCTTCCTGGGATGTGAAAAGTCCTGATTTTCAGTGATGGGTATAGAAGCTCGTGGGAAAAGTATAAAACCTCTGCCATAGCTCAAAACACAGGGCTGAACACAACGCCGGCTTAGCGTCAAATGGTATCAAGTAGGTCATTTGCTTTCTGTGGTTGTGGTTGCTGCTTTTACCCTGGACTGCTGATGTTGGGTGGCCTTTTGAAGTTGCCCTTTGCTCACTCTTGTTCTGTATCCAGCCTGAAATGGACGGGAGCAAAGCGTGGCCCCTGGGGTCAGGTGTCTGGCTGGGCGTGTTCTCTCGGGCGAGCTTGTTAGAGCCACGAGGCTTGGGGGACGCTATCTAACCCCTCTGACACTCGGTTTCCCGTCTGCACAACATGGAGAATAAGAGCAGTCCCAGAGATTTGTTATGAGTATCGAATGGGACAACTCTGTAAAATGCCTACTGAAAGGCTTGGTTCAGAGCAAGTGATCCATACACATTAATTGTCATTAATGTGTACATTAATGTATACACGCATTGCTCTGTTCCTCCTGGATTCCCAGCTCTGTCCCATCAACTCAGGGATTCTCTCAGGCGCTGCCCGGATTCTGCCTCTCTCTGCTGCCGTCTGGAGACTCTCCCAAGGCAACAAAGTGGGGCCATTGTAAGGTTCGTCTGGTCTGCTTCCTGACTCTCTGGGATCACTGTCTTTTATTGTCTGATGTTCAACCTCTTGAAAACTATTGTTTCAAATATTTTTGTCCAGTTTTTTACTAGTTTCAGGCAAGGGGGTTATGTGGTCAGATTCTACCTGCATTCTCCTTTAAACTCACTGTTGTGATTGCAAGAATCAGAACATTTTGCTATCTTCTTATCTAATCTGCTTTTACATAATGTTTTGGTGACCTCTATGCTTTCCTCTGAATTCTGTGACTTAATACACATTCTATTTTTACTCACTAATCTTGACTGACTTTCATCCTCTAATGCAATAGATTTCTCTTCTGACCAATACTGTGTGATATACACACAATGCATTTTTTTAATCCTCAAGCCCATCAGCTAAGGAACTGGGAGCACTGCTCTGCTGTCTCCATGCACACGTTTGCTCCCTCTGTCTTCCTACAACGCTGCCATCATGGGGTGTTTCTCCCTTTCAAGCTCTTCTCTAACCTTCACTCCAGCATATTCTTTCCTCTCCTTCTTTCCCTGCACTGTCCTAGACCAAACCTTCCTCATCACTGGCCTGGAATGTTCTTTCTAGGCCTCCGCTCTACACATGATGCCATGGTAGGTATTTCTATAAAGCACAGTTTGATCATAGTGCACCTCATGCATCTTCAGTGACTCTCATGGTCCTCAGGAATTATGCCCAAGATTTTTGAGTTCTTTCCTCCATAAAGCCTTTCGCCATCTACCAGTTGGATATATTAATATTTTCTCCTCTGTGCTTCCATGTGGGGTTGCTTTTGTCCTCTAATCATCGTACACATCACTTTATTCCTTGTAAAGAGCTGTGGACTTCTGTCTCCTCACTAGCCCACATCTTCCTTGATAGTGCACCAGGATCAGAGCACCTCAGAGAGCCTTGCACGTTAGGTGCTCACAGAATGTCCCCGCAGGCCTCTTCTGGACCAATCTCATCCTGGAGAATTGGATACTCTGATTGGTCACAAGTCCCAGATGTGGAGGGAAATGACGGAAGAGGGAGGATTGGAAAGCTTGCATGTCAGACTAACAAGGTGACAGCACCTGAGGCCGCTTCTTCCTGCACCCAGGAAGTGGCTGCTCAGATCAGCAACTCAGCTTTGAATTGATGTCTCTGTGGACTCTACACCTAATTCTAGATCCTTAGAGCCCACTCACCCTGTTTAAACTCGTGTGATTTCAACCATTTTGAAACTCATCTACAAATCATATTGAAATAAATGTGATCACACGATCCATCAAATGTGAACACGGATCAGCACATTTCTACTTCCTTTGAACTACTTGTGGGAAGGGCAGTCTGAATTAGAGAAATATCTGAAGCCTGATATGTATTTCAAGTAATTCATTTTTCCTTATTACTGATTAGTGTTCTTAACCACAGACAAACAAAATCCACCCTGACCTGTTCAAGTAGAGATGGTTTATAAAGAAATGTAGTCACCAAAGAATGGTTGGGATGGTTGTGATGGCTGAAGAGACAAACTCGAGGCTACACTCCAGGAAGGACTCCCCAGGCCCAGATTGCAGTACTGGGCCAGCAAGGGACCTGCCACCTCTCCGCGGTCAGAAAGTTGCCGAATGAGGAGGCTGCCTGCCAGAACTCTGCCACCTCTGCCAGGGGCCATGCCAGGAGCTCTCCCTCTCTGTGTAATTCCTTCCTAAGTCAAAGTCTTGTGGAAGCCCCTCTCTCTCTATGCAACTGAGTTCTGAATCAAGGTCATGCAAATACATGTGACTATTTGACCTGAATCACCTTCGAAGCTCTAGCTGCAAGGGAGCTTAGGAAACCAGTGCATGAACTTTCCAGCAGAAGGAGGGCGTGGGGACAGATGTTGAATGGGGCAGCTTCCATGTTTTTGCTCCCCACGATGCCTCACAGAGAGAAGGTGCCCGGGAGATACTGGTTTAAGTGTGTGTGTGTGTGCGTGCGCACGTATGTGAGTGACATCAGAAAGCACTGAACTCTAATTCATGACTAGCAGGGAATTCTAAGTCCCCTCCTCTATCTGGGTATCACTTTCTTTATCTGTCAGGTTATAGGGTTTGATTAAGGGATCTGGAAGGTCCCTTCCAGTGTGACTAGTTCATGACCCTCTGAATTTTCTCATAACAGATGCAGAGAAGGAAATGAATGAATCAATAGAAGAAGCTTTCATTTTTGATTTATTGATGCCTACGTCCCTAGAAGGATCTGAAGAGATGATTGCTCTAGACATTACACATATGCCAATACACATCTTTGCCTAAAGGAAAGTGGCTGTTCTTTTAAAAATGTAAACTTGTTAGTGCCTTAGAAAAGCCAGAGAGATTCCCTTCTGTCACGTCTGCTACCTATTGCAAAGCAGTTCTGATTTTGGGGCCCAGAATATCTTGTGCCTTTTAGCTGGATAAAATATGTAAAGAAAATAAGACTTAGGGGGCATGGTACAACACGTGCCCTGAATGATCTCACGGTGGAAATCTAATTTTGCTTCTAGTTATTTGGGGTTATAGATAGGATTATATGTCTCAGGCAGAGAAAGTCGTTAATCAAGAAAGGGGCCTCTTAATCCTTCTCCCAATTTTAATGAGACACTGTAAAATGCCTTTCGCTGGTGAATGGCAAGTATCAGCTGGGTGTGATTAGCTGGCTTTTGTGGCAGGTTTGCTGTGGTACTGCGTCCTTAGTTGTTCATCAGCCTAATCCTGCCTGACTGTCACGGGACAGAAATTGACAAGGATGGCATTATGGCCTCCCTCAAACTGCAGGCTGACGAGTGAGCTTTTGAGACCCTTGGTGCCATGGCCTGGACAATGGCATATGGGATGGGTTCTTAGAAATCAGCCCCCAAATATTGGTATAGTCACTAAGCAGAACCTCTAAAATACCAGGGGTCCTCAAACTTTTTAAACATGGGGCCAGTCCACTGTCCCTCAGACCGTTGGAGGGCCGTTGGAGAGTGTGGCGCATATTCCACACATGCGCACTGTGGGCCCGGGATGAGTCGGCTGCTAAGCAGGACAGGCAGCAGCGGCAAAAACATCCGGCGGGCCGGATAAATGTCCTCGGCGGGCGGCAGTTTGAGGACACCTGGATACTGTGTACTAGAATAGAGAGTTTCACTATCAGTGTGGGGGTAGGTCCCCCTCTTTTGAAAGCAGGACTTCAAACCTGGTAGAATGATATAAGAGACCTGGGAGTCCTCCTCCCTTCTCCCTCTCTTCCTTCCAGGTGCCAGTACCTGCGCTAGTCACTGAGAAGACAGCAGTGCATAAGATGTAGTTCCTGTCTGCAAGGAGCGCAAGGAGCAGGAGTAACAGATTCATGATACTGATCAGTGATTGTGGCCTAGCAAACAGCCTCAAGATGAAGTTCAAGAATAAGTGTTTCTTTTGTTCATGCATCTGCAAGTTGGCTGGAGGTTGGCCGATCTGGACTGGGCACAGCTGGGTGGCTTGGCTGGGGCATGTCTTCTCCACGTGCCTTTTGTTCTCCTCTGAGGACCAGCAGGCCCGGCAGAGGGTGCCCTCCTCACGGGGAGGGTAGAAGCTCACCAGTGCAAGCAGAGACAAGCCAGGCTTCTTAAGGTCTCGGCGTGGATGGGGTGTGCTGGCACTTCCGCCTCATTCCATTGGCCAAAGCCAGTCACATGACTCAGCCCCAAAACTCAAAGGGTGCGTCAGTATGCTCCTCTCCAATGGGAAGAATTCCAAAGTCACGTGACAAAGGGTGGCAATATGGGGAAGGGTAATGGATTGGGGGCAATGATGCAATTAGTCACATATATTAACCAATTAGAGTAATAACACGTCATATTAGAACTCTTTCAGATGCAAATATCAGCAACTCTTCTCAAACAGGCCCAAGCTAAAGTGGCGTTCATAGGCCCTGGAGCCATCGGACGTCATGTGGCTGGGTCCAGAGGCTCCGATGATGTTGTCAGGGCTGTGTCTCTCTTTTGTCCTCTTGGCCTGGCTTTTTGGTGTGTTGGCTTTAACCTGCAGATGGCTTTTTAAATGCATTTAGGTAAGATGACTTCAGCAGTTCTAGGCTTTCCCAGTTTATTGCTGCACCTGGAGGAAGAGAGACCCTCTCTCGCACCTAGCAAGCATATACCAAAGTCTAGAAAAGAGTTTGATTGGCCTGGGTTAGGCCAGCGTCCATCTCTGATTCAATCATGCTACCAAGACAGACGGAGTACTCTGATGGTCTAGTCTGTGTCACATGTCCAGCCCTGTGTTAAAGATGCTGAAGGACCTGAAACAGGCAAACCAGGCACCAATAAAGTGGGGAAGGCAGTTCTCTTAAAGGGACAGCGGCATGTTTTCCCCAGATGGCACTCATGAGCACCAGATGTCCACTTCAGTGCTGGGTCCCGTGGGGCAGACAGACAGGAGTGGGAAGATCCTATCTGCCCACCCATGGCAGACACACCCTATTGTTGGTCCCATACAGCCTTTAGTGCCAACACGAGGGCCAGTGACGTGTTCCGGGCGATAGGCCAGCACAGGGCAAGAGCGCTGGCCTGGCAGGCAAAAGGCAGGGCTACGAGGTCCCATTCAAAGTGGGATTCATAATGAGCTGTGCCAGCCGGGACAAAGCAAAAGCCAAACTGGGTCACTAGATGATCTGGAAGGGCCCTTCCAGCTCTCGTGCTTTGTGACTCTGTCTTTGACCTTGATCACAGGATGAGCTGGAACATCTCAAGTGTAACTAACCATGTTGCTAAGACAGCTACGTGGGGCTGAGGTCAGGCAGGGAGCTGCCAAGGCTACCCGTGGCATTTGTATCGGCGCATTTTCTGACTCAGCCTTTTGGCTTTCAGAGGAGGCAGGAGCTCTGGTGGGGGAGTATAGGATGTGATTTTGCTTTAAATCCAATTTTACTGAGCACGAGCACTGGGCAAGGTGACGGCATTACAAGTGTACAAGCCAGACACGGGCCCTGCTCTCAGAAAGAAGTTCTGGGTTTCAGTCTTGGGCAAGTCACTTAGCCTCTTTGAGCCTCAGTTTCTTCATCTGTAAAATGGAGATGGTATCTACCCTGGTTACATGATAGGGCTGTTTATGAGGGTCAGTGTACAGAGAGGCAAATGCATGACAGTATTTTGTAAAGGCCTCATGCACCTGTCTGGGATCATGTTCAGACAGGGTCCCTGTCTAATTGACAGCAGTGATGGCATCATTCTGTAATGACATCTGTGCATTCTCGGGAGTCCCAGAAGGCACCTGCCACATGACTGACTGACTTTTCACATGGGGAAACTGCGACGCAGAGGAGAGGCATGGCGGGCAGGCCCTGAGGCATGGTGGAGAGAGGCCTTGTGGGCTCGTCTCTGGTCCTTGTCTGTAACTGCTGTATTGTGAGAGCGACGGGCTGAGGGTCAGACTAGGCCTGAGTCTTGGACGTGCAGGTTAGATGCATTCCTGGCACCTCTTGGGCCTCGGGTACCTCTGCCCCTCTGCTGGGAGTGTGTGACGAAGGCAAGAGAGACCTTGGCATGAGGGCGAGTCTCTCCTAGGGGCTCCCTGCCCTGAGCCCCCTCTGCCCAGGCCTGTCCCTTGTGGCTTATGTGACACTTCCTTCTGTCCTTCTGCTTTCCATTAAGGCATTGAAGGGCCATACCCTTTAGTAGCACGTCTGCCTCCCGCGAGGGGTACATAGCCACCACCGCCCCACCTGCCCCAGGAACACCAGACTAAATGCTCATTGCCTTGAACTCTGCTTCTGGCTGGGGTGGGGGCAGGAGGAGGCTTCAGCCTTCAGGGCTAGGGTCGGACAAGATTGTCTGCTGGGGCCAAGCTGGGACAAGCCACTCTGCTAGGGCCCACATTCCTCCTGCTTCCGTGAGGGACTGGCAGGGGTTACAGTACAGACGCATACGTAGGTGTACAGGGGCGTGCAAATTAAAGATAAAAGAGAAACTAGACGGATAAGCAGAGATGGTGGCAGAAGCCAGAAATTAAGTAATTACTTGTGATTGAGGTCTAAATTTGGCTCTAAACTTTCTGGCAGACAGGACAAAAAGAGCAATATGACAGGTTTCTTAGTCTCTTTGTCTAATTGAAAGAAGCAGGTGTTCAGAGAAGGCAATTTTTTCCCCTCTGGCACAAAGTTCTAGGAGGAATTTATCACCTGGATCCTTATATAAAGAACACTGGGTCATAGAAGTTCATTCATTGAACAATAGGGGAGGTCGACATGGCCTTGGCCTCATCACTGACACCTTATGAGCATCTGTGACCTTTGCTGTTTCTTTTGTGTTATATCGCTCCTCTTCCCTCTTCCTCCCCTCCTCCTTCCCTCTTCCTCCTCCTCCTCCTGCCTTTGCTGTCTAATGTCTGTGTTTCCTGCTAGACTATAGGCTCTGTGTACCCAGGGGTCTGGTTTGTCCTGCTGATTGCCAGGTCTCTGCATATCAGATCCCTGATCCAAAAGTGTTTGTTAAGAGAATGTCATAATTAGTATTTTGGTGGAAAAACGAGTATTTTATGGGTAATTGGTGGGATATCTAACCGAGACCTGGGAGCCAGTTGATGGGGGAGATGGTTTTCTGGGGAAAGTGGCATCTCAGCCAAGACTTGAAGGACGAAGAGGAACGAGGTAGGGGTAGGGGTTGAGGGTGGTGAAGACTGTCCAGGGAGAGAGAACGTCACAGGGCAAGAGAGTGAGACGTGGCACCTGCACAGAGGGCAGGGGGAGAGGTGAGCAGGAGCTTTAGACAGCAGGCAGGAGCTGGACTTCACTCTGAAGACAGTGGGATCCCTGAAGAGTCGTCCGTGATCAGCTGGGCTCTGGAAGGACGGCTCTGGCTTGAACTGGAGGGAAACCAAGGAACCTGGGTGAGGAATGATGGTGACATAGACTAGAGTGAGCAGAGACCTTGGAGAAGAGTGGGCAGACTAAGAGAGAAAGAGAGAGTGAGAGAATAAACCAGTTCAGCTTCTAGCAATTGCTGGGATATGGGGGATGAGGGAGGCACGAGTCTACAGTCACTCCCAGGCTTGTGGTCGGACAACTGGGTAGTTGACGGGTCTCATCAGATAGGAACCCAGGAGGACAGGCAGGCTTTATTGGGGAAAACGATGAGTTCAATTTGGATGGTTGCTTCTGAGATCCTGGAGGGTCCCCTGGAAGAAATGTCTGGTAGCACATGGGTGGGCTACTCAGGAGAGAGCTGGCGATTGAGGTAGGGTTTTGAAGTCATCAGTGTATAGAATGTAGGTGAACTCAGGGGGCTGCATGGAACCTCCAGGGAGAGAAAGATGGGAACAGGGAGAGGACCCAAGCTGGACCCCGAGAATGCAAGCATGTAAGGGCTTGGCGGAGGAAGAATAACCAGCAAAGGGTGGTAGATATAGAAATAAGTGGGCGTGGTGTCGCAACTAGACTTCAGGATTTGAAGAAAGCTGAAATGGTCACCTAGGCCAAATGCCACTAAAAGGGCAGAAAAGATAAGGATGGAAAAATGCCTTTGATGCTTAGCAACGAAGAAGTCACTGATGACTCTTGCAAGAACGATTGTGGTGGCAGGTGGTGGCGATGGTGGTGGTGTTGTAGTGGGTTTAAGAATGGGAGGGAAGGTGAGGAGACAGAGAAAGGTTTGGCTGTGGAAGGGAGAAGAAAGGAAGGGAGGTGGTTGGAGGGAGGTGGGGCAAGGAGGGAGAATTATTTGTTTTTTTTTTTAAAGATGGTAGAACATTTTATGGACAAAGTTTTCAGCTGCAGTTCTACCCAAGATAAAGAAATGGTCTTTGTGTAGTTGTTTCATCTGTGAGTTCAACAAAAATTCCAAGGATATACTTCTGGATAAAGAAATGTGGTGTAAGAATTTTGTGGGAATCTCACCCAACAGAAGACAGCTCTCCATATCCTGAGTGGGGCGTCGGGCCCTTCCAAGCTCAGCTCGGGCGTGTCTGGGCTCCAAGTGCTTGGAGCAGGATGGCAAAGCACCCTCGACCCCCAGCTATGGAGTTCTTTGGCCTCTGGCTGTCAGGCTGCATGGGTTCCACTGCCCAGCCTGACGCCCTGGTGTGACTCTGGAGTCACCTGCCTTGTCATCCCGTGAGTGTGTGTGTGCTGAGGGCAGCCAGTGATCAGAACTGGCCATTGGGATCCACGTGGGGTAGATGGGAAAGGAAAATATGTCACAGTGAGTGGATGTGTAGCAGGAGGCAGGGAAACCATCGATATACATGTCCTTGAACTTAATCCCTGAACGGAATCTAAAGTTTTCCTTTCCAATCTCCTAAAAAAAGGTAGGGGCAGGGGGTGGGGAGAGAAGAAAAATCAAACAACCCCATTAAAGAGTAGGCACAAGAAATGAACAGAAGTTTTTCAAAAGAAGATAGACAAATGGCCCACAAACATATGAAAAAATGTTCAACTCACTAATCATCAGGGAAATGCAAATTAAAACCACAGTAAGACATCACCTTACCCTTGTTAGAATGGCTTTTACTAAAAAGTCCCAAAACAATAGATGCTGGTGTGGATGCAGAGAGAAAAGAATGCTTATACACTGTTGGTGGGACTGTAAATTAGTACAACCTCTATGGAAAACAGTATGGAGATTCCTCAAAGAACCAAAAGTAGACCTGCCATTCGATCCAGCAATTCCACTACTGGATATCTACCCAGAGGAAAAGAAGTCATTTTATCAAAAAGACACCTGCAGTGGAATGTTCATTGCAGCACAATTCACAATTGCAAAGATCTGGAATCAACCCAAATGCCCATCGATTCATGAGTGGATTAACAAAATGTGGTAAATGCACACCATGGATTACTACTCAGCCATAAAAAAGATGAATTAATGCCTTTTGCGGCAATTTGGAAGGAATTGGAGACCATTATCCTGAGCAAAGTATCTCAAGAATGGAAAAACAAGCACTATGTGTGCTCTTTAATAAACTGGAACTAACCAGTGGGCACACGAGTGCACAGAGGGTAGTAAAGGTCACTGGAAATCAAGCAGGGGAGAGGGGTGAGGAGGGGAGGGGCAAAACCCATTCAATGGGTACAACGAACACTATTCAGGTGATGGGCACCTTTATAGCCCTGACTTGAACCATGTAACAAAAACATTTCTACCCCCTTAATATTTTGGAAAAAAAGAGAGAGAAATCGATAAACCAGTAAGTAAGGACTAAAGCCTGGGGGCAGGGATGCAAAGCTCTTATATCCCAGAGGCCTCCGCTTTCGGGGCCAGGGACTTGGGAGGACCAGTGAGTGGCAAGTTTCCTTCCTGAGTCAGCGACGTGCTGGGAGGCCCTTGGCTCTCCCTGGGCCTGGCTTCCATAGGACTTGCCTGTCCCAGCGATTCCTGGCCAGGGGGCTGGGAGCAGGGCAGCTCCCATAGCTTCTGATGCCACCTTTCCTATCGGTTGGCCAGAGGCCGAGGAGCAGGCTGGGGCCGAGAGAGATTTCCTCCAGTCCTCTCCCCACAGGATTATAGAACATGGGTACATGAGCCTCCTACGGCTCATGTTGTAATAAATTGCCACAAATTTAGTGGCTTTAAGCAACATAAACTTATGAGGTTGTAGTTCTGCAAGTCAGAAGCCCGAAAGCCAAGGTGCCAGCGGGCCGCTTCCTTCTGCAGGCTCTCGGGGAGAACAAGTTTCCTGGCCTCTCCCTGCGTCTAGAGGCCGCCCGCGCCCCTTGGTACCTGGCCCTTTCTCCACCCCGGAAGCCAGCAGCCCCTCCGCTTCCGTCGTCACACACCTTCTCTTCTGTCATGCTCCTCCCTCCGCCTTGTAGGACCCTGGGATTATGCCGGGCTCAAGAGAATCTCCCCCTTGACATAATCACACCTTCAAAGTCCCATCTTGTAGGTAACATATTCACAGCTTCCGGGGAGCAGGACATGGACATCTCTGGAGGCCACTATTCTGCCTGCCACAGCGGGTACCTGCTCAGCGTTATTTCCAAGTGACCCACAGCATCCTGACGTTCTGTGGTGGTTCTTGGGCTGGGCAGGGGGCAGCCCTGAAGCCCACCCGCATCCAACCTGAGCAGCTGCATTTTTATCTCTGCGATATGCTGAGTCCTCCAGAAGGTTTCAATTGAAGGAAAAGTTTGAAAACCACTGATTTAGTGCAATAGGCCCAGAGAGGGAAGGCGGTTCACCCAAGAATGAACAGCTAACGACAGCAGACCCGGCGCTAAACTCTGGGCTCCTGTCTCCCAGCCAAGTCCTTTTTCTACTGGCTCCTCTCGGGGACAAAGCAATGACCACATTAAGGAGGGGCTTGTGTCCTCATTTATTGTTGTAATCATCCTGAGCAAGAGCAGAGGGTAATTTTTTTTTCCTTTTTCTTTCCTTTTTTGGGCCCCATTTATGCTGAGAAAGGCCCTGTCTGGTGAGGACAGGTGAAGTTCCTGGTGTGTCACCCAGACGCACCTCCTCTCGGTCCTTCCTTGGGCCCTGGCTAGTCGCAGTGGGTATCGAGTCACACTCAGTCTCACTTCTGCTGGGGCTTCTGGGCTGCAGATTGTCATTAAATTAGCTGCGAAGGTTTTCTGTGCGGCTGGGAGGCAGTGGAGCAGGGGACGTGGTGGGACTCAGGAGCTGTCGTTTGCTGCCCTGAGTGCCAGGAGATGTGATAATTCAATCAGGGGGCGCACTGCCTCCCCCAGCCTGGGTCGCGCCTAGACACGCGCTCTACCTGCCTGGCAGCCAGACAGATTCTCGAAATGGAACAATTAGATCTAAAGCGAGCTGTCCGAACTGATTTTCCCTTCATCCTCAACCGGTTCTGCAAATCCTCTTCCCAGCACTGTCTTCATTAGCAGCTGAGACAGCCCAGACAGGACCCAAATGGCTGGCTCCAAACTGTGTCCCCTGCGCCCTGAAACACCAGCTCCTGTTCCAGCCACCACCTGCCCGCACTGTTTGCATGTCACTCTCCTGGCTTCCCCAGGTCACAACCTCTGGGCGCGCCCTCTGATTTCAGGGGCTGGGCAGCCACGCCCGGCCACACCAGTGCAGGGCCCGACTCTGGGGGCAGCATTGACTTCAGCCCCGTGTGAGTGGCGCCCCCTGGAGTTGTGTGGACAGTGCCCGGGTCAGGGCTCCCCTTGGGCCACAAGGAAGGGACTGTTCATGAGGCAGCTGCTCAGCCTTTGTGTCTGGCCCACGTGGCAAGGGGGGAGGAGGGAAGGGCTTCTCCCTCCAGGAGCTGGAGAAGCTCCATTTCGCCAGTCACTTCTGTCTGACCCGATAAATGGACACCAGGTTGGTGGCCCTCTCATCAAGTCCCGTCGCATCTGTCTGCATGGAACGCCTGGAAACAGGAAGAACATGGCAAAGAGAGGAGTCTGGAAGGGCTCTGGGCACTGTTCTGATGGAGCATCTTAGAATGATTGAACGTCAGGACTCAAGATAGGGAAACTGAGTCTCAGTGGGGCAGAGGATTCACGAGCATACCACGGAGGGAGTGGATCAGGCCTTGCCTCTGTTGTTCTTTGGGCCCTGGGCACATAGTCTTGGGCCCGAGCACAAAGATGAAGCCATTGTCTTTCATCTCTGTCTCCCAGAGCCTACCATGGGCCCCGTGTGCCGCCGATGCTCGACACAGACGTGTTACACAGGTCGGTGCAACTGGGGCCAGATGGCTGGGTCCCCTGATGGAGTCCGCCCTCCCCATTTGTAGCAATTTGGGGGATTAGAGACAGCCATTGTCCCCAGGGCCTTTGGCACGGCTGAGGGGAGTTCTGGGAGTGAGGAGTCTACACCAGCACCGGGGTGGGTGTCAGGATCTCAAGTTCCAGCCCCTGTTGTATGTTGTGGGTTGAGTCCCTTACCTGGGCTTTAGTTTCCCCTTCAGTAAGACAGAGTTGGGCTAGGTAGTCCCCATGGCCCCTCAGCTCCAACATCTTGAGCAAGCCTAGGGGACTCCAGTGAAGCTCAGGGGCCCACAGGTCATGGGCCTGTGGCACCAGTTTCTCGTCCTGATAGATCTAGAGAAGGTGGAGAGTGTCCCCTTTCTTCCCAGAGACATTTAGGCAATAGAGTCTGGAGCCGTCTGTGTCTCAGGGACAGGAGCCTAGAAGAAAGGTGGGGGGGACTCGGGCCTGGTCTTTAGAGAAGCCAGGGATGGCTCCCCGCTGCCCTTTAAGAGGGGCAGGACTAAGTCATTGACTGGACCTTGCTGGCCCGGGGCAGATGACATCCCTGCTCCACCTGGGACATGTCGCTGACCTTGGGACACCAAGTGCCATTTTGAATGCCACTATTGCTGGTCTTATGGCAGGGGGCACGTGTGGGGGGAGGGGCTGGGCCCTAGGGGACATTAATAGGCTGATTAATGTCCACAATGGCCCTTAGGAGGGCTTTGGTTTATCTCTGGAATTGCAGAGTGACCCACATGACCTGGCAACATGGAGTCAAGTAGAGCTGCCTCCAGGATCTGGGAGGGCAGGGACTTCATCTGTCTCATTCCCTCTTGGTCCTGAGCACCCAGTACAGGATGGGGCCAGTTTTGGAAGGAGCAGAGGAACCAGGCAGATGTCAGCATAGGGGTCAGAGAGCAGAAACCCAGGGCTAGGCTTTGCCCATACTCAGGGGAAGAGGGGAGGAGGAGGTGGTGGGACTTGGGACCCAGGAATGGTCCTGTCCCAGCTCCTGGCTCCGGCAGGCTTGCTGGCTGTCCTTCTAGGCCATGCTGGCTGGTGGCCTGGAATTACCCCTAGCCATGGTCACTGCTGCTCCGGCTTTGACCCTTGGTGCAGGTGGTGGTGGTGACAGCTGGAGTAGGTGAGGGCCCCCAGCACATCTGTGCTGGGCATGACTGTTGCCCCACAAGCTTGGACGTGTAAGAACTGCCCAATGCCTCATTGAAACCATATTAACTCTGACTCTAAAGCCCTGATCCTGCCATGCTGCGGGGAGCTTCTGTTCTCACTGGGGGTCCTTCCCTTGGCCCAGGGTCATGTGCGGCAGGTCCCAGGAGTCACATGCTGAGCAAAGCTTTCCTGCAGCTTTCACAGCTGCCCACGCTTGGCCCTGCAATTCCTGGTGCCCCAGAAAACCCCTCGGCCAGCTGCCAGGTGGTCTTTCAGCAGCTTCCCCCAGAGGCCCCTCCACCGTCCGAGCTGCTCATGGTCTCCATTCAGAACCCATAGACCTTCCACCTAGGCTTGGAGAATCTCCTCTCTCCACTCTCATTTCCTGCCATTCTTGTTCTATTAGAAGGTACTCAGCTCTCGCTCCTACTTTCTGGATTATCTAGCATCGGCCTCTTTCACAGAAGCCAGGAAGACGAAAGCTTCCTTTGAACTAATGGGGCGTTCATGCTCTGACCACCTTCTTGGAGAGGCGAATGGGGGTGGGGAATCCATGAGAAAAATGCAGATTAATATCTCAATAAATGCCCTGCCACTCCAGCGCCAGTCATTCTGAGTGTATGATAGGAGATTCATAAATTCATGCCAGTTGGTTGATAACTCAGGCTGGGTGAAAAACAAAACAAAACAAACCCAAACTCCTGACATGACATTACGAAAAAAAAAAAAAAGGGAGACTTTTGTGGGTTTTTTTGTTTGTTTTGGTGAGCAGAAGACCTGAGAGAGGTTAAGTGCTATTTGCAGAGATTGAATTCAACTTGTGCTGCCCAGAAATGCCTTGGAGTCTGCAGGTTGCTTAAAAGGTTTATAATTAATATTGCATTGTTGTTTCAGGTTCCCAAACGGAGAGATCTGTAGCCCCTCTCCCCTCAGAATACCCCTCAAATCCACCACTAAATTGCAGTCGACACAGTATTGATTTAAAAGAACGGCATGAAATCATTCATCAGGCATCGGGCCCAACAAATCGGAGTCGTTTATTCCTAAGTCGTTTAATAGCTAATTATAGGCTGCGTAATGTAAAAATGCAGTGAGGCCCCATTAAGAATAAATCCGATTGTTTGCAAGGCGCATTATAGAAATTCAGGTCTGGCAGGCTTCCACTGTCAGTGCCTGGGTGTTGAGGCTTTTGGCAAGTGAAAGACCTGGAAATAGAACCACTATTTTTGTAACAACCCTGTTATACTTAATGCCCATTCTCTTCTTTTAAGTGCAGCAAAATATGGAAATATTGTCATGCTTTTTGGGGCAATTTTCCTACTGTGATTTTGTGTTTTTTTTTTCCTGTTGTTGTTTTTTTTTTTTTTTTTTTTTTTTTTGCTGTTAAAAGCCCCAAGACAGTGCATTTACTACCTACTTAATGCTACTGTCAAAAGATAGCAAAATTCATAAAAACTCAACTGTCAATTCAATCCCCAACAAATATGCAATTATTTCAGGCTGGTGTTTTAAGCAAAAGTGGTTTTGGTGGCAGACACTTGCTTCTATTTTCTGAACAGGGCTGGAGGGAGGTTCTTGCTTCTGGCTGTTCTGGTTTCTCCGAGGATCTCACAGGAACACCTGTTCTAACACACAGGAGTGAATTTCCACTAGCAGGGCCCTGACATTTGGCTGAATTAAATGCTGGCTTTGGTGCCCTTTTGTGTATCCCTTGGTAAGTGGGGAGCACACAGTAATTTTTCTTCCAGCCTCACGAAGCCCATCATTCCGGGGCATTGCACGGGGATGCTGGGCAGCAAATGACAGAAAGGCCAGGAAGGGAGGAGAAAATAGATGATCTTTCCCCATAATAATACACGGAGACATACAAAGGGAAGTGAGTGGTAATGCTCTTGAAAGATAAACAATTGACTGCCTGTCACAAATAATTGATGACCGAGATCCTGAAGAATGTGGCTATGATAAAAAATACATACAGAAGAGTATACACGACACATTCTCCTGACATCTCGTTGCTTTCTTCTTCGCAGGAATCTTTGCAGGATCAAATTAGAAGTACTGTTTGCTGAAAGGCAATATTCCGCGCGCTCGGCTTGTGAAAGCAGAGCTCCTTGTCTCCCAGGGAGCCTCGGTTTGACTTTCATCTTGATATTGAATTTAAGCCTCGTATTTTATGATAAATGCGTGTAGCCCTTGGCCCGCCTGATAATAACCACCACAGCTAGAGTGGAAGTTCCTTTCGGCGGAAGGGCTGGGAGTGGACGTGTCTGATTATTTGAATCTGGTATTAATTAACTAAAATCTCTCTCTGGTTTGAGCAGTCTTTGGAGGATTCTTTCTAAAACGCATCTGCTTGCTTTGCTGTCTTGCCTGAGTGAGGAACACCGTCGTGAACAGAATTGAATTCCTGGGGCAGGCGGCTGCCCGCGGTTCTGCACGGCCTCCTGGGCCATGCCACGACCAGCAGGTGGAAGCCGCAGGGAGGCTAATCTCTGTTCAGCGAGGGAAGGACTGTCTGCCACCGCGAGCTCTCTGAGCATAGGAACGTCAGACTGCTGTGGGAGGTGGGTCACGAGTCCCCTAGACTTGGGGGAAACCGTTGATGGAGCTGGGTGAACTCTCAGAAGGGCTGACTTACCGGTTCGCATCACTTAATCAGACAACCTTTAAATGGGCGACACTGGTGGTGACCTGCCCGAATCCCCCCAGCCCTTCCCACGTCAGTGCAGGAAGATCCGACTTCCAGCCGTCTGCACCCGAGGGCACTTTTGTGGCTCTGAGACCGCTTTGCTTGCTCTGGCTGCTCCTGCTGGGAGTGCTGGGGTCTGAATGCCCCCGACCCACGCGGCCCTCAACCACGACTGGTGGGTGTGCAGACCCCAGCCCTCTCACCTCTTGGAGGGGTTGGCTCCGTTTGTGTCTACACTGCCATGCAGAGTTTTCCCAGGGGGGTTAAGCTTCAGTTGCCTGTGGTGGTAACTGGCTTGATCAAGCACCATTTATTGGATTAAAGGTTAGAGTTGGGGTTAGGGATGCTTTTCCTTCTCTGCTTCACATCTCAACTCTTCTACTCCTTTGTTCTACCTCCCAGATAAACCACATGTCCTTATCTCAGGGTCTGCCCCAGGGGAGCCCAACTCAGACAGTGGTCATCTTCCCAAACCACAAAGGGCCCGCGGCCAACAATGGGGCGTGTTTGAAATCAGGGCTGGGTAACGTGGGCCAGAGCTCCTGGGCACCATGTTGTGAGGGGCCTCTCAGCCCCGATGAACAGAAATAATTCTCTGATCATCTCATGCCTGCTGTCCCCACACCCTCTCCTGTCACAGCAGGGCCCCCATCAGCCCTGTCACCTGCCTGTGGCTGGCTACCCTCTGCCATTGTGCCCGTGCTCCAAGAGATGATTCTCTGGCATTGTTTCTTGTGATCTGTCTCCACCTTGCACCCCCGCTGCTGCAGAACCGAGGGACCCAGATTTGGTACCAAAATCCTTCCAGGTGTCTTGGCCAGTGCTACTGGACCCTGCTGAGAATGGCTCTCTGCCCACCCAGGCTTGCCCTTGTCTACTCCTGAGACAGTTGTCAGTTCTGGCCGTCCCTTGTTCTGCTGTCTGGGTGTGATACTGAGGAGATGACAAGGCCAAAGAAGCACCCCTCTGAATATTGAAGGGTAGAACCATCAAGAAATTGGGCTGAGTGTGCCCAGCCTCAACTGGATCTGAACGCATTCAGAGTCCATCGTGTTTTCCTCGTTATCTTGAGTCTTAGAACTCTGGTTAATTGACACCGGCCAGTGCTGAACATCTGGTTAGCGTCCCCAAGTCCTAAGTTTGAGAGGATTTCTATGTTCATAAATTTGGGTAATGCCAGTTTCTGGGTGTTTTCATAGAATGCACATCCCCAAGTCAGCTTCTTGTCCAAGGACCGGGGGAGAAACACTTGAGTCAAATGCTGCAACTCAACTATAAATGCCAACTATAAATGCTGTCGAGTTGCAGATGGCTTTCAGAGCCTTGCCACTAAAACGTTCTGTTTGGGTGGCACATTTCTGGCTGTTTCTGCCTCTTCTCCATGGCACCAAAGTGAGGCATCTCTACTTCTCATGCGTCAGAATGGGAGGACCTAGTCTGTTTGTCTCATCGTGAGTCTTTAAAACTCTTTTAAAGAATTTATGATCCTTTAGTTTTTTTTTTATTTTTTAATTTTGTTTGAGACAGAGTCTCACTCTGTTGCCTCGGCTAGAGTGCCGTGGCGTCAGCCTAGCTCACAGCAGCCTCTAACTCCTGGGCTCGAGCAATCCTTCTGTCTCAGCCTCCCGAGTAGGTGGGACTACAGGCATGCGCCACCATGCCCGGCTAATTTTTTCTATTTTTGGTAGAGACAGGGTCTCGCTCTT
Source organism: Cheirogaleus medius (assembly GCA_008086735.1). Lineage (NCBI taxonomy): Eukaryota > Metazoa > Chordata > Mammalia > Primates > Cheirogaleidae > Cheirogaleus > Cheirogaleus medius. The sequence goes on from VBSM01003143.1 coordinate 2,796,486, forward strand.
GCTCAGGCTGGTCTCGAACTCCTGAGCTCAAACAATCTGCCTGCCTCGGCCTTCTAGAGTGCTAGGATTATAGGCATGAGCCACCACACCCGACATCAAGTTTATGACCCTTTAAATGACAGTAACTGTTCCTCCTTATTCTAGGCTGGAAGAGGTTTGGTTTTCCCCACTACCTAGCTGGTCTCTCCAACATTACTTGCCTCATCTGTCCCATCTGCAGCATGGACTTAAGCACATTCAACTGCTCTACTGGGGAAGGACACTTCTAGTTTCATCAGTTAAGACCGAGGTTTCCTTAGGTGTCCGGTCACCTGTGGGCAGGTGCCCAGTAGGCTGGTCATTGGAAACCTGTGAAAACAGCATCGCATTAAAGTTGAACACGAAAGGACATTTTCTAAAATCCCCTTGGGCTTCCCCCTTCCCAGCTGCTTCCACTTGCACGCAGACCTCACAGTGAGTCTCCGAGTGGCTGCAGAATCTCAGTGTGCCGGTTGGAACAAACATCCTCACAGGAAAGCTTGTGGCTTCCATTGAATTATGTCTTTACCATGTAGTCCGGGAGTGGAATTATTGGGTCAAAAGGTGGGGATTTTTCCTCTGGATTTGATCAATATCTACACATTGCTTTCCAAAAGGGTGAGTCAGTATCCTCTGCCATCCCGGTGGGCTCTGCAAAGCCCGTTAGAGCCACGTGTGCAGAACGCAGAAGGAGTCCCAGCTCTTTTCTACTCAGAGCCTCTAAAGTCCATCCCCTTCCTTCTGGGGAAGAGTTAGATGTGACATCTTCAGCCACAGAACCCAACATGCCATGCTACCTAACGAAGACCCCAGGGCCCTCCCCCAAAAGATGATGATGGTCACAGCGTACACCTGGATGCCAGGGAGTGGCTTGCTCTCTCTTTTGATTTATTTTGCTTAGTTCTTAGAATAACTCTCCAAGGTTGGTATTTATTATTCCTGTTTAAAGATAAGAAAAATGAGGCTGGGAAAGATAAAGTAGCTTGCCTCAGGTGATATGACTAGTAAGCAACAGAGGCAAGATTGGAACTTAGGTCTGCCTGACACCCAGGTCTGCAGCTGCCATGCTCGTGTTGTGGGAAGATGCTGCGTGTCCAGGGTGTTGCAGTAAGGCGTCAACATACCTCACAGTAACATATTTACAGGACACAAATTGTGATGTCGGGGTGTTTCGCTGTATAGAGGAAGCAAGCACGAAGAAGACCACGCAGATTCAGCACATCTTCAAGGACTGTGGCCAGGGCTGTGGGAGTGAGACAGTGTAAGGGTCGCGCTGGACCAGATTTAGTCTAGACCTACAAGCCAAGGTGACACAGACACTCAAAGGTGCACTGTCATGATGTGTGGCTGTCCAGGGGAGCTTGATATCAGCTAATAATCTACAAATGCTATAGTATTAATACTAAGTGAGCATCTAATAGAGGAAGTTGGTCTAATTTGGGGATCCAGAGCAGGCTTCCCAGAGCAGGCAATGTTTGAGCTACAATTCAAAGGATAACATTACCTAGAAGAGGGCGGCGGGCGAGGTGGGGAGACCATTCTCGCATAGGGGAATAGTATGTGCAAAGGCCCTGTGGCTGGGGAGGGCTGGAGCTTTTGAGAAACTGAGAGAAGGCTTGTGTGGCTGCAGTGCAAAGCAGGCAGCCCCATGTTGTCCTGTCCTCACTGATGCTAGCTTCCACAGGTCGGCAGAGCAGGGGCCATAGGTGTGTGCCCCTTGCTCAGGGAGGGGCTCAGGACAGTGATGGACACACAGGCTGAGGACGTTGCTACAGAGTATGGCAGCACAGCACATCAGCTTCCTCAAACTTGCTCCACCCTCCTAGTTAGGGCCGTTGGAAAGCTAAACACCCCATTTCCCAGACCGCCTTACAGCTAGTGTCAGTTAGATGCAGGGGTACAAGGCTGAGATAGGGGAAGTGTGGCGAAGGCCTTCTTCCTGCCCCTTTAAGCTGTTTTCTGATGCTGAACAAGGTGCTGGAAATGTGCAGATTTCCTGCAGCCACGTGCAAAGCCCATTCTCTAGCCTCCTGGCTGGGGAGAGAGAGTTGTGGTAGCAACAGCAACAGCAGCAGCAGTCGTGGCCTCGCAGGTCCCAGATCCCCCAGTGGGTCAGTTCTATTTGTTCTGGGAGTCATTCCTGGAGGCCAGTGTCAGACAACTGCTCTAGCCCTTCCAGTAATGCTGTGAGCATCTAATTCCCTGTATTCAATTCCTTCCTGTTAAAATGCTGCTGGTGCGATGCTGTGGATGTCACACCCCCATCCTCCCCACACCTTTAGCTACCTGGTTCATCTGCAGCCATGTGGACAGTTCCCTGCTTGTCTCCTGAAGTGCCCAAGCCAACCTGGTTCTCTGGTTGAGGGCTTTTTCCAGCTCCTGGAGTTTACTCTGCTAAATGCAGAGGCAATGGGAGGGGGAAGGTGTTAATGTCCTGGGGCAACTTCCAGCCCATGGGGGATGGGATTTGGTAGGTAAGTGCCCAGTTTTCTGTCCTGGTGGGACAATTTGGGACATGTTCCACATGGTTTCACAGAGGGTTCCCAGTGAAGCTGAGCCCCAGTTGCCCACAGTGGTAACCCACTCATTATTACAAACATTACTGATTTATCTCCCTTACTGTCTCACTTTCCTTGCTTCTGCACTTGCACTTCCTGGGCTCACCTCCAAATAAACACCTGCACTTCAACCCTGTCCCAGCATCTGCTCTGGGGGAACTCAAGCTAAGGCAGAGAAATACCTATAGAGGTTTCTATTTTTTTGCATTCTAAATCTGACCAGGACAGGGAGGCACAAAAGATTGATTTACAGACAAAGGTATTGATATTTTTTAACCAAGCCAAACATATTTCAGTCAATCACATTACAATGTTTCAAATTTATATCCTCAGCCTTTCAGCCTCTTTGTAACAGCATTGTTTTCCTAACACATTAAAATAAACCACTAAACTTATGTCCCCATGTGTCCACCAATTGATCCATCCATCCATTTGTCTATCTAGCCAGCAACTGTTTATCAACCCTCTGCTTGTGCCCAGCATCGTGCCAGGAGCTGGAGATAGAGAGAAGCTAATAAGACAGCCTTCCTGCTTGCAAGTTACTCACGTGTGATTAGATCCTGTGCAAATGTGGTTTTGTCATTTTGAGTGTCATTCTGATTTCTGCACCGAACGCAGTTAGCAGGGCTGTGCAAACTCAACACTAATGCCAACTAGTGGTCTTATCCTATAAACATACTAATCATAACATTTCCATCCGCCCTGAAAAGTATCTTCAATACTCAAACTGTATCTCCATTTTATTAAAATGATCTGCATTAAGACAGTGCTTCTAAGGAACTAAATTTAGCTTGAGAAACTGCACTGAACTTTGGAGTCATTAAATTGTAGTCTTTTTGTATGTGCACATATGATAGAGAAAAATTACAGCCAGCAGCGTCTATATTGAAAATCCTGCATTAGATTGCCATCAGTTGCTAATAATACATCATAATTATTCTTACAGGGTTAAGCTTTTCTCTTTCCTCTTCCACCTGCCTTGCTGAGATAACCTCTAAGGATGTCCTGGAGGATGGTAGGGCTGGAATTCTAAAGCTTTCATGATAGCTGAGCTCTCCATGCAATTCATTATATGAAAAGATGGGGAGGGGGGTTGTCAGCGAAGATAATGGCTGTGCAATTTCCAGCCCATTCTCCTTGCAGCCAGATCTTGGAGGCAGCCCATAGACCAATTTCATCAAACAGACCCTGCTCAGCTCTCATCCATCTATATTGGGAAAGAGCCTGTGTCTGGCTCCCGCAGGAGCAGACTGGTAGCAGGGGCTGGCGTAGGGGAGTGGGGTAGGGAAGTGGTTGGGAAAATAGACCAGGGCTTGTTCCCAGACTGCTTGGTTCTGGGGTTCTTGGGCATGGTTCTGGATGATGTCAGTGTCAAGGGGCTTAATCTGGAGGGTGGGCTGGGAATAGGAGGTTAACCCCCAGCCCAGGCTACGGTTCTGTGCTTTCTATGTATTCCCAGCTTTGAGCCTAGGGCCAGGCAAAGCAGAAGCTCAATAAATGTTTGCTGGTTGACTGAACGTGAGGGAGACTGAGGTAGCACAGGTGTAGGGTTACTTGTAACAATGAAATCAGCTGTGCATGGCTTTCGTGGGAATGAAAGTCATGCTTTTCCCCAGGTTCTGCCTCGGAAACACGATTCTTTGTAGGAAAATTCTAGTCTGGTAGCAGCGTCCATGTTGGATTATCTATAGAGAGGAAGATCCCCTGTGTTTGTGGCAGATATCCCCAGCACTGTCTTTGCAGAGACTAAAGACTTTGAGGGACTAGGAGTGCTGTGACTACTGGGTCTATCAGTACCAGCTAAAAACAGCAAAATCCTGCAAAAGGAAGTCACGTTAAACTTTAGAGACAAAGGAGGTGGCTCCTTCTAGCTGGAGGTGGCAAATGTCACACATGCCATGTTTCCTGTGCAGGTTTTCATTCACACTTTCGAGGCTGTTTCATTTTCCTTCCCAGCCCTGCTACCCACTTTCCTTTATGTCCCTTTCCACTTGTCACCCAGCATGCCCTTGGCAGATTCTCAAGGTTATGGTCAAAGCAGAAATAGTGGTCTTGCCTGATTACAGTGAGGAAAAGGAAACACTGAAAAATTACAGAAAGTAGCATGACAGTGAGAATTAGAAGAATTATTAAACTAAATTATAAGTATTTGAAATCTTCTTTGAACACACTTCCCTCAAAAGAAGGATCATTTACTTCCTTGGCTAATGACAGGGACTGTTAATTATCCTTCTAAATCAGATCTCTGCTGCTTCTACAGTGAAAATACCTCCAAATTTTAATTGGGCACAAAGCCACTTGGAATAAAGACTGATTCTCAGTCTCTCTTACGGCTAAGTGTGGCCATATGACCAAATTCTGGTCTTTGAGATCCATGCAGAAGTGATGTGGTGATGTGTTCAACTTCTTTTGTTCTTTCTTCTTTCATTGTTTTAAAAAAAAAATTGAAGTATAATTTACATACAGATCTTAACTGTGTAGTTCAATGACATTTGACAAATGTACGCACTCCAATCAAGATGAAGAACATTTTCATTACCCCAGAAAGTTCCCTACATCTCCATTTCCAGTTTATCCTCCTCCATGCCCTAGTCCAGATAAAGCCCCAACCCCGGGCCAATCATCATCCTGTGTTCTAGCACATAGGTTAGTTTTGCCTGTTCTTGAACTTCATGGAAGCGGAATTTTACAGTACGTACCCTTTTGTATCTGGCTTCTTTCACCGAGCACAATGTCTGTGACACTGATCCATGTCGCTGCTCGAATCTACCATTTATTCCTTTTGATCACTGAATAGTGTTCTATTGCATAGATGTATCACATTTTATCCCTTCTCCTGTTGACGGGCATTTGGGATGTTTCTGGTTTAGGACTGTTAGAATAAGGCTGTTATGAACATTTTTGTACAAGTCTCTTTGTGGACATGTATTTTCATTTCTCTTAGGGATGGAATTTCTGGATCAGTGGGTAGAGTTATGTTTAACTTTGTAAGAAATTGCCAAAGAGTTTTTTACAGTGTTTGTCCTGTTTCACATTCTACCAGCAACGTATGAGAGTTTCAGTTGCTTTGTGTCCTCACCAACATTTAGTATTGTCAGTCTTTTTAATTTCAGCCATTCTAGTGGGTATATATTCATATCTTGTATTGATAATTGCCATTTGCGTTTCCCTGTTGACTGTGGACTAGTAATGTTGAGCATATTCTTGTGCTTATTACTTATTCATATTCTTTCATGAGGTGTCTATTTAAGTGTTTTGCCCATTGTAAAATTGGGCTGCTTGTATTTTTCAAAGATTTACTTTATTGAGGCATAATTTTCATATAAGATGCATTCCTTTCTAAGTGTAGCGTTCAAAGAGTTTTCACAATGCATATCTGTATAACTACTACCACAAGCAAGATATAGAACATTTCCCTCATCTGAAAAAGTTCTCTAAATGCCTCTTTGCAGCCAGTCTTCATCCTTCCTTCCCCTTCATGGCCCTGGCCAGCCACCGATCTGCTTTTGTCACTAGTGGTCAGTTTTGCCTTTTGTAGAATTTCAAATAAATGGAATCATATAGTATATACTTTTTGTACCTGACTTTTCTGACTCAGCATGTTTTTTTCCTGAGTTTTATCCATGTAATTACATGTTTTAGCTTCCCCCCCCCCGCCTTTTTATAGCTGGATAACATTCCAGTGTATGGAAGTGCCACGGTTTGTTTATCTAACGAATGGCACAGCAACTGGTGGGTTGGTTGCAGTTTTGGGCTATTATGCATGAAGCTTCTATGAACATTTGTGTACAATGTGGATATATTCTTTAATTTCTCTTGTGTAAAAACGTAGAACTTGAATCACTAGACTGTATGTTTAACTTTACAAGAAACTGCCAGATTATTTTCCAAAGTGATTGTACTGTTTGCCATTCCCACCATCAATGTGTGAGAGTTCTAATTGCTCCGTATTCTCCCCCACACTTAGTATCATCAATCATTTTAATTTTAGCCATTCTAATGGGTGTGTAGTGGCATCTAAGTGTGGCTTTTTTTTTTTTTTTTTTTTTTTTTTTTGATACAGAGTCTCACTCTGTTGCTCAGGATAGAATGCCGTGGCGTCAGCCTAGCTCACAGCAACCTCAAACTCCTGGGCTCAAGCAATTCTTCTGCCTCAGCCTCCCGAGTAGCTGGGACTACAGGCATGCGCCACCATGCCCGCCTAATTTTTTCTATATCTTTTAGTTGGCAAGTTAATTTTCTTTCTATTTTTAGTAGAGACGGGGTCTCACTCTTGCTCAGGCTGATTTCGAACTCCTGACCTTGAGCGATCCGCCTGTCTCGGCCTCCCAGAGTGCTAGGATTACAGGCGTGAGCCACCACACCCGGCCTGAGTGTGGCTTTAATTTGCATTTTCCTGTGGCTAATAACATTGAGCATATTTTCATGCGATTAGTTGCATCTATATATCTTATTGGTGAAGTATCTGTTCAAATCTTGTTCCTCCTTTTTTATTAGGATATTTTCTTCTGATTGAGCTGTAAGACTTATTTATATGTTCTGGAAACAAATCCTTTATCAGATTTACATTTTGCATGTATTTTCTTCCAGTCAGTGGCTTGCTCAACAGTGTTTTTCAAGCAAGCACAAGTTTTTAATTTTGGTAAAATATATATTATTGATTTTCTTTTTATGGTTTATGCTTCTTTGCTCTTTAAGACATCTTTAACTCAAATTTTTGAAATTATTTTGAAATTATTTCTCTTAGAAGCTCTATGGTTTTAGCTTTTACATGAAGGTCTATTTTCCATCTCAAATTATTTTGGGGTATGGGATGAGATAGGAGTGGAGATTCATTTTATTCCCCCTGCATGGATGTCTAGTTGTTCGAGCCTCATTTGTTGAAAAGACTCCTCCCTGCAAAGCTGCCTTACTGTTTCATCAAAAATAAATTGACAGTATATATTTGGGTTTACTTCTGGACTCTCTATTCTATTCCATTTATATTTTTGTCTTTATGCCAATACCACACTGTTTTAATCAGTGTGGGTTTGTTGTAAGTTTTGGAATCAAATGGTGTGAGTTTTCTTTTCCAAAATTGTTTTGGCTAATTTAGGTCCTTTGCATTTATTTCCATATAAATTTTAGAGTCAGTATTTCAATTTCTGTAGAAAGTAGGATTTTTATTGGGACTGTTTTGAATCTGGGAAGAATAAATATCCTAAGAATATTGAGTTTTCATAATCCAAAAAAATGGTATATCATTTTGTTTTTTAGGTCTCTTTTAGTTTTTCTCAGCAATGTTTATAGTTTTCAGCTTAGAAGGTTTGCATGTTATTTTGTTAAATTTTCCCCTAAGTATTTTCTAAATGCTATTGTAGGTGTTATTCTTTTAAAAATTCCAGTGTGTAATTATTTGCTGCTTCTAGGTAGAAATGTTTTATATATTGCCTGTTTATCCTAAATGTTGCTAAATTAACTTGTTAGTTTAATTAAGTAGCTTTTCAGAGATTTCTTAGGTTTTTATGTAAACAATCATCATCTGCAAATAAAGATAATTTTATTTCTTTCTTTGCAAACCTAATACTATTTATTTCTTTTTCTTGCAGGATTTCACTGTGTCACCAGCACAGTATTGAACAGAAATGGTGAGAGCAAACATCTTTACCTTGTTTCTGATCTTGAAAAGCATTGAGTATGTCATCATTAAGTATGATGTTTGTGGTACGATTTTCATAACTACACTCGAGAAAATCAAGGAAGTTTCCTTCTATTTATATTTTCTTAGAGGAGTTTTTTGTTTGTTTTTGTTGCTGTTTTAAAAGATAATGAATGTTGAATTTTGCTCATGGTTTGTCTGCTACTACTGCAATGATTATTTTATTTTTCTCTTTTATTCTGTTAATGTGGTACATTGCATTGATTATCTTATATGTTAAATTAATCCTGTGTACCTGAAATAAATCCCACTTAGTTATAACGTGTTATCCCTTTTATATATTGCTAAAATTTTGTTAAGGATCTTTGTGTTTATATTAATGAGGGATATTAGTCTGTAATGTCTTGTCTTGTGATATCTTTGTTTTAGTAATAAGTTTATACAGACCCCGTAAAACCATATTGGCAAATGCTCCTTCTTCTATTTTGTGGAAGAGTTTTTGTAAGATTAATATTATGTCTTTCTTAAATATTTCTTCCTTGACTAGACTTCATCAGGGAACCCATCTGGGCCTGGAGTTTTCTTTGTGGGAAGGTTTTCAATTATAACTTAATATTTTTTGGACAGATATAGGGCTCTTCAAATTTTCCATTTTTACTTATGTCAATTTTGATAAGTTGCAGTTTACAGAGAATTTTTCATTTAAGAAGGAAAATTTACTGATATAAAGTTATTAATATTATTGCCTTATTATCCTTTTAGCATGTGTAAGGTCTATAGTGATCTGCTTTTATTCATAATATTGGAAAATTTTTTCTTTTTTTTCTTGATTAGGTTTGCTAGGGTTTATCAATTTTATTAATCTAGACAAAGAATCAACTTTTAATCTTACTGATATTCTCTGTTGTTCATATGTTATATATTTCATTGATTTCTAATCTTTATTATTTTCTTCCTTTTACTTGTTTTGTAATTATTGCTCTTATTTTTCTAGCTTCTTAAAGTAGAGGCATAGATTACTGATTTTAAATCTTTCTTCTCTAATATAAACACTTAAGAATGTAAATTTCCCTCTAAGTATGCTTTGGCTGCATTCCAGAAATTTTGATAAGTTGTATTTTCATTATCATCCAGTTGAAAATATATTCAGTTTCTCATGCGATTTCTTCATTGACCCATGGATTGCCTAGAAAAGTATTGCTTAATTTCCAAATACTTAGGAATTTTCTCAATGTTTAAATTATTGATTTATAATTTAACTACATTTGATCAGAGAATCATACTATGAATTATTTTCATCACTTAACATTTTTGAGATATATCATGGCTCAATATATTTTGTAAATGTCAATTAGGTCAAGCTGGTTAATAGTGTTATTCAGATTTTCTATATTTCTACTGATATTTTGTCTATGAATTTCTGAGAATGTGATGTTAAAATATACTTTTATGGTTTTGGATTTGTCTATTTCTCCCTTTTATTTCTGTTGATTTCTGACACACGCATTTGAAGTTATGTTATTAGGTATATATGCATTGAAAATGATTACATCTTTTAAAAATTATTTATTTTATTGATATATAGTAGTTGTACATATTTTTGGGGTACATGTGATATTTTGATACCTCTATACAATATGTAATGATCAGTCAGGGTAATGGGGTATCCATCACTGTTAAATCTTTTAAATGAATTGGCCCATTTATCATTAATTCTCCCTGGTAATATTTTTTATTATGAAGTCTACTTTGTCTGATATAATAGCCACTCCAATATCCTTAGGATTAGTTTTTGGATGGTATTTTTTTCATATCCTTTCACATTTACATTTGTATTTATAGTATGGCTTTTGTATGCAGCATATAGTTTGGCCTTGCCTTTGTATCTAGTCTGACAAGCTCTACTTTTTAATAGGAGTGTTTAATCCATTTACATGTAATGCAATTATTGATATGGTTGTGTTTAAGTCTACCATCCTGTTATTTTACGTTCCATCTGTTCTTTGTTCCTTCTTTTCTGTCTTCTTTTTGATTAACCAGGTATATTTCATATTTTATTTCATATATTCCATTGGGCCATTAGCCATATCTCTTAATACTTTTGTAATGGTTTCTCTAGGGATTTAATAGGTATCCTTAACTTATCATAGTCTACCTTGAATTCATTAATAATGTAAGACCATGTATTCCCTTCACATCTTTTGTGTAATTGTTGTCATATTTTACTTTTACATATGTTATAAATCCCACAATATATTGTTTTTATTTTTCAGTTGTAGAATTTCTATTTGGTTCTTTTTTTAATTTTTATTTTCCTTTCTATTTTTATCTTGAAATAACCTTTCTATTCAGCCATTATATTCATCTTTTTATATAACTTATTTAACACATTTATAACAGTTGATTTGAATTTCTTGTCTGTCAATTCTAACAAATAGGCTGTCTGTGGATCTGCTTCTATTGACTGTTGATTTTCCTGACTTTTGGTTACATGTTCTTGCTTCTTTGTATGTTTCATAATTTTTTATTGTGGAGACTGAAGTATAATTTTTGTTTGTTTGTTTGTTTTCCAGACAGTACAGACCCATTCCTCTGTCTTGAAGATAGGGATGAGGTGCTAATCATTCAAATTCCTCCTAGAATCTGGTTGGCCTGCAGCCTTAATAAGTTCATCTGCTATTAGTTCATCCTGACCTCCTGCCTTTTTATCTGGGCGAGGTTGGATTGCAGTTTCAGATATTTTTGGTTCACTTTGCATTCAATTCCTCAGGGCCCCTAAATCTAATCACTGTGAAGTCAAGTGGAACTAAGTCATTTGTCTCTGCCCTTAATTCATGACTCCTTTCTTGGCAAAAGTTTTTTGGCAGTGGGAAAATTGTTGGTCAGAGTAATTTATTTTTACATTTGGGTCTCTTCCAGACTCCACCCCATCCTGCCAGCCTACACAGTTTGTGGTAGCTCTATTTTTCATCAATTTGGCTGGAGGTATGCTTCCCAGAATTTCCTTCCCTGTACTTCTGGATTAATTTAGGCCACAAGAGACATTTTGCACAAGACTTGGAAGATAGATGTGAAGCTGCAGCTATGTCGTTTTACATTCTGAAGGTCAGCGAGGGCACCAGGAATGCTAGTTGGTGGGGACAGCACCTGACCACTGGCTTCTCTAGCTCCTATGAGATCCCTTCCCTCTTCTCCGAGTTGTGGGTCAACTGCATGTGCACCTCTAAGGTGAAGGGTATTAGCTTTTCCAGTAGATCATCCAGAACATTGAGCTTGGAAGGAGTGAGTGAGCAACGTGGATTCCAGTTTTTTGTTATGGGTTCAGTTGTCTTCATAGGCCCCAGTTCATCCTTTTAATTCCAGTTTGTCCTTGCCTTTGTCCACAATCAGCTTTCCTTTCTGACTGCCGGTCTGACCGACCCCTAGTGACTTCAGGCTGAACACCAGTTGCAGAGGCAGCAGTTAGTGTGGACTGTTCTACCAGCTCCCCTCCTTGCCTAAGGTCAAACCCATGAGAAATATCCTTGGTTCTATACCACGGGCAGTATCTTTGGTTGACCCTTACAGGTACAGCCAGCTAAGTCTAGGCTGATTCCTCCTCATTGCTGGAAATCTCTCCTCTCCTAACATGCCAAGTGTACCCAGACCAGCTCCCCACCCCTTTTCTGGTGGGAAAGCTGCAATGACCCTCTGCCCACCTATGAAGGGCTCGTTTCCTTCTGGAATTCAGTTCATCAAGGCTTCCTTGCATCCATTGCCCTTTGCTAGACCCATAGAAAAGTATGGTTTTTATTTTGTCCATGTTTTTCTTGGTGTTAATACAAGATCAAAAGCCTTTTCATCCTTCTACATCCTAAACCTCAGTAAAACTCTGGAAAATATCCTTTTCTCCTTTCTGAGGCTAGAAACATATATGGTGGCTGCTTGCTCTAGCAGCTTTCTTAGACTTGGCAACAGAGGCCACTGCCAGATACAGCAGAGGGGAGAGTGGAAGGTATCAGGGAACTAGTAGACAAGCCCTCGATAGATGACTTCCAGAATTCTGATATGTAAGAATAAGACCTTGAGTGTTTAAGCTGCTGATAATTTTAGTTTTCTGATTCATGCAGCCAAATGTGTTTCCAATGGCTGGAGCCAGTTGCTGGGATTTTGTGGTGCTATTCAGGGTAAGTGGTGGAGAGGAGAATGATAGAAGCTGGGGCCAGCCAGAAGCTCTTACATAAGACAGGCTAGTTGGGGAGGGGACAGGAAGTGAAGATATCTAGGGTTAAGGCCAGCCTGGCTGTGGCAGAAGGGAGGCTAGACAGTGTGTGGAGGAGAAGCCATAAATTATTTTGGGGCAGCCTTGGTATATGTCATGTGATGTAACCTCCCTTTTGCTGCTTCATCAAGAGAGCTTCTGGAAGGACTTGTTTCTTTCTAAAACTTTAAGGAATTGGATTTGGGTTTCTTTGGATGCTGCCCTGTGCTGGGACAGGCCTGGAAGAGGCCCAGTCTTATTTAAGTTCCAGCAAATAATTTGAAGAGAACCCTAGGACTGGGGATAGTTCTGTTACTGAGACTCAGAGTCTGCCGAATGAGTGTCCCCTGCGGGTTGGTGTAGTGGTTTCAGCAGCCTCAGAGAGTCACAGAATAGCCAATCTACAAGGGTCCTGGGCAACTGTCCACCCACAGTCCCCTGCTCCAGATGAAGGCAATGTCTGCTTTGACTGAGACTTGCTCTCGCTGCCCATTTTCTCCTCTGGACCTGCTGATTTAATGGCGGGGCTTCCCTCCTGGGCTGCTTGATCCTCCTGGGGACTTGTCTCTTCTCAGCCTGGCTGGAGCAGACGATCAACAGACTCTATCTGGTCTATGTCTATGTTTCCCAATTGGGAATTCAGCCGTGTGAAGTTGATGAATATGACTCTTAGTATTTCTAGGATCTTCATTGAATGATCAAACTGGAAGGACCGTGACTCATTCAAAGGCAAATAGCCGACAGGGACTGAACTGGCATTAGCACCTACTTCTCATAGCTTGTGGTCCAGAGCACTTCCCACCACCCCTGACTTGAGGTGGCTCGTGCAGTGGGAATCACATGGGCTAAGAGGCCAGACAGAAGACGTTTTATCCTGGCTTCCCTCTAGATTATTTTTGGCCTTACTTCCATCCCTTTGGGGTTCTCCTCTCTTTGGTGGCAGCCAAGAGCTGAAATGCAATTGAGCAGCAAGTTCACACTCTGACCACAAATCCAAACTCCACCATCTTGGGGTTTCCTCCATGTACTGATGGTCCCAGGTAGAACAGGTGAGGCAACAGGAATTCATGACACTTGCTTTATGTAACTCAGTGGTTCTTAATTAGGGGTGATTTTGCACATACACACACACATCCTCTCCGCTGCCTGCCCTGGAACATTTGGCGATGTCTGGAGATAATTTTGGTTGTCACAATTGGAGGTGGAGTGCAAAGAGGAGGGAGAGAATGGAGAACACTACTGGCATCTAGAGGGTGGAGAACAGGGATATTATTAAACCTCTTCCAGTGCACAGGACAGCTCCAATGACAAAGAACTGTCCAGCCCAAATTGGCAATACTCTGATGACCTAACTACCACCCACGCAGTGACAGCTGCATCAGGTTCATGGTACCCAAGAAGTACCAACTGTGCAGTCTCAGCACAAGCCTTCAGTTTATAGTGTAAGTCCATCCTGCCTTATCTCACCCTTCACCCCCATCCGAATCATTTCCTCAATGTTCCCGTTTCCAAGCATGGAATTACAAAGACCCAGAGCTTTTCAAACTGTAACAGGTATGTGAATCCTCCGGGGATCTTGTTAACATGTAGACTCTGGCTCAGTAGGTCTGGGCTGGAGTCTGAGATTCCGCATTTCTAACGAGCTCCCAGGTGATGCCAGAGCTGCTGGTCCACAGGCCAGACTTTGAGTGGCAGCGAGTAAGACCACATGTTGCTCTTCCCCTAATTATATTTACTTCTTGCATGTGGCTTTCCTCATTAGATCATTCACATGCTGGGGGCGGCATGTTTTGTATCTGGGATACCCTGGAGAGGCGGCTGTGGAGTTCAGTCTCAGAAGGACTCTCTGCCCCATTGGGCTGCGTTCCACCTTGGCTCACATCCTCTTGAGGATGTAAGAACTTAAACAAAAAGCTCAAGAGATTTGCTTGTAGTAGCACCGTCAGGTATTGCCTAACTATTTTGTCAGGTTTCCCCGATATCTCCTTTGGATATACTCACAACATATTTCATTTCCACTAACTAACCCTAATACATTTCCCTCCTAAAATAAAACTTATTTTACTTTTGGTTAAGGGAATCCAACTCTCCCACCACATAGCAAAATCTTGACAATTTCTTATATCTGTATGAAAAGAAGTCTGCTGTGGCATCCTCAGCTTACGATCAGTATTTCCTGCCAAACAACATCAACAAGTTACTCAGCCTATTGAGATTGACTTTTTCTCACATGTAGAATGGAGCTAATAACTCCTACTTTGCAATGCAGTAGGCATTACCTGGGGTTTTGTTTTAATGGGGTATGGTAAGGTGACAACATAGAGACAAACGCCTCCAAAGGAGAGTTTATTACTTACAGTTCCCAGGAGGATGGGGCATGCCATGCCATGCAGGGCCACATGGGGGCGCACCAGGGTCAGGCAGGAGGCAGAAGGATTGAGGAGAGAGCATGGCCCAGAGCCCTTATTGGGGTTTCCGTGGGGAGGAAGGGGTGAGTCAGGGTAGGCAAGTTTAAGCAAGCTTAGGATTGGACAGTTTGAATAATGCCAGTGGGCTCTGAGCTTTAGAAATGGTCTCTAGTGGCCTGGTACCTGGTCCTGCGGAGATTTAGGGCAGGGGAAACATGGGTTTGGTGCATGAGAGTCAGATAAAGAAGGTGGTTGGGGATATGGGCTTTGGGCTGGGTTGGTCTGTATATGAAAGGTGTGTTTGCAGGCAAGTTATTTACCATCTCTAGGCGTTAGCTCGCCCTGGGAGGGGACTCTCTCCAGGATTAGCAAGTCCTTGGGATGTGAAAGCCTCATAAAATACAAAAGATAAAAAACATGATTAATGCATGGTGTCTGCCATAGCTCAGGGTCATTAACACCCCTCCCTTGCAGCCTGCCCGCCCCTTGCCACCTCAAGTGAAGAGACACCTTGTATAAACGCAGTGACTTCCTACCAGACGGCTGCCCCCGTGTCCCTCCTCTGGAAGACTTCTCCTGCTGCCTCTTCATTACAGGAAGTCGATGGCAGCACCGCTCCCGACTCACAGAATTTCCAAATGACTGTGTAATCACAGACCCATGTAACCCCGAGCTCTGCTGTCCACAGAAAGACAAGAAGAATCCTAGATTCTTACCTCCCTGAAGCCAAGGGACTGCCTCTGTGTTTCTATTTCATGCTGGTAGAATGAGGCTAATTTTGACTTCCCAGCAGCTCTGATTCCAACTGAATAACTAGAAGCAGCAAGCAACAGGATTGGAACCTGCTGGAGCAGTTAGAAATAAATTGCATGTGTGTGGATTCCAGAGGCAAGCTGCCCTCGGCGGGGGTGGCGGGTACGGGGAGCAGACTAATGTGCCTCCTGCCTCAGCGCCATCCATGGCTGCTGTTTCCAAGATGACTCACAGCACCGCGGAGCAGCCTTCCCTGGGAAGTTAAAACAACTCGGAAGATTTGATGCCATAAAGCCAGCAAACAAACCATTTGGGGAAGATGGGGGGATGCAGGGCTTCGGTGAGGCAGGTGTTATTATTTCCTTGGATCTCAGCGGGACACTCAGGGTGCTGGGCTCCCTGCTGCTAGGTTGCCTCTGGGGAGAGGGTGCCTGCACCCAGTAGGATGCTTTTAGTTGCAATTAACAAGCCGACTTAACTCAGGTTAAAGCTTAAGGAACTTTATGGCCTTACCTGGGTGGACATTCTCAGGTAGGACGGGCTTCAGGGTTGTGTGATGCTGAGCTTCATGAGGTCATCAAAGACACTCAGTTCTTTCTGTCTTTTCACCACAGTGTGAGCTTCATTTTAGGACTGATTCCCTTCTTTGTAGGTTTGCTGCCAGCAGCATATGGGGCCACCTTCTTCCGCATTTATTCTAGGAAGAGGGAGAAACTTCCTAATCTTACTCTTTAGGGAAACATTTTCTAAAATCCCTCAGCAGACTTCATGTCTTCTTGCCTAGGACCAAGCCCTGGGACCAGGGGTATGGGACGTGCTGACTGGCTTAGGCCTGGGCTCTTGACCCAACCCACTGCTGAAGGGGAAGGGGAGTCCATAGTTCATATTGACTAAGTCCCCGAAACCACTGTGGCCACACAATGGGAGAGGGGTGGGACGGATGTCGCAGTCAACCACGGTGTCTACTGAAGCATGTTGTTGGAGCCAAGAGATCGGGGCTTACGTCTGGACTTGAGCTCTTGTTAGCTGTGTGACTTTGAGCAAATGACTCCACCTCTCTGAGACTTTTTTCTTGTATTTGTAAAATTAGGAGAAAACCTGTTTGACTTAACTTTCAGGTTGCAAAGGTCAAACGAGGGATGGGGTGTAAAAGCCCTTCTAAGGTGCTCACGTAAAGGATCAGGAGCTTCTGTCTCTTACCAGCTCCTTCTGGATAAACTGAGCAGACCAATCCCTGCCCCCCAAGAGCGACAGTCCAGATAGGGCTGCAACAGAGAGCAGGTGAGTTTACAGGTGAGACTGGGCTGATGGCAAAATAAGAAGCCTAGAACAGTGGAAGGAGTCAAGTGTGATGCCGTGTGCCGTTACTTCTGGGGTTGACCGTGATGGCTTGGGTAAGGCGGCACCCGCGGGGCCTCATCACTTTCATGGCTAATATTCTCCCCTTTGTAAGTAATTAGTATGTTGTGGGAGGTATTTTGAGACTATGAAAATATCTTGTTCATCCTGAAATTTTCACATGCAAGTTTTGGAATCCATTAATGATCCTTGCCTGAATCAATTGTCACTATGATTGTTGCAAATTGTCATTGTCTAATTGTATCGCTCCTTCTACATGTGTTCAATGGCATTCTACTGAAGAAAGTACTTTATTTTCAAATTCAGTTGCTGAAGCAGGATATGTCTTCATACTGACCATTCAATACCATTTTTGTTATAGTACGTCCTTTCAGTAGTCAGATTTAGTGATTCTTTCATTTTGGGGGTGTCTTCCCTGAATGATACTTCTGAGTACAATTTCTTTTTATTTCCATGAGTTCTTATATTAGTCAGGATCCTCCAGACAAGCAGAACCAAATCTATATCTATGTATATATCCATGTTTCTATATATATGTCTACATCTCTCTCTATATATATATATATGCACACACACACACTTTGGAGAGTATCATATATATATATATATATATATATATATATATATATATAAAGAGAGAGAAGGAGAGAGAAATATTTGAAGGAATTGGCTTATGCAATGGTGGGAGTTGGCAAGTCCAAAGTCTGCAGGGCGGGCAGCAGACCCAGGGAAGAGTTGATGTTGCAGCCTCAGGTTTGAAGCCAGTCTGGAGGCAGAATTCCTTCTTCCTCAAAGTCTTTTTCTCTTAAGGCCTTCAACTGATTGGGCGAGGCCCACCCACACTGAATTACAGATAAGGGCACTGGGGTGTGAGGCCCTCTCTATAGGTGCTTGAATGACATCTTGTCTAGATTTCATAAAAAAGAGAGAAGTGGTGGTTGTCCAGAGGGAGGCGGTTTGGCCAACAAAAAACAATGTCCTCATTTAGCCAGGCATGCCAGGGTGCCAGTAGGAGAACGACAAAGGCCAGTGGCTGGGGATTCAAGAACCCTGGGTCTCGCTTCCTGTAATACCCTCTACTTGCTAAGTTGCTCTGTGACTTTGGACAAATGACCTGACTCTGTGGGCTTCAGGGCGCTCACTCACTTGTAAAATGGGGAACCGACCCTCCAAGGTCCTCGTCTGCGCTCGAGTTCCTGGGGTCTACGGAGGATTGTTTAAAATACTGTTCTCTGTTTCTGTTCTTTCTGTTCTCTGTTCTCTGTTACAGTCAGGAGGACTTTGGAGAGTATTTGCTCAGTTCAGGCAAATGGTAAATGTGTCGGCCATCTAATGAAATGAGTACGTTTTTGCTCTAAATGTCATGGATGTTTATTATCAGATTAAACTACAGCAGGCCTAATTTTAGCTCTTCCAATTCAAGTGGAGCAACGAAGATTAAATGTTAGGCATAATTAAAGATGCAGATGTAGTTACATTGAATTATAAACCTCATTAAGTGCAATGTCCCAGGAAGGCCCCTGAGACCAGCTACAAAGGACTTCCAGTCACAATGCTGCAGTTATTAAAATATTATAAAGTAAATCTCACTCCCAAAATATTATGACTTGGATGGAAGGATGTTTTAAAAGCATGGTTGGAGTTGGTTTCACAGGTAATTTCCTTGCTGTGTTTGCAGACGGTTGGGAAGGGAAACTCACTCCTTGGTCTCTGCACAGGAGGCCTCCCTGGGGCCTGGCACCCCCAGCCCCTCCACGCACACTACACTGTTCGATTCTCCTGGGCGGGTGAGAAGAGCAACCTCAAGGTCAGGGAGATTCTGTTCCCAGAGCTGGCAGCAGGGGACCTGGGCATTGGGAGGGGTTTTCTGAGGACTGGAAGGCTGTGTTTTTATATATAGGGAGAGAGAATTTTCCTTAGTGACATTTCCATTTTTTTTCTGTCTATAAAAGAATTTTAAAAATTCACATAATACGGAATAGGATAAAGAAGTAAAAAAATCCAGCTACTCCAAGCTAATCACTGCTAATATTTTGGTGCATGTATGTATCTCTTTCTCTCTCAAATTTCACGAAAATAGATTAGACTTTAAAAGCTGTTTTGCAATCTATTTTTTAAAATTTAACATGAAGTAAATAGCTTTTCATGTCAATAAATATTGATAAGGATTGCCTTTTTAATGGTCGACATTCACTTGTATGGACTTAATTTTTAAAAAATCAACCCCCCATTATTGAGCATTTAGATTGTTTACAAAAAAGTGGGTTTTTTTTCCGAGAAACTATTGTCAACAGCATTGTCTTTATTCACACATCTTTGCATGTCTGTTTGATGAGCTAATGTAATAAGTTCCTAGAAAAGGATTAGGCAAGGCCAGGAACTTGGTGGTTGACGCCTGTAATCCCAGCACTTTGGGAGGCTGAGGTAGGAGGATTGTTTGAGGTCAGGAGTTTGAGACCAGCCTGAGCAAGAGTGAAACCCTGTCTCTACTAAAAATAGAAAAAATTAGCCAAGTGTGGTGGCACACGCCTGTAGTCTCAGCTACTCGGGACGCTGAGGCAGGAGAATTGCTGAGCACAGGAGTTTGAGGTTGCTGTGAGCTAGGCTGATACCACTGCATGCGAGCCCAGGTGCCAGAGTGACTCTTTCTCAACAAAAAGAGAAAAAGCTATGTTTAGTCTATACTGTGGTCTATTAAGTGTGCAATAACATTAGGTCTAAAAAAATGTATTATATATACCTTAAGTAAAAAATACTTTGTTGCTAAAAAATTCTAATGATCATCTGAGCCTTTGGTTAATCGTGATCTTTCTGTTGGTGAAAGGTCTCACCTCAAGGTTGCTGGATGTTGACTTATCAGGGTAGGGTGGTGGTTGCTTAAGGGTCGGTGTCTGTGGCAATTTCTTAAGATAAGACCAACATGAAATTACCACGTCAATTGACTCTTCCTTTCATGAAAAGATTTTTCTGTAGCATGTGATGCTGTTTGATAGCATTTGACCCATAATGGAACTTTCCACATTGAAGTCAATCCTCTCAAGCACTGCTGCTACTTTATCAACTAAATTTATGGAATATTCTAAATCTTTTGTTGTCATTTCAACAATGTTCCTGGCATCTTCACCAGGAGTAGATTCCATTTCAAGAAACCTCTTTGTTTATCCATAAGAAGCAACACCTCATCTGTTAAAGTTTGATCATGAGATTGCAGCAATTCAATCACATCTTCAGGCTCCACTTTTAATTCTAGTTCTCTTGCTATTTCCACCACATCTGCAGTGACTTCCTCCACTGAAGACTTTCAAAGTCATTCATGAGGGTTGGAATCAACCTCTTCCAAACTCCTGTTAATGTTGATATTTTGACCTCCTCCGATGAATCACAAATGTTCTTCCCCATCTAGAATGGGGAATCCTTTCTAAAATGGTTTCAATGTATTTTGCCCAGATCCATCAGAGAACTCTCTATCTGTGGCAGTTATTATAACATGTATTTTTTAAATAATAAGACCTGAAATTTGAAATTACTCCTTGATCCATGGGCTGCAGAATGGATGTTGTGTTAGCAGGCATGAAAACAATATTAACCTCCTTGTACATCTCCATCAGAGTTATCAGGTGACTAAATGCATCGTCAATGGGCAGTAATATTTTGAAAGGAATCTTTTTATTTTTTTTTTGAGCAGTAGGTCACAACAGTGGGCTTAAAATATTCAGTAAACCTTGCTATAAACAGATGAGCTGACATCCAGGCTTTGCTGTTCCATTTATTGAACATAGACAGAGTAAATTTAGAATAATTTTTAAAGGCCCTAAGATTTTCAGAATGGTAAATGAGCATTGGCTTTAACTTCAAGTCACCAGCTGCAATGGCCCCTAACAAGAGAGTCAGCCTGTGCTTTGAAGCTTTGAAGTCAGGCATTGACTTCTCCTCTCTAGCTATAAGAGTGACAGATGGCGTCTTCTTCCAATAGAAGGCTGTTTCATCTACACCAAAAATCTGTGGTTTAGTGTGGCCACCTTCATCAGTGATCTTAGCTAGATCTTCTGGATAACTTGCTGCAGCTTCTTCATCAGCACTTGCTGCTTCACCTTGCATTTTTATGTTATGGACACAGCTTCTTTCCTTAAACCTCATGAATCAACCTCTGCTAGCTTCCAACTTTTCTTCTGCAGCTTCCTCGCCTCTCTCAGCTTCATAAAATTGAACAGAATTAGAATTAGGTTCTGGCTTAAAGAAATGTTGTGATGGTTTGATTTTCTATCCAGACCACTCAAACTCTCTCCCTATCAGCAGTAAGGCTGTTTTGTTCTCTTATCATGCAGGTGTTCACCAGAAACACTTTTAGTTTCCTTCGAGAACTTTTCCTTTGCATTCACAGTTTGGCTGACTGGTGCAGGAGGCCTAGTGTCAGCCTATGTTGGCTTTCAACCTGCCTTCCTTACTACGCTCAATCGTTTCCAGCTTTTGATGATTTAAAGTGAAAGACATGTGACTCTTTCTCTCACTTGAACATTTAGAGGCTATTCCAGGGTTATTAATTGGCCTAATTTCAGTGTTGTTGTGTCTCAGGGAATAGGGAGGCCCAAGGAGAGGGAAAGGGACAGAGAACAGCCAGTAGGTGGAATAGTCAGAATGTACACGACATTTATTAAGTTCATCTTACGTGGGCATGGTTTGTGGTGCCCCAAAACAATTACAATAGTAACATCAAAGATCACTGATCACAGATCACCATAACAGATATGATGATACTAATGAAAACGTTTGGAATATCGTGAGAATTACCAAAATGTGACACAGAGACATGAATTGAGCACACGCTGTTGGATAAATGGCGCCCACACACTCGCTTGCCACAAACCTTCAATTTGTAATAAGCGCAGTATCTGTGAAGTGCAATAAAGCCAAGTGCAATAAAATGAGATATGTTTATTTAGCTAACAAGTCTGCTAGTTGGCAATTTAGGCTGGCCTCAACTGGGCTGTTCTTCTGGGCTATCTGGGCTCACTCACATGTCTGTGGGTCGACTGCAGGTTGGCGACCTCAGGTAGCCTCAGCTGGGACAACTAGTGTGGTTTGGATTTGCTCCATGGCCCAGATATGTTCTCAGGTCAAAAGCAGAACAAGAAGAAACATGCAGGGCTTTTTCCAATCTCTGCTTGAGTCGAGTCTGCTGACATCCCGATGGCCAAAGCAAGGCATGTGGCTGAACTGAAAATCAAGAGGTAAAGATGGGAAGAGTTGCCGAGTCACATTGCAAAGGGCGCAGATGTGGATTTGGGATCTTAATGCAGTCACCCTCCCACAGGCAGTCAAAGCACACGCACATTTAACATTCTGATACATATTTGCAAACTGTCCAGCAGATGGGACCAGTTTACACTGCATGGATAATGCAATGCATTAGCGTATCTTTGGTGGAGTTTTCGGTTCATGAATCCTCTTCTGCTTCCCAGTAGACACTCTCTGCTCAAGGGCACTCATCCCCTCACTTCCCTGAACATCCTATGCTGGTCTTCCAGGCTCCTGCTGGCCTCTCCTGTTTGAATGTCCCACCCACCATATATGCAAATCTTGCTCTTTTCTAAGGCCCACCTCTGTCACCTCTTTGACTCCAGTGGATTTTGCCTTTCTCCAAGCCTCTCTAAAGCAGGTATGGGGACCAATGTGTCCCAGTTTGCCCGGGACTATACTGGTTTTAAAATGTGAAGTCCTGCCTCTCCAGTCCTGGGCAAACCCAGCCAGTTGGTCATCATAAGAGAAGAGGTTGGCCAACTTTATGGGTCATATTTAGGCTTTGTGGGCCATATGGCCTCCGTCGCAACAACTGAATTCTGCACATACAGTATAAAAGCAGCTATCGACAGTACACAACAAGTGAATGTGGCTGTGTTCCAATAAAACTTTATTTACAAAAGCAGGCAATGGGCTGGTTTTGGTCCATGTGCTATAGTTTCCTGACTCGTTCTCTAGAGCTTAATATTTGTACTGCATAATTGAACCCTATGCCGTGTTTTTTTCCATTGTTCCATGTGGATTAGTTTGTCTCCACAGTTGGAATATACGGAAAAGTTAATTTCTTGACGTCATGCCCTTGTTACTTCACAGCTGTGTAAACTTGGGTGAGTTACTTAACCTCTCTGGTCTTCATTTCCTTGTCTGTCAAATGGGATAATAATGGTACTGACCCTGTAGGCATCTGTGAAGATTACATGAGTTCGTCTTTGCACAGTGAGTGGCACAGAGCGCTCAGTAAATGTCAGCTGCTGTCACCTTCCTCCTCCCCCCTCGTGTCTTCTTCAATAGGTAGCTCAGTTCTCAGTAAGTTGAATCATAGAGACAGATGGTGCTAAAGTGGGAAGGGGCCTTGAAGAGTGTTTAATTCAACACTCTAATTAGAGCTGAGTGTACGGGAGCCACCCCTGCGTGCAGGAGCGTTGGGTGCTGTAGATCACACTGACAGGGCCTCCCCCAGATGCCGCCCCCTGTCGTTTCCATGGTGTTCTAGTCCATTTGTGTTAGTATAAAGGAATACCTGAGGCTGGGCAATGTCTACAGAGAAGAGGCTTATTTGGCTCAAGTCCAGTACTGCGCGGTTCTGCAGGCTGGACAAGAGGCAGGGCACCGCATCTGCTTCTGCTGAGGGCCTCGCGCTGCTTCCACTCGTGGAGGGAGAAGGGGGGCTGGTGGGTGCAGAGATCACATGGTGAGAGAGGAGGCAAGAGAGAGGGAGGGGGCAGTGCCAAGCTCCTTTTATTAATAACAACCAGCTCTAGCAAGAACTCACTCACGCCTCCCACCCAGGGAGGGCATCAGTCTACTCAGGAGGCGTCCAGCCCCATGACCCAAATACTTCCCATTAGGCCCCACCTCCCACATTGGGGATCAGATTTCAACTTGAAGCTTGGAGGGGACAAACATCCACGCAGCAGGCATTTGTAGCCTCCAACCTTGAGCCCAGGGTGGATAGGCTAGCTCCCTTGGATTCGTGGCCATAGGGATGGGGTCTTTACTGAGCCATTCATTACAAAGAAAACAGCAGATCTCAAAAGGCATTTTCAGGAGCACAGCCCAGACAGCGTGGGACTCCTGCCTGGGATTCTGCCACTCAGACACTGGCTTCAGAAGCCCTTAGACCTGCCCAGCAATGTGCCAATGGTAAGGTGTGTGTCCACAGCACTGACCCGTTGGTATCTTTCTTTACTGCTTTTGTCTTCTGATTTAGCCTCTGCAATCCCCTTTACTTAGTCCTCAATATATAGGATAAAAATCGGTGTGGAATAACCAAGGTGGTCGGATCAGACATCTTATCTGGAGTGACCTTGAACTCATCCATAGTCTTCAAAGTAAGGAGAAGACATTTCACGTGTCACTTTTGATGAAAAAGAAAAAAAGCTACTGCTGGAACTATTTACCTTCATCTCCTACGCTGAGAGATGGGGGCGATTTGTTGGCTTTGATCTCCACTTGTTTAATTACCGGGAAATGAACTGTGCTCGAGCCAGTGGGACCGTGAAGTCTCACTCTTGCTGCAAAAGTTGGCAGCAGGAGAGGGAGCAGCCTGGCCTTTCATTTTCCCAGATCAAAGCTGAGCCAGTGCCACGACGGAGGAGGTGTCCTGATGAGATGCGCCTGAAGAAGAACCAGTGGTGGGTCCTGACTGGAGAGGTGGCTGAACCGGCATCTCCCAGGAGGTCTGCCCTCCCCCTCCCTCCCCAGGGCAGGGCAGGGCACAGTCCAGGGCCCTGCGTGGCCTGCCTGGGCCAAGTGACTGCCCGCATACCACACACGGGGCTCCAACTCCAGGCAAGCCCGGCACACCAGGGAACCTGGGCGTGCGTCAGTTCTGACACTGTCCGGCTGGTCTTTTCCCGAGCCTCCCCCGCACAGCCCCGGCAGGTGGACACCATCCCAAGGAAAAGACCAGGAGGTGGTCTGAGGAGTCTGAGGACCAGTCGCCTGCTGGTTTGACCTTTCTGGCAACCCCTGAGTGCCTGAAAAGAACCTGCAAACAACAGACCCAACTCAGCTCACCCAAGCGAAGGGCGGGTGTCACTGTTAAGACATCGTGGGAATCCCAGAACAGGAATTCCAGCACCGCTGGTCTCACACAGCCCTTGGAGCCATGAGAGAGAGAGTGAAAGAGAAAGAGAGAGAGAGAGTGTTGACTGACCTAGTCCCCTCTCTTGAGCCAGGCTATTGAAGTCACATGTTTCTCGCCAGCTTGTGGGTGTTCCAGGGACCCACCCTCGATCCAGTTAGCTGTGGGATGGGGCCTCCTCCCTCTGCCCCTCAGCAGCAGGTGTGGACAGTGAAGTTCCCCTCAGGCTGGGATCAGCATTGTGGGTGGTGCAGGACACTAGAGGCTGATTGCTTGGGTTGGACACTTAGCTGGGTTTTGTTTTTTGAGATGCAATTCAAATACTATAACATCCACCCTTTTGCAGTGCACGATTCCGTAGTGCTTAGTGTAGTCACCAGGTTGTGCACCCACTACTTCTATCTAATTCCAGAACATTTTCATCACCCCCAAAAGAAACTCCATTAGCAGTCACCTCCCATTCTCCCTCCCCCAGCCCCTGGCAACCACTGGACTATTTTCTGTCTCTGTGGATTTGCCTATTCTGGGCATTTTATATCAACAGAATCCACAACGTGTGGCCTTTTGTGTTTCTCTTCTTTCACTTAGCATGATGTTTTCAAGGTTCATCCACATGAACCTGAATCAATATTTTATTTTTTATTGCATAATATTCCATTTTATGGATATACCACATTTATTTCATCCATTCATCAGGGTGACGGACATTATGTTGTTTCCAGTTTTGGGCTGCGATGAGGGATGCTGCTATGAATATTTGCGTACAAGTTTTTGTGTGGACACGTTTCTATTCTCTTGCATATACCCTTAGATACAGAGTTAGTCATACAGCAATTTTAAGTATAACTTTTTGAGGGCTTGCCAAACTGTTTTCCAAAGTGGCTGCGTCATTTTATAGTCCCTCCAGCACAAGGGTTTCAATTTTTCCACATCCTCACCAACACATTAACTGTCTTGCAGATTACAGCCATCCTAGTGGGTGTGCAGTGGTATCTCATTGTGGTTTTCATTTGCACTTCTGAAAATGATACTAATGATTTGAGTATCTTTTCATGTGTATATTGGCTGTTTGATATCTTCTTTGGAGAAGCGTCTATTCAAATCCTTGCCCATTTAAAAAAAAAATTGGGTTGTGTGTTATTGTTGATTTACTGGCTGTTTGACCTTGGATTAGTTGCTCAGTCTCTCTGGGACTAAATTTCTCATCGTCACGGTGGGGACACCTACCTAACAAGGTTGTTGGGAGGCAATACACGAGGTAGTGCATGTCAGTGCCCAGCACAGTGCCTGATTCACGGAAGAAACTCACATAACTTATTATTGTGCCACTGTCAAGACTAGCTGATTTTCTTGATAGCATCATCTCTCCTCTGCCAAGAAACCTTTTGTTGGGGGGACTCAGGGGGAGTATTTTGATATGCAGCCTAGGGTAGGGATGGACCCACATCCCACCAGGGACAAATGTCAGTTACAGTAGATGGTTGGTGCCTTTCTTGCTCAACAAGGTTTCAGGGAAAGGCCAGAGCTGGGAACAATAGAAGAATTTGGGAAGGGACAAAAGAAGACAAGCTGGCTCATGCCCGGGAAGACATTTGCAGGGAAGAGGGAATTTTTAAAGGTGGTTTTTATGATGCTTCCCCTTGTGGTGTGTGATATAAAATGTCTTCCCTGTCTTCCCACGGAGGTGTTAGTAAGATCTCTATCTCACTAATCATTGCAGAAGTGGATGTTTTTTGAGCAAATGTGTGAAGCGCTTCTGGCTGGAGGGGGTGGGCAATGGGTCAGCTGCACCTGGAGTTATGCCGGGATGAGTGGGAGATGCAAACCACGGTGGGCAGAGGTCAGGACCTTTTTCCTGGCTGCTCTCGGGGCTGTTTGGGGTGGGAAAGGCAGGACTGGTCTCCCTCAGGATTCAGAGCAGGTATACCTAGGGCAGAGACCTCCTCCCCCAGCTGTCTGCAGGCTCAGGATCTGGCCCCACCTAGAGTAATGAGCATGGAGGTTGTACTTCTGCCCCAGGGGTCCACCTGAGGCTGGTCTGCAGCCAGCGCAGCCCCTTGGAAAGTGCTCTGAAAACACCATCCTCTGGGGCCACAGCGGGTGTCTTAGTGGGGAAGAGGCTCTTTTTGGCTGGGCACTGCCTGGAAGATTCCTGTGGGCCATCACAGATGCTCCCCCCATTCCTATGCTGAAATCCTAACCCTCCAGGTGATGGCGTTGAGAGGTGGGGCCTTTGGGAAGCGATTAGGTCACAGGGCAGAGCCCTCACGAATGGGATTAGTGCCTCTATGAAGCAACCCCAGAGAGCGCTCTTGTCCTACAGAGAGAAGTCTGCAGTCTGTAACCCAGAAGAGGGCCCTGGGCAGAACCAGCCATGCTGGCGTCCTGATTTTGGACCTCCAGCCTCCAGAAGTGGGAGAAATAAATTCTGTTTGTAAGCCACGCAGCCTACAGCAATTTGTTATAGCGACCCGAACTGACCGAGACACCGTCCCCTTACCAAGGAAGTACTGCCTTGCTAGGGCCTGCCTGTTTCATGCCCCCAACATGGGGATTCCATTTCAACTCTCCGTCATCCGTCCTGGGCACCCGTGGTGGCTGGCATGCGTGCAGGCACCAGCTGAAGAGCCCTTAGAGATCAAGCTCTCCTTTTCCTTGTTTGGTCACGACAAGCACTGATGAAGCACCCACCACATAACACACACTGAGCCAGGCATAGTTTAAGGGACAGAGATGAACTGGA
Source organism: Cheirogaleus medius (assembly GCA_008086735.1). NCBI lineage: Eukaryota > Metazoa > Chordata > Mammalia > Primates > Cheirogaleidae > Cheirogaleus > Cheirogaleus medius. The sequence continues at coordinate 2,824,307 of VBSM01003143.1, forward strand.
TGGGACTTGCCATTTTCCGAAAGAGGCTTCCATCCAGTGGGAGGGATAGAATGAGGCCAACATGCAAACAACACCCAGGGCTCATGGTGGAATGAGATAAACCACATATACAGCTAGAAGGAGGCCGCTGTGGGTACAGAGAGCAGTTTATTTTGACTGGGGCCCCAGGGCCAGTTTGGGGCAGGGAGAGGGTGCTCCTGGCTGAGGGTCTGGCAGGGGTGAAGGTGCGAGGGGGAGACGGTGTGTGAGGTGCGCAGAGCAGGGTGTGTGGACGGTGGGCCGGGCACTGGGTGTCAGGTCAGGAGGTCTGAGCTTTACTCTGGAGGCAAAGAGGAGCCCAAGGAGGGCTGTGGCATGGACCCCACTCACTTTAGGAAGAAAGTGAGACAGCAGAGAGCTAGGAGAGGAGAGGCTGGGAAGAACAGAGTGGAGGTTGTTGGGATGGCCCAGGGCAGGGCCAGGAGAGCAGGGATGGGAGGGGAGGGGAAGGGAGGGGAGGGGAGGGTAGAGGAGAGGGCTGGGGAGACTCAGTCCCTCAGGGGCAGGGGATGGGTCTTCTCTGGAGTTGGTATTTCCTGCAGAAGGTCTCAGGCACACAGAAGGGGCCAGCTGATCAGCCACTTCCCTCTTTAAGTCACCTTTCTGAAGGAGATCCCTCCTCCTTCTTGGATCCACAGGAAGAGAGGGCAGCCAGGCAGTTTGGAAATCTCTGAATCAGATGGTCAGGATAGCAGGGAAAGGGTCAAAGCACTGTATTCACTGCGATGACCATCACCCATCACCCAGCCTGGGCAGGCACTGCCGCGAGGCTCCAGCACCATCAAGACACAACGAGCATCTGCCTTACAGGACAGAGATGTGGTGGCCTCACGTGTCCTGAGTAGGAACCAGTCAGAAGGGCAGGGAAAGATGGTCTCATTTTTCTTTTTTGCTTTGAGCCAGAGAACAGCCTGCCCTGGAGGCCTGAGGGTTTGTTAAGGGCGCTGGTTCTCGTAGGCCCACACACAAAGGTCTGGGCCTGGGGAGAGTCCAGAACCTGTAATTTTAACAAGCAATTCTGATGCCCTCCAAAGGTTGAGCACTCCTGGCTTGAGAAATGTTTGCTCAGAAAAAGGAGGGGGCCCTGTTCTGTGGACCCCTGGGCTTTACTCAGGGCTCAAGCATCCAAATACACCAGGGTTTAAATGACCTTGAATAGAGGAAGCCACTGGGTTCTTTCTTCCTATAGGAGACTGCCAAGTTGAATGCCTAGAAAATGTCCTTCCCAGTTTGTGCCAGAAACTTTTACCTTTTCGTAAGTAATAAGCCACCTGACTTTCTGTAGACCTTGCCAGCCTGTGCATCTAGAAGAGTCATGTTACAAGTAATAATCTCAATTCACCTGGCTCTACCCCAGCTGTACACACAGGATCTCTAGCCCCCTTGCAAAACCACCTCAGCAATTTAGGAGGTTCCCCCCAAATAACTTAAAGATGCTAAAGATCAAGTCCTCTGCCACCAGGTGGCGCCACGGGCTACCCCATGTTCTGCTACGCGTCTGCCATCTTTGGCCAGGCATCCCCTGGTACCAGGTCACCCCTCCCTGGAGCCCAAGCCCTGAAGTCTTCCAGGGGTCAATACATTCAGGGTTCAACTGCAGAATCAGGGGCAGAGGAGTCCCAAAGCCTCGTGCTGAGGGCTTGATGGAGTTTTCACCAAAGAGTGCATGTGCTATTTCTTCCAATAGGTAATGGTTTTGGGGACTGTCTGGCAGTCATTGTTCTAAGCGCTCTATACGTCTGATCATGTATGATACCTTATTCTCTATCTCCACTCACCTTTTGCAATGGAAAATTGAACATATACAAAAGTAGATAGAATAATATAATGAATTCCATGTTTCTGTCAACCAGCTTTCACAATGATCAATTCATAGCCAATCTTGTTTTCTCCTATACTGTTTATTTTTTGAGTAATATTTATATCTCATACTTTCAAAATTTTTAATTTTTATTTATTTTTAATTGACAAATAATAGTTGTGTATATTTATGGGGTACAATGTGATGTTTTGATATCTGGTTACAACGTGGAATGATTAAATCAGTCTAATTAACAAATCCGTCACCTCACATACTTATCATTTTTTGTGGTCAAAATATTTTAAAATCTATTCTTTTAGCAATTTTGAAATATACAATGCGTTATTATGTATCAAGGTCACCATTCTGTGCAATAGATCACTAAAGCTTATTCCCCCTAACTGAAACTTTGTACCCTTTGATCAACATCTCCCCTTTCCCCATCCACCCACTTCCTCATCCACTTCCCTCCCCTCCTCCAGCCTCTGGTAACCACCATTCATCTCTCTACTTCCATGAATTCAACTTTTGTAGATTCCACCTACAAGGAGATCACGTGGTATATTTGTCTTTCTATGCCTAACTTATTTCAGTTAGCCTAATGTTCTCCAGTTTTACACATATTGTTGCAAATGACAGCATTTCCCTCCTTTTAAAGGCTGAATAGTATTCCATTGTGTATATAGTTTATCTGTTAACCTGACCATGGACACCTTGGTCGCTTCCATATCCTGGCTGTTGTGAGCAGTGCTGCAATGAACGCGGGCCTGCAGGTATCTCTTCAGCATACTGCTTTCAACTCCTTTGGATGTATACCCAGAGGTAGGATTACTGGATCATATGGTAATTCTATTTTTAGTTTTCTAAGGAACCTTCACACTGTTTTACATAATGGCTGTAATAATTTACATTCCAACAGTGTAGAGGGTTCCCTTTTTCCCACACTCTCACCGAAATTTACTTTTCATCTTTTTGATAGTAGCCATTCTAATAGGTGTGAAGTGGTATCTCACTGTGGCTTTAATTTGCATTTCCTCAGTGCTCAGTGATGATGAGCACTTTTTCATGCACCTGTTGGCCATTTGTATGTCCTCCTTGGAGTAGTGTCTATTTAGTCCTTTGCCCATTTTTTTACTGGGTTCTCCCATGTTTTATTTTGAAGCAAATACTTAACATCCTATTTTGTTTATAAATATTTTAGTAAACATCTGATACAATGATGCATCAGATAAGGACTCTATTTGTAAAAAACATATCCATAGGCTGGGCGCGGTGGCTCACGCCTGTAATCCTAGCACTCTGGGAGGCCG
>VBSM01003143.1:2832009-2847554 GCA_008086735.1 Cheirogaleus medius
CAACCTCAAACTCCTGGGCTTAAGCGATCCTCCTGCCTCAGCCTCCCGAGTAGCCAGGACTACAGGCATATGACATGAACCCTGGCTAATTTTTCTATTTTTAGTAGAGTCAGGTCTCGCTCTTGCTCAGGCTAGTTTCAAACTCCTGACCTCAAGAGATCCTCCTGCCTCGGCCTCCCAGAGTGTTAGGATTACAGGCATGAGCCACCGCACCCGGCCAGGACTGGGCCTTAATTCAACTTCATGGTTTCCCCAAAGAGCCTAGCTTGGCACCGACTCATCTTCAGTTTTTGTTCAAAAGAAATAAATTCAATTGAATGATGGTCCTTTTCAATCTCTGGTGATATATCTATACCAAAATAAAATGGAGAATTATAAACAAATAGCCAAATAATCCAGGCTACCTAATTGAAATGTGAATACATGGCTAATCTATCTGGAGTTTTGCTTCAAATCCCTGCTTTTGTTGTCTAGCTGCACCTCACTGCTAACCAGGGAGCCTGAGCCCTGCATCTTATTATGGTAACTGAAGCCACTTAGAAATAACTCCACCGTGATATTTAGCAAATTATTTTTAATCTGATGGGTAAACTCACATTAGTGCAGCTGTTCATGTCAAAGAGAAGGGAACAGAGCGAGGGGTGTTTCGGATGCCTGCTGGGCTTGCTTCATAAAAGAAGGCTTGTTGTCTTGTATTCTGTCTCCGGTCATGCTATTTCTGCTGGGGTAAGCTGTCACCGACTTGTCGCTGGTGGCAATAATAAAACTTGAAGAATGGGAAAATATCCTAATTCAGTTAGAAGGCCCTGACTACACAAGCGGGGGCCTTGGAGGAGGAGCTTGGCCCCGATCTCTTTCCCAAGCCCTGAGCTAGGCAGGCTTCCTGCACAGCCCTGTTTGTTACTGCATTTCCATTTTCTTCTGCGGAACTCACTCCTGAGGCAGAGAGCATCAGCTGCTTCGCTCACTGGCCAGTTTGGTTCACCTGCCCATGGGATGTAGATCTTCCAGCAGACCCACCTTCTGTGTCCTCACCATTCAGCTTAAATGTCACCTCCTCAGAGAAGCCCTCCCTGATTTCTCTGTCCCTCCCAGCAGTCCCATCCACTGTCGGCCATGTGAGTGAGCCATTTCGGAGCTCGGGCTCAGGGACACCTTCAGATGGCCGCAGCTCCAGTTGATACCTGATTCCAAGGACGTGAACAGCACCAAGCGAGAACGGCCCAGCTGAGCCCAGTCAACTCACAGACCCAGGAGAGATGCCGTGAGCTGTTGCTGCAAGCCGCTGAGGGTTAGCTGATTAGATCCTCCCAGCAACCCAGTGAGGAAGTAGCTCTTATCCTCTATAGAGGGGCAGAAACAAGGGGGCAGAGAGGCTGTTTAGTCCCCACAACTGTGCTGTGAGGCATTCATAGCCCCATTTTACAGAGTTGATAAACTGAGGTTCTGAGGGATTAGAAACCTGTCTGGCGTTCCTACCTGGCGGCTGTGGGGTTGGGAGGAGGCCCCACGGGCTCTGGCTTGAGCTCTCTGCGGCTTCTGCCCTCAGCCGAGCCTGGCTCTCTCCCAGCGGGGCTTCTGCATTTCACACCCATTGGGCCCTTCCAGGGAGCGCCTCGCTCCCCGGGGAAGCACAGGAACGAACTTTTTGTAAGCTAAGAACAATGCTGGGCAAAAATAAATTCCAGATGGAGCAAAGAGCTAAACAAACAAACAAAGAACTAGAATAGATTAATATTTGCAGAAAATATAGAAGAGTATTTTTGTCATCTCGGGGGAGTGTAAGTCTTCTTCAAAAAGTCACAGAACCCAGCTGCCACACAGGAAAAGATCGATATACTTGGCATGTGACATGCATTTATTTCTGGTGGCCAGCGCTGTTCTAGAACGTGGCTGAGTTCACTCTCCTTGCAGGCCGTGCGGAGGTGTGGTTCCGCTCAGCCCGGGTCTGGTTCTCCCCAACCCTTCACGAATGGCGCCGCGATGACTAAAGGTTTCCAAGTTCGCATCCTGGGCTGAGGGATGCGTTGGGAGGGGCTGGAGAGCCGAGGATGGCCACTGTCTGTTGGGGACCGTCCCCGGGTCAGAATGGCCGAGACCCAAAGTCAGCAGAATGGGGGCACATTGCTTGTTCCCAGAGTTAGCAAGACCACAGGCTCTTGGCTGTTTGCCCGGAGGAACAGTTCTTACACTGATCAACAGGTCACGTCGTGCTAACTCTGGGAACAAGCAATGTGCCCCCATTCTGCTGACTTTGGGTCTCGGCCATTCTGACCCGGGGATGGTCCCCAACAACTGTCCCTGTTGAGCTGGAGATTGGGTACATCCCTACCTGTCTCAGCCTTGGTTTTCTCCTTGTACATGACATGGAGGAGCGAGGTCACCTCCAAGGCCTCTGCTGCCCCAAGAGAGGGAGGCCGGGTGCTTTCCTGGCCTCCCATTCCAATGGTGGATAAAGGGTCTCCTGATAGCAGTTGTTCCTGGCCTGACTCTTAAAGGGACAGATGGACAGACTTATGGGACCTACGAGGAGGTCGCCTCAATGGTCAGTGGGCTTAGAGGGAGAGCTGCCAAGCAGAGCTGGACGAGGATGGGGCCCAGGACGCCAAGGGGCCCGTAGTCCAGCTCCCAGCCAAACCCCCAAGGCTGTGTGGGTCCCATCTACCTGAGCACAAAGGTGGGCTTGAACTTCAGAGGGGCTAGAATGTTCTGAGCCAGTAGGAAGAAGAGCAGGCCAGTGTGTCTAGGATGTGTTGGGGGATCACCATGGCTAGATTTCTGTTCCCCCCTTTCACAAGTGGGGGATCCCCCTCTTAAATAGTCATTTCTGCTTCCCAGTCTGCAAGCTTTGAAAGAACCAAGTCTTTGGGGCTACTCACTGCTGCCGATGAGATGGTCATGTTCCTGCCTCATTGCATGACTTAGAAATAGTATTCAACTCCAAACAAAGAGAGAGCCTCTCCACATGCCCCAATTAAAACCATGGCACAGACGCATCACATCAGGTGTTTTGTTTTTCCTCTTATGTACAAGCCTAGGGAAAGGAGGTTCAGGGCTACAACAGAGCTCCATGGTGATCAGGGACACAGGTTCCTTCTGCCTTTCTGCTCTACCATTGTTAGTGTGTGGCTTTCATCCTTAAGATTGCCTCTGCTCCAGCCATCACATCTGCATTCCAGGCCAAAAATAAAAGGAAGAACAAAAGTCAGCTTTCTATTCTTCTCAGAAATCATACCCAGCAACCTCTGCTCGCATTTTGCTGACCAGAATTTAGCTACTCAGGTGCAGAGGAGGCTGGGAAATGGAGTTTTCTAGCTGGTGGATTAAACGAGAACGGTTTCTGAGAATGGGAGAGTGGATATTGGTGGGTGAGTAGCAGTTTCTGCCACCCTTCGCTTGGCAGTCGAAGCCTTAAACGGACTTTCACGCCAGTGAGCTCCTCCTCTTCCTTCCTCCTGCCTCTCAGGCCCGGCTCACGGGACGTGCAGTCAGGGAAGGACGGTCGCTCAGCCCCGACTCTGATCGCCGACTCCTGACCAAGCATTCCGCCCTCCAGCGCAGCCCTTCCGCCCCTTCCAGAGCAGCATCTGGAGACCCGTGTGAAGGGCAGAGCTGCTAACGGCTCCCGCTCTGCTCTTCAGGGGCTCTGGGCAGCTTCCATTCAGCTTCCTTGGAGTTGCCCACTGGGAAGCTACTGCTGCCCCTGGGCCACGGGCTGTCACCTGCCGTGTACGTGCATGCTCACCGCCTACGTCCCCCCTCAACTCTCTCTGACACACACACACACACCCCCACACCCCAAGGAAAGAAAACCTCTTCCAGAGTTACCGTCTCTTAACCCGGAGCAGGTTAAACAGGTAGACGGTCTCCCAAGGTACGGAGGGCTTGGGTGACGGTAACCTGTGAGCTGTGAACGCTTTAGTTGTTTATCCTCTCAGCTAGGCAACCTCACAAATCAAATATCAGGTCTCATTTTTAAAGCCGTTTTCGTGACAGTGGTTTTCCATTTAATCCCCCCCGAGCTAACAATATGTAATCAGTTTTCCTTAACAAATGACCTCCTTTAACTTCATTAGTTCATAATTAATTTGCTAGCATGTAACCAAGATAATTAACACTCCTGATTAGAGACAGGAAAAAGAGGAACCTCTGTTTTCATGGTCAAGGCAAACATTGATTAAAATCTGAGCTGTTTCCTAATTTTCCTTGCAATTTAATTCAGGGAAAGTGGTGATGGGTGATTTGTGGTTGTTGAAAAAATTAAATTGGAAGCGAGACAAATGAATCTTGCTACAGAGCACTTTATTACCAACTTGTGTTCTGGATAATTTTGCTTTCTTTTCCTCAGATACAGAGATAGGAAGCAAGAGAATGCAGTGGTAACTGAAAGTGTTTAATGGAGACTTTGAATACCAGGAGAGACTTTCCACTTGCTAGGAACAGGGCGGGCTGGGTGGGGAGAAGAAGCTCGATGGTAATGACCGTGATCATGAGCGTCATCGTCTCAGCGGTCCAGCCCCTTGCAGTCTGCAAAGCCCTTCCATGCCCGTCACCGACCCAGGGAGGCTTTCAGATGAGAACACAGCCCCGGAAAAGTGAGAGCCTTCGTGGAAGGCTGTGCTGGAGCCGGGACCTGCGTCTCCTCCAGGCTGAGCCTGTTTCTTCCTGTTCCTCCTGGAGGCTGCCAGGACACCCATGTCAGAGGAGTCAGGGCTTTTTGCATCTCTCAGTGTCACCTGCACACATTATCAGAGCAGGGCCAGCTAGGTGTCCAGGGCACAGAATTGAAGGAAGCCCTCACTCTCAGTCTCTTCTCTTCTGTGCCCTGGGAAGCCCAGCGGCCTCGCCCGAGCCCAGGCTGTGCAGCACAGCTGGCTGACATCTGTTTCCCGAGGACTCCCTGCCAGGCCCCGTGCTACCCGGTTCGATGCTTTAACTCATGTCATCCTCAATAGCCCTGGTGACGTGGGTATTATGGGTACCTCCATTTTTAATTTGAGGAAAACTAAGCTCAGAGAAAAAGAGTGACTTGTCCAAAGTCACGGACGAGGAAGTGGCGGGTTGGTTGGTGCGCTGGCCGTCTGCTCCAGGGCTGGTGCTCCTCTGCTCTGCAGCCGAGCCCCAGGCGTCCCAGGTAAAGAAATGCTTGCACCTGGACATCACCTGCCCACGGCTGCTTCCTCAGGCCTGCCCTGAATGCAGTTCCTCGGAGAGGTGTTGGGGAAGGGAGAGAAAGCCAGTGCCGCTGTCGCCTTGGGGAATGGTGTGTGAGTGGTGGCAGGGAGGGCGGGCCCCAGGGAGGGAGCCAGAGTACCTGGCCCTCAGGCGGGCAGGTGAAGATAGAGCTGGTGAAGATAGAGCCGCATCAGGCTGACCTCTTGCAGCTTCTCAATCTTAAACTCCCCAAAATTCCCTTGGAGGATTCTACTCCCTTCTTGTTCCCCAAAGATGGAGATGGGGTGCGCAAGCTCAGTGGGGCTGGAGTTTGGGGTTTGGGTGTGGCCAGCGTTAAGCCTTGAGACTTGGGGAAGGGACGCTTTCTGGGAGTCCTTCCAGAGCTTCCCCCCAACACCGGCCCAAGGAGCACTTGCTCTCCGGGGGAAGGAAGGCTGGGGGCCAGAGGCAGGCACCGCAGGGGTGTGAGAGCCCTCCACCCCGGGCCATGAGCAGCGCTCTGAGGCGAGCAGCCCAGATCCCGCACGCACGGGGGGCAGGAACCGGAGTAGCAGCTGATCCAAGAGGCTGTGATCTATAATTTATGCCCAGCTCCTTCCAGAAAGGGCCCGCGGCTGCCTGCCAGGGGATTTGTAAATGCAGGTTTTGCTTTGATGAAGCTAAGGGGGATTTCAGGTGGTCCCTGGGGTTAGGGGTTCCTGGATTAAGACCATCTGTGAAGAAGTTGCCCCCTGGGTTAAACAGCCCTGCTGCAGTCACAGTGATTGCTCCCATATGACAGATGGGGAAACTGAGGTTTAGAGGGTGAAGTGACTTGTCCAAGGTCCCACACCTGGGGACAGGCAGGATGTAAATCTGGGTCTGTTTGGTTTGGGCAGCATCCAAGACTATTCCCTGGGAAGCAGGTGGTGATACTGTTTTAAATCTCTTACCCAAATCTCTCAGATGCCTACAGCCATTTTAGGCAGGACCTAGCTCTGCAAATTACCCAGATGGTTCTAGCCACCCACTGATACTGGCCCATATTTCCCTGGGAACATTTCCATCCAAATCGTGGGTCTTGGCTAGTTCCGAATGGATCATCTTTTCTTATGGAGAGTAAGGAGAGAAGGGGCGAGATCTGGCCATCTGCATCCTTTGTACACACAGACCCAGCTGTAGGGAAGCCTTGTACCCATCTCTCCAAGCAAAGGGTCCGGTTGTAGACGGTGAGGTCCTTCGGAACATGGCTCTGGAGTCAGGTTGTCTGGTTCGAAGGCTGGCTCTGCCTTTGGGTGATGTATTAGTCAACCTGGGCTGCTGTGACAAATACCACAGGCTGGGGGCTTAAACAACAGGCGTTTATCTTCTCACAGTTCTGGAGGCTGGAAGTCAAGGTCAAGTGTGGGCAGGGTTGATTTCTCCTGGAGCCTCCCCTTGGCTTACAGATGGCGCCTTCTTGCTGGTACTCACCTGACCTTTCCTTTATGAGTGCACCCTGCTGTTTCTTCCTCTTCTTCTGAGGACATCAGTCACGTTGGATCAGGGTCCCACCCTTATGACCTTGTTTACCCTAATGACCTCCTAAGACCCTGTCTCCAAATATGGTCACATTGGGGGTTATGGCTTCAACATATGAATTAAGGGTTAGGGAAACACAATTTTAGTCCATAACAGGTGATTTTAGCCAAGAGCCTCCATCAGCCTCAGTTGCCTCATTTGTTACATGGGGATAACAAAAGTAACTATTCCATAGTTTTGGAGGGGATTAAATGAGATAATACATGGTGTCAGTGTAAGAAAGGAGTCAGTGTACTGGGTATCACCATCATCATCATCATCATCACCACTACATTATTTCTAACAGTCTGAAGTGAATGACCAGGACCCAGAGGGTTGCTGGTTTCACACCTCTGGGTCCTGCTTGTCACTTGTGGTTCAGGATTGCAGTCACAGATCAGAGCTGCAAGGATCTTGACCTCGACAGCAAATGTTGACTCTATAAGTGAGGTCCAGAGCTAGTGGCTCAGCTAGAGTCAGGACAGTGGCATCCTGTTCCCATGGCCTCTTGAACCATTTCAGTGACCAGTAGGTGGCAGGAGAAGGCTCCCCTCCCTGTTGGAGGCACGCATAGAGTATTTGGACTATGCGATTAGTTTTTTCCCCTTAATGTTTTATGGACTGTTTCCCTCCTGTCTTAGCGGAGCGCCTGTCACATAGTAAATGAGCAAAAGTCATTAATTTCCAAATCGCTACACGTGGGTCCCCTCCCACCAGCCCCACCCGCCCCTCTCCGTAAACACAGCATCCCAGTGCCTGCCGGGATGACATCAAGCCTTCCAAGGGCAGCCATTTCCTTGCCTTATCCCATCCATGCATCTGTGTCTCCCTGGGAATTTGGACGGAAGTATTAGAAATCCACCAGGCTTCAGTCAGAAGGGCATGATGACTCACTTGTTTTGACAGTATAATATCTCTAGTTAAAAATAATGCAGAAGCTAAAAAACAAAAACCCCAACAGGGCCTGGCAGCTCAGTTGGTTTCCAACCCAACCTCCACCCCCTCCATCTTCCTTCCAGAGGAACCCCAGCTGGGCTCAGGTGTGGGGCGCCATGTGCTCAGTGCGGTGAGCCTCTGACCCCGCCCTTTTCCTTTTGCCAGTGATTGCTTTAGGGCTGCGTGCGTGTGTGTGTGTGTGTGTGTGTGTGTGTGTCCAGTTCTAGCCGATTGGTCTAGAGGGATGTCTTCTGGGGACTTGATTTAGATGGAAAGCTCCTCCCTCCCGACTTTGGGTCTTGGGACACCCTTTTTGGGGAGGCAATGCTGCTGCAGCTGTCTTGCAACCAGGAAGGCAAGGCCAACACAGTCGACTCAGAGAACGTGACCTGGAACCTAGACACTGCAAAGTCGTGAACCTGCCCTTGAACCTCCTACCTCCAGCCTTCTTGTTATGAGAGATGAAAACCTCTAGTGTTTGGGCCAGGCTTATTCAGGTGTTACTTGCAGCCAAAGCCATCCCAATTGAGGCCATCCTAACAAAGACAAGGAACAAGGGACAAAAACTACCCCCCCACACACACCCCAGGAATTACATTAATCAAGAACCAGTGAGCAGATGCAGGGGGAGGGCTGGTCTCATGGTCCTGTGCTTACCTGGCTAGTCCTGCTGGAGACCGGCACCATGATAGGGATATTCCTCGGATTGTACTTATCCAAGCTCTTTCTTTAACGACTCTCAAAGGATTTATTTTGGAGAATAATATATTTTTAATTGAGGTTTAACTTGAAAGTGAAGTGAACTTTGAGCGTGAAGTGCTCAAATCTTAGCTGTATCTTTGCATACAGCTAGATAAATCTTTGCATGTGTATACACCCACGTAACCACCGCTCTTATCAGGATCTAGAACATCCCCAGCACTTCAGTAGGCTCCCCTGTGCCTCTTATGAGCCAGTACCCCACAGAGGTTGAACACTGGTCCATCCTCTGCCACCACAGTCGAGTTTTGCCTCTTTCTGAGCCTGTGAGATTCACCCGTGCTGTTGTACATAGCAGTGATTCTTTTTTTAGCACTGAGTTGTATTCCATTGTGGGAATATCCCACAGATTTATTTATTTACTCCAACTGTTGATGGACTTTTGGGTTGCTTCCCAGTTTAAGCTATCATAAATAAAGCTGCTTTGAACATTCTTGTACAAGTCTTTGGGGGGGTGCTTTCCGTAATGCTGCTTTTAACATGAGGCACAAGAATTGGTTAAGAATGAGTGAATCTGTATTTCAGAATCAAATACATGTAAGTCTAGCTTACAAATAGGGTAACCCAAGCATGCCACAGTAGTTCCAATTGATGACAGGTATGTCTCCAGAATAGTCTGGAAGTAGCCACCAATTCCTCCCGCTAGCTTGGTGGCGAGGCCCTTGCCCAGGAGCAGCTGTTCCCAGTCAGGGATGGAGGACGTCGCAAGGACACTCAGATTCAGTTCCCAGTCTTGAGGCTCACCTGGTGACAGTGGTCAGACGGTTCTTCCACCCCTCCCCCTGCCTGTCCCCCCCCTCCCTGCCTCCCCTATCGTTGTGCCACAGCCCAGTGGGCACTGCCCTGAGCCACGAGATGCAGGCGCTCAGATGCCAGCCTCATCTCGCACTCCCTCCTTTTCAGCTCCGGCCATCCCCTTTCTCTGCCTCCCCCTTCCCCCGGCTGTTTGTCCACCCGCATCTCCATGTCTCATCCTGTTTCTGGACTTCCATTCCAGAAGCAGATCCCACAAGCAGCCACTGAGGACTAAACGTGCGCCAAGCGTATATGCCGCATGCTGGACGTTTCCCAGTACAGTGGATGATGAACGGCACCGAGCTGGGGATGGCGGTCACCACATTTTGCAGATGGAGAAGGAGGAGCTGCACGAGGCCGAGCGGCCAGCTCTGAGGTCCCTAGGCTGGGGTTCTAACCCAGGTGCCCGGCCTCACACTCAGGCTGGTTTCCACTGTCTGTTCCCAATAAGATGGGGGTGGGCAGGTAACATAGTGTCGTAGGTGAGGGTCCCAGCTAGGCGGGCCCAGATGTGCCTGGGCTTGGGCACTGGGGCCCACCCCACGGTGTATGTGCCTGCTGGGCCAAGGAGTTTGCTGGGAGGGAAGTCGCCCTACAGTAGCGGGGTCGGGAGGACAAGCTCAGCTTGGCACTGGCCACGGCACGGGAGGGAGGTAGCGAGAGCGCAGAGAGCCGGAGCCCAGCTTGGGGTCTCCAGGCACAGCTCCCTCTGGACCCATCTCTGCAAACAGCAGGGCTGATGATACCCTGAGATGTCAGGATGGCTGCAGGGCAGCTTGGAGCCTGTGGGACCAACTGAGGGTCCTGGGTGGGGAGGAGGCCTCAGCATGGCACAGGGTGGCAGTGGGACTCTGGGGAGGACAGTGCCTCTCCTGCTTCTCATGCTGGGCCAGTGACATGCAAGGGCAAGCCCAGTCCCCCAGGTATGACGTCGTGACAGAGGTAGGTGTGTGCGAGCCCCGCCAGCCCCTAACCCTCCTGTGGCACCTGGGCCTGAGGGCCGTGCGTGCCGCGGAGGAGCGCTTGCAGGCACCTCGTCTGCGACTGCCCTACCCAGGGATCGGAGTCCAGGGCTCGGCAAACTGTGGCCCAAGGGCCACATCTGGCCCACCACCTGTGAACTGAGAATGGTTTTTACATTTCCAAATGGCTAAATTTTAAATACTTATGGAAGGACCTATATAATATCCTCAGTTTTGGCTCTTTGCCTGCAAGGCCTAAAATAATTACCATCTGGGCTTTCACAGAGTTTGCCGGTTCCTGGTGTGGCCTGTCGTCGGAGTCTGGCCTTCAGGGCAGCTGACTGCCAGCGGAGGTGCCTGGCCTGCCCGTGTCTTGGCCGCCCTTCTGCCACCTTCCCCGAGGGGGCCGGGATGCAGGGTTCCCTGGCCACGGCACAGTGTGCCCCCATGCCCTTCAGGTCTCCCGTGCACAGAGGGGGCTCTGAGGTCAGGGAGGGGGTGCCAGCTCCCAGAGCAAGCCCAGCACTCCAGCCTCCCCACCAAAGTTGTCCCAGGGCTGCTGGCGCTTCTGTCGGCGCTGCTGCCAGAGGCAGGTGTGTTCCTGCCAACTGAGCAGCATCTTGCTGATAAAACCTAATGAGCTGCGTTTAACAACAACACGGCCCTGCCATGTGGCTTCCTCCCGGGGCTGCCCATCTGTCGGCCCTGGGAGACCACGCTCCGTGCAGCTAGAACCCTCCCCGATCACCAAATCAGGAGAGAGCTGTGGTCCCCCAAGCCAGGCTCAGCACACAGGCCAGCAACCTCCACGCTCAGCCTGTGCCAGCTCCTGGCCACCCTCCAGGCTCCCGATGACACCACCAGATGGTGGCTAACGGAGGGTGAAAAAGCTCCTGGGAAGGCCTGGGCCTGGAGCAGCAGGGAGAGGCCGGCCAGATAAAAGGCACCTGACCATGGCCGTGGGGAGGGCTCCAGGTGTGGCCTGCCTTTGCTTGGGCCAACCAGCTTTGATTCTTGACCCCTCGCCAGCCATCCTTCCTTTCCACTCCTTGTCACTTGTCTGCAGGGACCTGCCAACCGGACGCTTGTATGTTGCAAAGGACTGGCAAATTGGAGGCATGGGTAGCTGTGTGCAGTGCACAGGCCCGTGCCAGGGCGTTCTGGGGAGGGTGGCTGCTCTGTGGCCCTCTTGCCTTCAGATGTCCCAGCAGAGGTGGACTTTAGGCTAGGTCAACCTTTTCCCATTTCCTGGAGTGAAGGAACAGGGACGATGTCACGGGTCCAGGAATCCTGTAGCCCATCCTGTGCCCCCTGAGCCACAGGCTGGGCTGTTTAGGTCAAACGGTTGCCCTGTCGGGGCTGTGACTGATGTGACTGATGGTCCTGAGTGTCGTGCTAGAGAGGCCAGGTTCACAAACAAGTCCAGTCCCCACCTGGGCCAGCTGTCTCCTCCTCCTCCGGACCCACCCCAGCCTGTCTGGCTGGAGGAGCAGGTGCGTGAGGCCAGATAAGAGAGCCAAGCCGGGCGGGGCCAGATCCATATGCTGCAAAGATATCACTCTAAAAGACCCGGCCGGGCGCGGTGGCTCACGACGGTAATCCCAGCACTCTGGGAGGCCGAGGTGGGATAATCACTTGAGGTCAGGAGTTTGAGACCAGCCTGAGCAAGAGTGAGACCCATCTCTACTAAAAATAGAAAAAATTAACCAGGTGTGGTGGCATGTGCCCTGTAGTCCCAGCTACTCGGGACGCTGAGGCAGGAGGATCGCTGAGCCCAGGAGTTGGAGGTTGCAGTGAGCTGTGATGATGATACCACTGCAGAGGTCCCCAAAGTATGGCGAGTTGTGTAATTATTTTATTACATATTACAATGTAATAATAATAGAGATAAAGTACACAAAAAATGTAATGCGCTTGAATCATCCCAAAACCATCTCCCCCCACCCCACCCCATCCGTGGAAAAATTGTCTTCCATGAAAATGGTCCCTGGTGCCAAAAAAGTTGGGGACTGCTGCACCACCTTCCCCTAGCCCGAGTGAGACAGAGTGAGACTCTATCTCAATAAATAAATACCTAACTAAATAAAAAAGATCCTTAGGTTTAAGTCTGTTATCCATCTTGAGTGAATTTTTGTGAGAGGTGAGAGGTAGGGATCCTGCTTCATTCTTCTGCATGTAGCTAGCCAGTTTTCCCAGCACCATTTATTGAGAGATTCTTTTCCCCATTGTATAATAAAGTGGGGGAGTTTTTGGAGTTGCAGGGGGGCCTGGAACGAAAGAGAAGGCTGAGTGGCCTGGTAGGAGCTGGCACCCAGGCTGTGAAATGGCTGATGGGCTCTTTGAGAGCAAGTGTGTCCAAGATTTAATTTCAAAGTGTTTTGCAGATCCTTCTGCCCTCTGTTTCCAAATCAGCAGCACAATTTCCTGCTGGGGCCTGGGGTGGGTGGTGGGGCGTGTGCCCCATGGCTGGGCAGAGACCATGTGAGCACAAACAAGCAACCCCGGAATGGAACGCTGGGCAGGAAGCAGGATTCAGGCCAATGGGCAGCTTTGGGGACGCCCAGGGCTGGGATGCGGGAGGGGGATTGAGGCAGTGGTGTCTAGATCTTAAGGGGCAGGGAGACCTCAGGTGACACTTAGGTTATATCCACACTAGAAAAGTAACTTGCGCCACCTGAGCCCGGGGTGGGTGCACCTCGGCTTTGCTCTGCTGGCTGCTGGCCAATCCCTCTGTCCACACCTCCTGGCCTTCAAGGCACGAGATGAGCGTGCAGCCCAGTCTCTGTCTGGCGAGGCGGAGGGCTTTACGTGGCCACATGCCAGCCCTCCTGGGCATCGGGAAGGAGCTGGGGCATTTGAGTGTTTCTTTTATTCTCTTGTTTTATCTCAACTGACAAGGAGTAAATGGCAGGCATTAAAAACCCAAAGGAGTGCTGTGGAATTGTTCAGGACGGGGATGTACATGTGGCTCCCGGGGCTCCAGGCCCTCCTAGGGCCTGAGACCCAGCCCAGGTGCACGTGGTTCTGGTGAAGGCCTTTCCAGAGGGGCCTGGAATCCAGCCTAGCCCTGCTCAGTTAGAGGGTGAGGTGTGGCCTGTAGGCCCGAGGGCAAGAGGCAGGCCCTAGGGGTTCTCAGGGAAGGTAACCCTGGCAGGGCCAAAGAGCTAAAGAAAGTGGCCCTAAGACACAGATGTGTCCTTTTCATTCCAGCTAGAGAGGAAGCCAGCCCCTGTGGGGGGCCCAGATTGCATTTGTCTGCCCTGGCTCCTGCCCGAGCCCACAGGGAGGGAGCAGAGGGAGCAGGCTTAGCACAGGCCTGTGCTCAGTGGGGTGCGGGGCAGACGCACTAATATATACCCCACCCCCACGTTTTTCTCACAGCCTGACATTGCTACTCCCCCATGGGAAGAGGAGCCTTCGTTCCCACCCCTTGAAACTGGGCGGGCATTTGTAACTGCCTCGACTAATCAAGTATGGCAAAATGACTTCCGGGTCTAGGTCATAAAAGGTAAAATCTAGCTTCTCTCCCTCTTGGGACGTGTACTTGTGGTGCCCTGAGCCTCCAGGTAAGGAGTTTAGCGCCCCTGAAGCCGCCATGCTGGAGAGACCTTACAGAGATCGAGGAGCCTGAGCTACTGCAGGGGTCCCAGCCCAGACCATGGTAAGGGAAGGAGCGAGACTTCAGATGATTTGGGCTCCCAGCGTTCAAGCTGCCCAGCTGATGCTGCATGGAGCCGAGAGGGGCTGCCTCACTGAGCCCTGCAGCTCACATGCAAAAGAAAACATAGCAGCTTCACATGCAAAAGATGTGTTGCTGTTTTAAGCCATGAAGTTTGGAAGTGTTTGCTATGCAGCCATAACTCACTGATACCGCGTGGGTGGAGGACATTACTACCTATTCTCCAGCCATCTGGCCAGATATCTGACAGGCATGAGCTCATTCAATTCTCACAGCAGAAAGGTAGGCACCTCCACTAGCCATGCGTGGAGACGCAGACACCGTGAATCACAGGAACTAAGTAACTCGATCATGAATACACCTGTGCGTCGCAGGCTCAGAACTGAAATCCAGGGCTGACCCAGAACCTAATCTTTTTCCCATGGGGCTGTCTCCCTGCCTGGAGTTCTCGCCCAGCTCTGTCGCAAGCTGACTGACCAGCCTGAGACAAGTCCTGCTCCCTGATCTGTTGAACAACAGATACCCTGTCCTGGCCTTGGACCTGTGGCCTCGCCTGAACCCTTTCTCCTTGGGCACATGAGGCTGGCCCTTACACAAACTAGGCCTTTTGAGGCCAGGGGAACCAGGATACACACACATGCATGAGAGGCAGCTCCCCCAGGGCCAGTGGCAATGGGTGAAAACTGGGCTCTGGGGCACAGAGTTTTTCTGGAGGGTGGGGAGCTAGGAAATGATATTATCTTATCATTTTTAGCACTTCCCACGTATCAGGCACTATAAGTATTAACTCATTTAATTGTCACAACACCCCTATGAGATAGACACTATTATTATTACCCCTATTGTGCAGATGGGGAAACTGAGGCACAGAGCAGAGTTAATGAAATCGCCCACAGTTTCATGGCCTGTGAGGGATGGAACTGGGATTTGAACCTAGAAGAATCCCAAGTGGAGGGTCTTAAATAGCTCCATGAAGCCCGATGCTGCTGTTGGTCCTATAACACCTGCAGGGGGCAGGGAAGGGAAGGAAGCAGGGCTGGGCAAGGGAGAAGTTGAGCTTTGGTGCAATCCCAAGGGAAGCCTCAGCCGACCCTGCAGCTAGTTCTGAGATGGGGTGATCTTTGAGGGCTTGCTATGGTCTGAATGTTTATGTGCCCCCCAATTCATATGTTGAAATCCTCACCCCTTAGGTGATGGTACTAGAAGGTGGGGCCTTTGGGAGGTGATTATTAGGTCATGGGGGTGGAGCCCTTATGAATGAGGTTAGTGTCCTTATAAAAGAGGCCTGAGAGAGACCCTTCATCCCCTCTGCCACGTGAGGACACATAGAAGGTGCCATTCATGAGGAACAAACAGGCTCTCATCAGACACAGAATCTGCTGGTGCCTTGATCTTGGACTTCCCATCCCAGCCTCCAGAACTGTGACCAACAAATCTGTGTTGTTTATAAGCTCCCCAGTTCATGGTGTTCTGTTATAGCAGCCCAAAGGGACTAAAGACAGGTGGCAGGAGAATGTTCACGGGGGGCAGGGGACTGTTCCCGGCCAGATTCTGTTCTGTTTTTCTCCTCTCTGCATCCACTGTCCATCGATCTGAGATTGCTGGAGAAAGGACAATAGGGAGAGGTGGGAGCGCTGGGCTTCTCTCAGGGAAGAGCTTCGAAATGTCTCCGGAGAGCAGATTCCCATCTGAGCAGGCTG
>VBSM01003143.1:2849384-2893799 GCA_008086735.1 Cheirogaleus medius
CCCTGGGAGGTGGCCCAGAGGTGGAGCCTTGCTGTCCTTCTCCCCCTCCTCCCCCAGAGCCTCTCCAGGAAGGCAGCTTTGTGGTCACCACGCAGCTTGGCGTGAGCCTGGGTCTGGCTCCTGGGGGGCAAGGTCTGCTCTTCATTTGTTTCCCCACGTGGAGTCCTCCTACGGACCCCATATTTCAAGAACCAGTGCACTTGGAACCCTGGTGAATGAGGGGGCCCCATTTCACTGGCACCATCCCAACCCCTGGTGAGGTGGGGGACAGAGCCTGCCCAGGAGAGCTGACGGTGCACCTGGAGATGCAGATGCATTGTCAAGTCCGAGGGTGGTGGGAGAGAGGGGGTCAAGGACGTCTCAGAACATGAGACAGAGAAGGCCAGGAGCTGAGAAAATCCAGAAGCAAAACTGGTGCCAACAAGCATTCCAAGGCCTGTAAGGAAGCCCAGTTTGATGGCAAGTCAGCCATGGGGCTGTGAGAGCTTGAGCCTTGTTGAGGGACAAGAAGGGCCAGACAGAGCCTTGACCAGACGTGACAAGTCACATCTCCACACGGAGCGACATGGCTGCACTTTGGAGAACACACACAGTCTAGCAGACCATGCGGGGGCAGCCAGGTGCCAGCTCCGAGCCAGGCAGAGCACAGGATGCAGAGAGGTCCACGAACGCAATTTCCTGAGCGTGGAGCCTGCTGTCTGTCCACGCGGGTGGCTGTAACCAGCACCATCAACTGGGTGCTTTATAAGCACACGCTGCATGGCCTGGAAGGCTGCCTGGCACTCTCAGAAAGAACTTACGGAATGAGAGGCTGAGCTAGACAGGGGCCCTGCCCGCGAGAGACGCATGTGGCTGCCTCCTTGCAGACAGCTTCTCTCTAATTAATCTCTGCATTGCTCTCAGAGCTGAAAACGGGGAGAGGAGAAGGTTGGCTGGAGCAGCTGTTCAGAAGTTCCATGTGTTTCGTGGCGGCTTTCAGCTGGGAGGAGGCTGCAGGTCCCTGAGGGAGAGAAGAGCTCACATTGGGGCTTGAAAAATTCGAGAAGTTACAGAAAACTTCCTCTTCAGAGAGGCAAACAGGAAATATACTTAAATTTTTTTTTTTTTTTTTAAATTTAAAGTGAGTGACACAGCTCATTTGTGTGCCCGGTAACCTCTCTGCCTGAGGTCGTGGACTGTCTTGTTCATATTACCTGTTACAGGAAGACCAGGATGGCTGATTCTGGGCTGGGTTCTGGGGACAGCTGAGCCGAGTCATCTAGAACAGCGACTAGAGCGGCACGTGTGGACGTTCGAGGCTAGGGAGGTGGAAACCCTCATCCTGCTCTGGGAGGAGAGCAGGGAGCTAATGCCCTGCTGGTCTGCAAGGTCAGCGTGGGGACAGACTTGGCTCACAGTGCTCTTCTCTGTCCTTCGTACCAGCACTTACTCCAGAGGCACTTCCATGTTTTTGGGAGGCGACATTGACTTTTACAAACCAGACAGTCATCCCCATGAGTTTCAAACGCAGCTCTGACCCTTTTGCCCCAAACCCAAAAACTTTCAATGTCCACAGAATTTCGTGCAAACCTCTCTGCCCAGCTGGCGCTGAGCACTCTCGGGCCAGCTCCTGCCTCCACTGGCAGATCTAACTTTAGGCTCTCCTCCTCGCCTCTCCCTCCCCGGCCCAGCCTCTCCTCCTCCTTCCCTGCACAAGCCCATTTCTCTTTTGCCTCCCAAACTCTGCTCAAGCTGTTCTCCCAGCCTGGGACTGCCCCAGATCAACTCCCGCCTCCTCCAGGAAGACTTCCCAGTCCCTCTGGCCGGAGGGAATCTCTCCCTTCCTCCTGGCCCACCTCTCCCCATGTCTTGCAGCGCTTCCCCTCATCTGCAGTTGTGAGTGTTATTTATGTTTGTCTCGTTCCTGGGGACGGGGACTTAATTGCATTTGTGTCTGCTCTTTCCCTAGGCCTGGCACAGTAGTGTTCAATAGATGGGTTGCCGGATTGAGCTGAAAATCTCTAGTGGAAAGAATTTGGCTTCATGTGTCCTGAGTCACATGGCCGCAGACAGCCAGGCATCCTAATGCCTTTTGTGCTAATTCTGGCGCAAAGCAAAGACGCTTTCTCCCATGGAGAAACTTCCAGCCCCACGGCCTCTCCACATGAGCAGTGAGCTGAGAGTGAGGAGGGCTCCTGAGCAACCCCCCCCACCCTCAGTGGCATCAGCTGCTGGCAGCCAGGGCCTAGGGAGGACTGAACTGGTTCCTACCAATGTAGAGGTTGGTGTCTCGTCTTTCTTCCTTCTTTACTGTTCCTCTTTAAATAAAAGCAATGCCTGTGCATGATTTTAAAAAATTGAGCAGTACAGAAACATCTAGAAGAAAAACTAAGTCTCCCTCCCCCTTCCTGATCCCTAATCCCTGTCCCCAAAGTTTCCTGTGTATCCCACCAGAAAAAAGTATGTATATATTTGCATATAAATGCACACCATTTTAAACAGTTACATAAGGGAAGCACAGTATACACACACTGCTCCACTTTGGTTTTTCATTTATATCTTCAAGGTCATTTACTCTCGATCCACAGAGATCAGCCTCCTTGTTTGTC
Organism: Cheirogaleus medius; assembly: GCA_008086735.1. Taxonomy (NCBI): domain Eukaryota; kingdom Metazoa; phylum Chordata; class Mammalia; order Primates; family Cheirogaleidae; genus Cheirogaleus; species Cheirogaleus medius. Next base: position 2,851,973 of record VBSM01003143.1, read on the forward strand.
ATCACCGCAGAGCAGTCTATTGGATGGACCAAAATCACCTGGGCAGATTTGATCAGCTGAGAGTCATTTGGGATGTTTCCAACTCTTTGGGGTTACAAACACTTGTGCACAACCTGATGTTCCTTTGTGAGTGTATCCATAGAGGGGACCTAGGAGTAGAACTGCAGAATCAAAGGGCATGTGCATAAAAAATGTCACCAGAGTCACCAGAAAGGTTGCACTGGTTACTCTCCCGCCATCAGGGTAGAAGGGCACAGCTGGTTTCCCAGCAGGTGACCGTACCCGAGACACCTTTGCCTGTTGTCCTGGGCTGTTGGGGAGCTGTCCTCCCCCGCTCCCTATCCCCGCTGCTGTCCTGCCTCGGGCCCCATCTCTGGCCAGGTCTTAGGGCTGCCAAGCTACCAAGCGAAAGGTGAGTTTGTTGTTTGGCATCAAATGAGCCAAAAGATGCTCAAAATTGAATCAATCTGGAATTTGTTTGAGTTCAAGTGTTCCTTTTAAGGTGATGTAGTCAAGTTGATCTGGTGGAATTTATTCAGATTTCCATGCCTTCCTAATCTCTGTGTAGAAAAGAGGAAGAGGCATTCATTTGGAGTAATTTATATGTGATTTATATGTAATTTATATGTGATTCTGGGGAAGGGGCTTTGTGTCTCTAAGAGTGGCAAGACTGGACCATGGGATGTGAGGTGGGTGGGACCAGGGTCTGAGGACCATGTGGGCACAAAGGATCCTGCAGGCCCCACGAGGATAAGGAGCCCTGAGGACACAGGCTGCGACTGTACAAGTAGCCTCACCTGCCTCCCACCGTGTTCTAGACACATGGACATTCTTCTAGGCCTTGCTTAGGCCCGTGACCGTCCCCCCTGCCCTGCCCCTCCCCGCGCCCCTCTTTCCTGCTGTCCACATGGCCGGCTCCTCCTTACTCTTCAGGTCTTGGCCTAAGGGTCCTCTCCTCAGAGAGCTTCCCTCGCTCTGTCCAAGGGTACACCCCTCTTCTGCAGGACACTCGCATGGTCCCTTTGTAGCACCAGTGCATCATTATTATTACACATTTGCTTGTCTGCTTTCCCCACCACGAGGGTGTCAGCTCCAAGTTTTGTTGGTGCATTGCCCAGTGCCCAGCTCAGAGCCTCGTGCAAGGAATCGCTCAGTACGTGTTGGTGGGGTGAATGAATGCGTCTAGGAATGAATGATCAGAATAAGAAAAGCGAGTGGGGGAAGGAAAAATCAGTGGGGACCTTTGGTGAAAGTGAATGAGTCCCTTCACCAGGCAGCAACAGAAAGGAGCGTCTACTTCGGGTGGAGAACAGGCTTATATCAGCAACTGCCCTTCATGACCCAGGAATTCCTAGTCCCTCTGCGGACGTGCGGAAGCATGAGGGCCGTTCCTGTGGAGTTGGAGCTGACAGGTGATTCCTGGCAGCTTCCAAACTATGAGGCAGAGAGGCAGAGAGACGTGCCAGGTATAGGAGAAAGACACAGAGTTTATGGGAGCCAAGGACTCTCTGACCATCCCGAGAAAAAATATTAGGGGTCGTAGCTGGGTAGAGGTTGAATTTGCTTCCGATTCCAGAGGTTGGTGGGGAAACCTTTGCTGACACCAACAGGGCTCGGTGGGAGCTCATGGAAGCTTTTTAGATCTCACTTGGGATTGAGCCGTGCCTTCGCAAAAGGACTGCATTTGGGAGCTAGTGAATTCTAGCACTTTCTTTCAATGGTACCTTTTTTTTAGTGGGTTCCTTTCTAGCCACCCCTAGGAGCCTGGGCTGACCTTTGGGAGCAGCCAAATGGGACAAAGGGTGAGATGTGGGCAAGGAGGTAGAGCCCACAGTGATGGTAACTATTAAATAGGATGAGCTTTCGGGCAGCCGCAGACGGTGGAATGGAATGGCTTAATCCTCTCACTTAAGGAATAAGTCTGGGAAACACTCAGGAAAACTGCCAGGCCCGTCTGAGTTGGCCACACAGTGGGGCGGCATCAGCCCAGCTGCCTCCGCAGAGGGGCGCGAGCTGTGTGCACTTCCCCAGTGTTGGAAGGCTGGAAGTTATCTCAAGGTGGAAAAGCAGTAACTATTCGCACACCCTCCCTCAGTTTCCTGAAAACTTTGATTTTTTAGGTGTTCTAAGAAGAGTAAAAACCCGCTGCTGCTCCTTCTAAGCTATGTTTTACGCCACAGACCTGGAGGTAAAGTGTTTCCACTTCTCTCATTTTAGCTCGATGCCTTTGTTCTCTGGATGTGTCCATCTCACCGGACTTTCCTCCCATCACAGAGTTGGGATGAAGCTCACCTTGTTATGCAAATGGAGCGCTGGCTCTGGGTGGGGAATTGTACTCACAATTTACAGATAAACCTCACATGGTTGTTTCTGAGCAGCTATTGCTTTAAAAATGAATCTCTTGTTGAACTCCACCAGGCAGACTGTGTCCTGTGTCGCCTTCTTCAGCAGCTTTCTGGATCTCCTTGAGCTGGAAATAGCTCCTTTCGGGCTTCATGCTATCTTTTTTGTTTTCTTTCTTTTTTTTTTATGAGACAGGGTCTCGCTGTGTCACTGGGCCTGGAGTGAAGTGGCATCATCATAGCTCACTGCAACTTCCAACTCCTGGGCTCAAGCGATTCTCCTGCTTCAGCCTCCCCAGGAGCTGGGACTACAGGCATGCCCAAGCACGCCCAGCTAATTTTCTTATATTTTGTAGAGATGGGGTCTTACTATGTTGCTTAGGCTGGTCTTGAACTCCTGGCCTCCAGCAATCCTCCTACCTCAGCCTCCCAAAGTGCTAAGATTACAGGCATGAGCCACTGTGCCAGCCATTCATACTGTTTTCTGTAAAACAAATAGGAAGTCATTGTCTCCTAAAGTCTTGCCATTCAAAGTGTGGCCCTGGGGACAGGCGCGTCTGCAACAACACCCTGGAGCCTGTAAGAAATGCAAAAGAAATTGCAGGCACCCCCCCAGAACTTTTGAATCTAACCTGTATTTTGACAGTATCCCCAGGTGGTTCGTTTGTGCCTGGAAGATCGAGAAGAGCTACTCCCATGTCCCCTGTGGCTGTGGAGCTCTGTGATCCTGCAAGAAAGAGTCCTGTAGCCATAGCCAAAATATGCTGAGCCCTTCACTCAGAGCCAGGGCCGCTTAGGTGAGCTCATCTCATTCTGAGCACCAGCATGAGGCAGGGGCAACCACGAGTCATACTTCCGAGGCAAGAAAGCTGACACTTGGCTCAGGAGAGTCCGGTTCCTTGGCAGAAGTCACCCAGCTGATTGGAGACAGAGCTGGAGCCACAGTCAGGTCAGCCTGACCTCCCCCACCCTCCACGCAGTGTCGTCCCGGGATCTAAGGCGAGGTTTTGGAGAGGAATTGACACTTGAACTTCACGTTGCCAGATGATGAGGGGTTTGCCGGGCTGAGAGTGGGAAACACATTCCAGGGGAGGAAAGAACAAGGCCAGTGGCCCAGAGTGGGGAGAAAGTCTGGCAAGTTCAGAGAGGGGGGGGGGGGGCCTGAGGTTTAGTTTTAACAAGAGGAATTCTAATTTGGCAGCAGCTGTTTCTGTTTAGTGCAGGTTGGGAGGAGGGGAAATAGTCAAGTTACCTAAATTATCAGCAAGTTTGGATGAGGTCTAATGACATTTTAATGTGTTTTCTGAAGGTGCTGTCTATCGAAGTAAAATATATCATACCAGGGGAATATGCTCATTGTACTGGAGAAAGATCGTTTTTGTGCATTTAATTTGCTTTTTATAATTTAGCTAAAAAGTACCAGCTTCACCCTTCACACTTGGAGCGCTGCAAGGGTAGAGAGCCTGGGAGTCTCTTTGGCAGGACGGACTGTTTACAGAGGAACCTTATAGTTGAAATTCTTCCTGTATTTGCCAATCTGTCCAAGGTTCTGAAGTTGTCCTCAAGGGGTCCCCACATCACTGGGCAAAGCATCCCAGAGTCACCAGAAGTGAATGTGGAGAGGCCAGAATTATTTTGTAACATACGGCCATGGCAAAACCCTCGGAATCAACCCTCAGAGGCATCCGCTGGAGTGAACGTTCTTTAAGCCCGTCTTCAAAGATTTTGTCAGAGGGCCTGATCTCAGGATGAATTACTGGATAAAAATATGGGAAAGAAAAAATCAATACCTCCTTCTCTCTAACTTGGATTCTCCTCTGCTGAGCAGGATCTGAACCAGCTGGGAAGAATGGAACTGCGAGGAACGGAAACTGCGAGGAAAGGTGGCCTGAACCATGAGGATACGCACCAGGAGCCCTGAGTTAGGGCAGCTCCAAGGCTTGCTAATCGAGTGGCTCCTCAGTGGCATTTTGACCTTGGGCTCTTCCCAATCTGTCTTCTTCGGCACGTTGATCTATCCTACTACTGTCAGCTCCCCTCATGGTCCCCAGATGGTGACAGCAGTTCCAAAAGTCACTGACATAAAAAAGGGAAGATTCACTGCATGGATTTCTTTGTTTCTTTCTTTTCTTTTCTTTCTCTTTTTATAAAGACAAGGTCTCGCTCTGTCACCCAGGCTGAAGAGCAATGTTGCCATCAGAGCTCACTGCAACCTCGCATTCCTGGGCCCCAGCAATCCTCCTATCTCAGCCTCCTGAGTAGGGGCCACCACGCCTGGCTATTTTTTTCTCCATTATTTTTTGTACTGATGGGGTCTCGCTATGTTACCCAGCTGGTCTCGAACTCCTGGCCTCAAGCAATCGTCTCAGCAGATTTTTCTGCTTTTGAGAAAAGCTCTGAATGCCACCACTATCCAGTTACATCACACCATATATTAGGTGTCAGTTTCCACAGCGCTAACTACTCCCATTGCCCCCTCTTCCCCTCTTAAAAGGCAAGACCCACAGTCTAAATTGAGGCCATAAATGAAAAACACTTAGATGAGAGCAAACAGGCTGTTTATTTGTAGCAGAAGCTCAAAAGCAGGCAGGGCGATGGGGAGGCTTCATAGCGAAGGTAAAGGAAGACAGTCACGTGTGCTCTGACCGCAGGCCGTGGGCATAGGAAGCTGAGGCAGACTGATTAGAAATGGGGTGTTTTATGTGACTGGTACTGAGTTGGAAGCAGGGGCAAAAAGTAGGGACCCTGGCAGTCGTGGGTCGGGGCCTGACCTTTCTGGCCGGCTGCTGCAGAGGCTGTGGCTTGGCTTCCCGGCAGGTTGCCGCTGATGTTGTGGGTCAGAGAACTGTTGTCCCCTGGGGTCTGGCCATTGTCTGTTTGTATATTCAGTCCAGAGCCATCATAGAAAGCCCCTCCTCTGCATGGCATAAAGAGCCCTTAGCCTTGACTCCAAGCAAGGTGAGGTTTCCGACCCTGCCTCCTGACATCAGAGCCACCACCACCCACAGACACGTCCAGCTCCCGCCTCTCCCACCCAGCGACGGCAGATCATGTTTCCAGAACAGTGTCTTTCTCACACCGGTCCTTTGCCTGCGCTCACCCTCGGCCTGAGTACCTTTCCTGGTTATACTTGCCCATCAGGGATGTCCCAGGAACCCGCACCCTGCACCTTTTCCCAAGCTCTTTCCCTCCACCTTACCTGCTTCTCCCCCAGGCAGAATTAATCATCCCTTTCTCTGTGGTCCTGAAACTATTCATGTGGACTTTCCTGGGGTGTCGGAGGGACCACATTGTGCTAAAGGCACTCGCTACCCATTTTCCCTCCCTTATACATGGTGCTTTCTTTGTGCCTAGTATAGGACTTTGCAGATGGTAGTCTCAGAACAAAAGCTTTTCTGGAGGAAGAAAGGAAGATGGAAGAAAAGAAGTAAAAAAGGAGGAAGGAAGGAAGGAAGGAAGGAAGGAAGGAAGGAAGGAAGGAAGAAAGAAAGGAAGGAAGAAAGGAAGGAAGGAAGGGACTGTCAGTGGAAAAGAAGACAAACTGTAAAATAATTTAAGGAGGTTTATTCTGAGCCAAAGTTAAGGACCATGGCCCAGAGCCACACCCAAGAAGACTTGAGCAAGTGGGCTCACTGTGGCTGGGTTACAGTTCGGTTTTATACATTTTGGGGAGACAGGAATTACAAGTAAAGTCATAAATCAATACATAGAAGACATACATTGGTTTGGCCCCAAAAGGTGGGACATCTCAAATCGGGAGCTTACAAGTCATGGATGGATTTAGGGATTCTTTAGTTGTTGACAATTGGCTGAAAGAGTTAGACTTTGTCCAAAAGACTAGGAATCAGCGGAAAGGAATGCCTGAGTTAAGATAAAGGTCTCCCATCTTTTATGTGATGCTATACCAGAATCAGGTTGGGAAGTAAACCACATCATAAAAACCTGTTTACTGAGATTTTATTTGTAGGCATGATTCATCAGGCCCCCTTAGAAAGGAATTTATGGGCAAAGAATTTTGGGGCAAAGAAAAAGATCAGCGTTCAGTCCTCAGAAAGAAGGGAGGACGGAGGGGAAGGTCATAGGTAGGGTTGACAGATAAAATGCAGGACACCAGTTAAATTTGAATTTCAGATGAATGAATAATTTTTTGGTATGTTTCAAATATTGCATTGTAGGCAGATTTTAAAATATTGTGTAGGACGCACTTACACTAAAATACTTCTCATCCTCTATCCAAACCAAATTCCACTGGACGTCCTGCATTCCTGTTGCGAAATACAACTCTGGTTATACGGCAAACACTTAACTAAACTTGAAATTAGTCTGACTGTGAGGCTCAGAGAAAATCTCCCTGGTCCACTCTTCCCTTCCCTATCTGCAAGAACTCTGCCCCTGGGGCTGCGCATGCTTTGCTGCAGTTGGGCTGACATGATAAACCCCCAAAGGCTGGCTGGCTCCTTCCCTGGAAATCAGAAAGCAGCCTGGCGGTTGCCTAGAGAACCTTGGACGCCTCTAGGGGGGGAGAAATGCATGGAATGTTAGTGGGAAGACCAGAGAAGGAGTCCTTAAAGGCCCCTTCCCTAAGTCCCAGGCACTTCCTTCTCATCAGAAGAATGAAGACGTGTTCCTTTGTATCAGGGAGGCCTTCCGTGATAACGTGTGGTGTTCAGAGAAGCCCTGCACCGTCAGGCGAGAGGAAAAGACAAAGGCTGGTCCACACTGTGCGCCGACTCCCTTCTGGATCCCACTTCACTCTTGAAATTGCGAGGAAATGTGTGCGGTGGGTTGCATGGTGACCCTCAAAACCTGAGAATGTGACATTGTTTGGAAACGGGCTCTTTGCAGGTGTAATGAAAGATCTTGAGATGAGATCACCCTGCAGCATCCGGATAAGGACACGTGGAGGAAGCACGGAGGAAAAGGTGTGAAGACCGAGCAAGGCAAACCCGGAAGGTGGAAGACACAGGAAGGATCCTCCCCTCGAGCCAGAGGGCGGGTGGCCCTGATGACACCTCGATTTCAGACTTCTGACCTCCAGAACTGCGAGAGAACAGATTACTGTTGTTTTGAGCCACTGAGTTTGTGATAATTTGTTAGGAAAGCTACAGGAAACCCATATGACATAGGGCTAGAGTCCTAAAGCAAAAGGCACTGTTTCACATTTTAATATCATGTGCAGAACCACAAACCAGTGGTCTCCAAGGGGGCTGTTGGACACAATCCACTGGGTGGTGTGAAAGATATTGGAACTTTGGGGCTAAGAAAATAAAAAAGCAATTATACTTTCCGAATCTTTTAAGATTCAGATTGGCACTAGCAGCTTCCTTCAGTGAGTGAGTCAGAGGGTCCTCTGTAACCCAGGGCATGGGGATGCTCTCAAAGGCTCTGCTTGTGGGGGCCAACGGTGGGTACCCCACCACCTGCACATCAGTACTCAGGGGAATTTGAGATATTACAGTCTACATGCACATGGGTAAGCGGATTTACAAACAACATGATCTAGTTTTAACTAATCTTTATGAAATGAAAAAATTGTTTTAATAGATTATTATAGAGAGACTGAGGATTAAAGGAAATATGAATAGTACAAGTCCAGAAAACAACGAGAAATTAGCAGAGCATATGTGGTAAGCATGAGCTCTCTATCAGCACATTATGAGGGAAAAATGAGATCTGACAGGAATTCAGCCTTCTTGTTCCCCCAAATTAAAATTATCAAGAAGGTCCCTTAAAAGATGGATATTGTTCACAACAAAGCTCACCCTTAGTGTATATTGTGCCTTGGAATATTAGTTATTAATAGTAAAAAAACCATCAAAAGTAACATTTAAAATATTTCTTTTCATCTTTAACTCATCTATTTAATGGAATGCGCATGTAATATATACATATTATATATGTATATATACATAATATATACATATATACATGCATACATTATAGTTGCAGAGTTTTAAGAATTAGTGATTTCTATGGACTGAATTGTCTTCCCCCAAAATTCATATGTTGAAGCCCTAATCCCCAGCATGCCCGTATTTGGGGATAGGGCTTTTGGGAGGTAATTAAGGTTAAATGCGTTCATAAGGGTGGGGTTCCAATCCAATAGGATTGGCAGCCTTATAGGAAAAAGAGGAAGAGAGAGCTTGCTCTCTTCACGTACGTGCACGGAGGCGAGGCCGTGTGAGCACACGGTAAGAAGGTGTTCCTCTGCAAGCCAGCAAGAGGGGCCTCACCAGAACCCGACCATGCTGGCACGCTGATCTTGGACTTCCAGCCTCTAGAACTGTGAGCAACTACATTTCTGTCATTTCAGCCACTCACTCTGTTATTTTGTTATGGCAGTCTGAGCAGACTAGCACAGGGACACATGATCAAAAACATTTGGGGACCACTGAGAAATGGGTCAGTGTGGTTGATCGTGGCAGTAATGAAGCTGTTTGTTCTCTGTTCCCTGCTTCCATGCCTTTGGGTGGTTTCTTCCCACAGGACTCTGGCTTTGGCCTTGTGACTTGCTTTGGTCAAAGGAAAAATGGCTAATGCGTTGCAAGCAGAGGCTTAGAAAGTGCTTTTGGGTTGGAGCTTGCCTTCTTTATTACTGTGGGACCCTTTGGCACCTACTGAATAGCCCACCACAGCCTCCTGAAGGTTGAGAGACCATGCCAGGGGTGGCTGCAAACATCCCAGCGGAGACCCAGGACCCATGTGTGAGGCTGTCCTGGACCACTCGGCTCTGGCCAGTCTGGTCTAGACCACAAGAGCTGCCCAGATCACACACAGAGTCATGAGAAAGTGGAAACAATTATTGCTTGAAGCCACTAAGTTTTGGGATGATTTGTTATATAGCAAATGCTAAGTAGTGCAGTAGGGTGGGTACATTATAAGATCTTTTGCCCAGTTTAAATGCATTGCAATCGACAAAATAGACGATCATCAGATGAGAAGACTTTAAACAGTCCTTCCAGTTTTGTCTTTGCATTGCCAGAGCCTAGAATAGGGCCTAGCACATATTAGATGCTCAAAAACGTTTATTGAGTGAGTGGATGAAGAAGATGAATCATAGCAAACATACACTGAACGTTTTTAAAATACTTAATCCTTCACCTAAAACATGAGGTAGGTACTATGATTATCATGCCCATTTTAAATGGGGCAATCAAGGCTTAGAGAAGTCACTTGTCCAAGATCAGATCATTGGGAATAGCTGAGTAGGGACTGGAGCTCTCCTTTCATAGTAGCCACTAAGGTACTGTGCAATACTACCAATTCTAGACTGCCTATCCTTCTATATGGAATGAAATTCTAAGAATAAAAGCTAGAAACAGTTTTAGAGAGTCCCTCTGTTGCTTCAGTTGTCCTTAGCTTGTCAGGTTCCTGCATGCATACAGTGATGGTTGGGGTCTGATCACTTAGCTCTGAGAACCAGGTTTCTCGTGACAGTGGCAGCTGTGGGCCTGTCGGGCTCTGCTTGATTGGGAAGAGGTCACCAGTGGAGGTCATTAGGAGTAAAAGACACACGGCCCAGAAGCTGGCAGCTTTGATGCCAGTACCTGGGAGGGGAGCCAGGCTGCTGCTCCAGCTTGGGCTCAGTGAGAACTAATTGATGCCAGTTGCATTCCCTAGCACCCAGGTGGTGCCCATTATGCAAAGGAACAAAGCCAGCTCAGGAGAGTCTGTGCTAGGCAGGGCCTCTGCAGCCAATAGCTTCCCCTGGTAGCTGTCTATGGGAAGCTTTCTGTCCGTCCTGGCATCCATTCATCCTCAGATGGACAGAAGAAGCACAAATTGGATTAGCCTGGTAGGGTCTGTGCACAAACTGCATGTTGGTGCCACTGGGACTTTGTTCATGGCAAGCTCCTATCTAAGAGGAGCAGGTCTAGCAGCTTCCAGAAGCTTCCAGAAGAGGACTCTAATAGTAACTGGTGTGTGTGCTCAGAGTATTACATCAGGTTTTCTCTCAGTCCTTGAAGAGGATGAGTTCCCAGTTCCCAGTGCTTCCATGCTGTTATTCTCCATGACAGTGTGCTGTTCTGAGCTTATTTTGTTTGCTTATTTATTTGCTTTCTTTATCATCTCTCTCCCATTAGACTTCCAGCTCCATCAAGGTCAAAGTCTTGCTTGGACTTTGAATGCCTTTTTCGCTATGGTATCCTCAGCATAATGTCATATGAATAGTAGATGTATGATAAAAATGTGTTAGGTGAATTCTTGAAGACAGATATTACTCTTATTTAATAAACCAGGAATCTAAAGTTCAGAAATGTTGGGTAACTTGTCCAAATTTATACTAGTACTAATAGCTAGTAGATATTAGAAAACCAAATTATAACCTGGGTTCAACTGACTTTGAAACCTATAAGATTTTTCTAAAGCATGAGGCAGGTACCACCTGTGGTAGAAGACAGAAGTTAAGTCATGCATAAGTACGTTTAAAAAATATTATATTATAATGCAAAAGTCATTTCCTTTCCATTTATCTTTCAGTTCTGATTATTTTAAGAAAATAATTTTTCCAAAAAAGAGCAGACCTCAAGCTTAGCACCTGACTATCAGGATGAGGTTTGGCTGTGAGAGGCAGAAAGCCTGGTAAGAGTGGTGTAACAGGATAAGGTATGTTTCTCTCTCATGTAAAAGAACCAGAGGCAGGCAGCCCAGGGTTGGAAAGGCAGTTCCATGATTGTCAGGAACCCAGACTCCTTCTACTCTGTTGCTCTGGCATCCTTATTAGGTAGACTTGACTTTATAGCCCCAAGATTGCTGGTGTAGCTCCAGCCATCATGTCCACCTTCCAGCCATCAAGAAGAAGGGGAAATTTCTGCCTCATTCTTTCAGGACCACTTCCTGGAAATCATATACAATAATTAGGTTTATAGTCTTTTATCCACTAAGAGAATTGAAGAAGAGAAGAAGGGAGGAAATAATTTTGTTCCTATCACTGTTATAAGAGCCTAGCTTTCATAAGGCCCATGGGCTCATTGCACTCAGCAGAGCCTCCAAGCTAGAAGCTTTGATCAGAAGCTCAAGAAGTGCTTGATTATTGGGCAGGCCGTAAAAACAGGACTTGCCCTGTGGCTCTGGGTCCAAGAATGATGAGGACAGGGAGTCACTCGGTACTGGGCCTTGTAGGGGAGAAGCAATTTCTTTCCTTCCCACGGGGTGTGTGTATGTGTGTGGGTGGGAAGGGGCCGCTCCTCTCATTGTGCCACCAAGCCCAATGAAGGGGAAAGATTGCAAAAGAATCCCTTGCAGGGCTTGGGGGTTTCCACGGGAGGTAGAGCCTGACAGTCCATCCCGATCAGATAGTGCTTGGGCCCTGGACACTCTGATCTCTGGTTGGGCCTCATTGATCAGGGTAGAATAGGGCTAGAGAGAAATGCCAGAGCAGAGAGCAGGCTGGGTCAGGCACCTGTCCGCCCATGTGTGTCCCTGAACACTCAAGTGTGTGAGCTTCCCAGGTGTCCAGGTTCATGGTGGAAGGTGGCTGCCTCCAGACAAAAGGACCCCCACATCCCACAGCTAGAGGCTGCTGGTGTAACTGCTCAGGAGGGTGGTGCAGTGGAACCAGACCTTCACATGAGGAAACTGGGCAAGGGGAGGCCGCCTTGGGTGCAAGCCACCAGCATCTGCCCCCAGTAAGGGTTAGCCAGGCAAGAAGCACCCACAGCGCACAGAGGACTGCAGCGTGACAGCGTCACCAGGAGACCTCTGTGCTTTCCCCTGAATTTCTGACTCCCAGCATAGCCTCCACTCCTGAGAAGCTGGAGAAGGGGAGGGCAGTCCCAGAGGCAGACCATGCTCCCCTCCACTCCCAGGTCAGAGAGGAGGAAGAAGAGGAAGAAAGCAGACTGCCTGACCCCATGCAAGTTCCTGGACCCTCAAGCCCAACCGTAATGGGGAAGGGTCCTCCTTGGAATCAGATGAGGGATTAGAGTTCTAAACCAGATGGGGCTGAGTTCAATAGAAAAAGGGATCCAAAAGCTCTGAAATCTGCCCAAGATTTTGTGAAGCAATGGGAAAGGAAGAGTTAACAGAGCCCGGTTCATTCTTGTATTCACCAGCCATACTTACCCCCTACTATGTGTCAGGCACAGGTCTCCGCCCTTACCAAGGAGTGGGAGAGACGTGAGATGGAAAACAAACACACTCCAGGGGCAGGAAGCGAAGAGTGCTGGGAAGGACTGGGGGAGCAGGGCGGGAGGCGGCCAGCTCTCTGAGGGGGGTACTGAATGAGGGCTTGAGTGAGGGAGGAATTCCTGTGACTGGTTGGGGAAGATCAGTTTAGGGGGACATCAGCGTTTTCTCCTTGCTTCTCACTGGAGGAGGCGCAGCAGCCTGGTAGTGTCTCCTGGAGTGTGTCCAGCTGGCTGGTTATTAGACTCTGAGTTTCCCAAACTCACGCCTGGGGTTCTGATCCGGTTGCAGGTGTCGAAGCTGGCTGGTAATTAGAATCTCAGATCCCGAATCCAACCCTGGGATTCTGTCCAGTTGCATGAGGAGGGGGGCCAGGAACCTTTCCCAAAACTCCTCATCTGAGTCTGATTATCTGAAAGTCGGAGAACCACTGGCTGAGTCAACGCTCACAGCTACCACTCACCAAGCACGGGCTGGACCGAGGAGGGAGTTAGAAGCGTAGGTACTGAAAGCTCTCACAGTGTATCAGGTACTCTGTGAAGCACTTTACCTGCATTATATTAAAAAATATATAACCCCCCTTGTAAGAACACTGGGGCGGGTACTATTATTCTACCCACTTTATAGATGAGCAAAGCGAGGCTCAGAGATATTAAATAACTTGCAAGGGCTGGCATCTCCCTGGAGAAGTGAGCCCAGGAGGGGGGAAACAAGCAGAAGGTGACAGCCTGGATGCAGCGTGAGGGACAGCTGCCCAGAGAGAAGCAGAACGCAGAGCCCACAGGGGCCCAGTGGGCAGATGGAGATAGTAGCTGCCTCTGTTCTTTGTGGCAGGACTATGGATCCTCATCCCAGGGTGGAGGGAGACAAATGGAGCCTGGGAACCAGGCTTTTCCTGAAACAGGTATCAAACCCCTAGCAAACTGGAGGTTCCATGTTCAACATAACTCAGGGGAAAACCAAAATAGTAACCGTTCTCTACTTCTATCTTTGTGGCATCCTTCTTGACTGACTCAGGGACACATGTCCCCTCTGTCCTTCCCCTTTGCTGTGCCTCTGGTAGTTTACAGGAGGTTTGAATGGACTTTGTTTTCTGTCTCCATCGTTCATGAGATCTTCTAATAAACACTTCCTGTGTCCCAGTTAGTTCGAGTGGTTTCAGATCCCTGCAGCCGACATATCCCTGTCTAGAAGAGAAATGATGGGATGGTTTCTGATACAGGCAAGTTGAGATGTGGCAGTGGACCACACCTGTTAAACTCTAGCAGGAAGCCGGGAACTGAGAGCTGGAACTTGGGTGATGTATTAGTTGAGATAATGCCAGCTGCTGTGACACATAAATGCTGAAAACCTCGGTGGCTCAACACAAGTTTATTTCTTGTTTGCACCAAGGGTGTGGCTGTCCCTGGTCAGGCAGCCTCGTCCAGGGAGCAGGTCCTTCCACCCTGTGGCTCCTCTCTGCCATGTAACCTTAGAGTGCTCTGTAGTCAACCACACACGGGCCACGCCTGTAGGAAGCACTCCTGCCCAGATGTGACAAAGATGCCCTCCACTCACTTGTCATTGGCCAGAACGGGTCCTCGGTCACATGATCCCACCAAAATGCAAGGGGGATGATGCTGTGGAAAACAGTATGGCCATCCCTCAAAATGGTAAACATAGAATCACCATCTGATCCAGCAATTCCACTCTGCGGTATGGACCCCAAAGAATTAAAAACAGGTGTTTAAACAAATTCTTATACACAAATGTTTGTAGCATTATTCACAATAGCCCAGAGGTGAAACAGTGCAAATGTCCATCAATGGATGAATGGATGAACAAATTGTGGTCAATTCATACAATGGACTATTATTCAGCCATGAAAAGGAATGAAGCACCAATACCTGCTACGACTCGGATGAACCTGGAAAACACGGTAAGTGAAAGAAGGCTGGGCAGCTGCTACTTCCTAGTGATGACCACACACTCCAGAAGGGGGTCACATATCTTTGGTGACAAGCTAAATATCTGTGTGTGCATTATCTGCCCGTAGAATGCCCCCGGAATACACATTCACCTCCTCCCCAAGGCAGATAACCCAAAGACCTCTCAAGTCATTGCGTCCAGCTCAAAGCTGAGGATGTGTAGTCCTCTCTCCAGTTTGGATGTGGCTTCTCTTGCCTTGGTGACATATAAACTAAAGGCACGAGTTATCTGAATTTGTCCCTCCACCTGCCCAATGCACAGGTGGAGAGGAAACAGCATGACTACACTACAATCTTATATTCAGAAAGGGGAAGAAAGGCAGAAAGACAGCAGCCCACGGCTATGGCAATCATGAGATCCTGCTGTGCATGCATTGAAGAGGTGGGACCCCCGTGGGAAGCCCCTCCAGTTAGACCCCATTCTGATTCCTGGGGGGAGCACCCTGATCCATTTTTCTTTATGGCCCTGACTCCACCCTTGGAGAGATTTCTCCTTGATCATCATCTCCTGGGCCACATCTAAAGTGAGTATTGGGGAGTTTACCCCACTTAGAGGGTGCTCAGCTTGCCAACTTCCCGCCTCTGCAATCTTGGGGGCCCAGGGGTTGTTTAATGCTTGAACAGTCAACATCTTTCCTGGTTTGGGCTCATCGTTTCTTTGGCAATGAAATGCCCTGAAAAACGTAGTAGGCTTTTTACCAGACATGAAAAGTACATACTATATGATTTTAGTTATCATGTTCAAGAATAGGTCACATTAAATGGTGACACTGTGTAATGGCAAGTACTTTCTGAAAAAGAATCCCTTTGATTGGAATCATACAGATAGGGAGACAGAAAGAGGCTCAGAGGGACTGAGTGACTTGCCTAGAGTCACACAGCCAGGTTGAGCAGAGGCAGGACTAGAGCCCACGTCTCTAAATTTACAACCCGGGAGCTCTTTCACTCTAGTAAGGAGTGAACAGACACAGCAGTTACCAAATACAGCTTTTTCTTTTGGTGCTTTTAATTAGCATATATGAAATACACTGCCAATCTAATTTAATTATAATTAGGTAACCAGAAGGCTGATTATGTTGTAAATTTAGATTAAAGAGCTGTTGCTTTCAATTAGGCTTGATTGTAAAGTGCTTTGACACTCTTCCTGGCCTCAAAGAAAGTTCATTATATAATTTCCCACTTACTTTCATTTTGCCCACAGGTCTGGAGTGGTAGTGACTGGGCTAACGTTCCCAGGGTACCCCCAGTCTGGGACAGATCTGGACCTGGTCCCTATCCTGTTGGTGGCAAGGGCCCCCAGCTGCTGCTGGGCAGTTGTGTTGGGGTGCTTTCGGCTGCATGTAGTGGAGGATCCAATTGAAAATGCTCAAACCTCAAGAGGACTTAAAGTCTCAAATGGAGGTAAAGCAGTTCTAGAGTTGGTTAATTTGCTTTCAAAACATCCCCAGGGACTCAGATTCATTCCATCTTCCTGCTGCACCGACTTCAGCATGTTGGATTCCGTCCTCAGGGTAGTCCCTAACTGGTTTTGTGATTGCTGTGGCCTCGAGCTTTCTCATCCACCCAGAGGAGAACATTTCCTTCTTTGTTTCCATTGGGCCTCCAGTAGACTTCTTCTCATGACTCCTTGGCCAGGATTGCAGCACAGACCTGTTCGTAAGTCAATCACCATTCCTAAGGAATCACCATCTTGTAGGGTCTTTTCTGGAGACCACGGTTGCCTGATGCCAGCCAGCAAGCTAGTAGAGGCAATAGGGATAGGGTGTGGCTGGTGGCTGCGTTACCAGCAGTCTGTACCTGCAACCAGTGCAACCAGTGTGGCCACACCCCAGGCAGGCCTGGTGGGGCCCAGCCTGGGTGTCCAGTGTGATGACCAAAGACTCCAGCTGCAAATAATTGCTTCCTGACTCCATCAGATGTCCGCCATCTCCTGTGGGCTACGCTTTAGCAGGGCTTGCAGATGTCGCCAGTATACGGCACAGTCAGGCAGGGAAAAGGATAGAAAAGAGAGGGGAAGAGAGAGGACCTTCTAGAAGATGATGAAGGAGGTGAGCTGACTGGAGAAGAGGGAAAGCACCCCCACCAGCCCTGTTGTCTCTGGTGACTGTTGCAAGATCTGCCCCTTGGAAGGAGGGTACCAGAGAGAAGGAAGCTGGCCCTCAGCACCTCAGCAGTCCTCAGGGTATTATCTGCCCAAACTGCACTCTGCTGGTCCCTTGTCCAGGGCCTGTGACACCCATGGCCAGCTCTGCTTCCCTCTGCTGTGGTGTGTGGCTACTTCTGGGTAGGGTGTGGTGGACGCAGGCACAGGCCAGGGCAGACTCCTGTGCTCACGTTCCAGCTCCTCTTCCCTCTGACCTTGGAAATTTCTCACGTTCTCTTTGCCTCAGCTTCCTTGTCTGTAAAAACTCTTCTCACAGGGTTCTTGTGAGGATTAAATAAAACAATGGCCTCCAAGCTCTTTCGAACATGACCCTTAGTAAGAAACACACAATTTATATAATGACACAGGAAAACGTATAGCATATGACCATTGAAATTAAGTGTGATCTATTCTGGTATTTTCTGTTCTATTCCTTTCCATTCTGTTTCATTAATAAAACATGCTGGTTGAGGCCCTTTGGGGCGGGGATGGAAAGAAAATGCTTAGCACAGTGTCTGGTACGTAGTTAACATGTGATGAACATTTGCTATTATTATTATCACTGTTAATAGTAGCCCTAATATCACTAATTCAGTCATGCACCACATAATGATGTCTTGGTCAACAACGAGCCGCATGTATGACAGTGGTCCCATAAGATTATCATGGAGCTGAAAAATTCCTATTGCCGAGTGATGCCTTAGTGGTCCTAACCTTGTGTAGGCTTAGGCTAATGTATGTTTGTGTCTTAGTTTTTATTTTACTTTTTTGATTTTAATTTTTTTTAGAGATATATTGTCCAAGTGGGCTTCAAATTCTTGGGCTCCAAAGATCCTCCTGCCTCAGCCTCCTAAGTAGTTAGGACAGCAGGCGTGCACCACTGCACCCCACTGTGTCTTAGTTTTTAACAAAAAACTTTAAAAAGTAAAAAAAAAAATTGAAAAAAGCATATAGAATTAGGATATAAAGAAAATATTTTTGTACAGCTGTGCAATGTGTTTGTTTTAAGCTAAGTGTTATTACAAAAGGGTGAAAAAGTTGAAAAAAAATTAAGTTTAGAAAGTAAAAAAGTCATAGTAAACTAAGGTTAACTTATTATTGAAGAAAGAAAAATATTTCCTTTATAAATTTAGTGTAGCCCAAGATTACAGTGTTTATAAAATCTACAGTAGTGTACAGTATGCCCGGGCCTTCACATTCACTCACCACTCACTCACCCAGAGCAACTTCCAGTCCTGCAGGCTCCATTCAAGGTAAGTGCTCTATACAGGTGCACTATTTTTCATTTTATACCATATTTTTAGTGTACCTTAGATATGTTTAGATACTTACCATTGTGTTACAATTGCCTGCAGTATTCAGTACAGTCACACACTGTACAGGTCTGTAGCCTGGGAGCAATAGGCCATACCACGTAGCCTAGGTGTGTAGTGGGCCATCTTGTCCAGGTCTGTGCAAGTGCATGCTGTGATGTTTGCACAACGACAAAATCGCCTAATGCATTTCTCAGAATGTATCCCTGTCGTTAAGCCATGCATGACTGTTATTATCCATGGTGCTCTGGTCTACATGGAGAAGCTGGCTAATGCTCTGGCCACCATGACCCCCATATCCCTCAGGACTGGTTTGAGGGCAGTTCTAGTCCAGAGGAAAGGCAACTCATGCCCTGGTGTGGGCCCAGCACACAGCTCTGCACAGTAGCTATGAGTTTCCTTCCCTGACTTAGAATTGTGCAGCCACCTCGGTGACATTCCCATTCTCTTTTCCATTCTCAAACATCAAGAATGATGCTTAGATTCCCAACTAGGAGACACCGTGCCCCCAGAAAGAAGTTTGCATTTCGAATCTCTGATGGCTGCACAGGCGGCCTCTGCTTCCTTATGGAATGTGCTCCTCACAATGCTGGGACAGCTGAGTGCACGGAAGTTGAACAACAGAGCCACACCGCTGAGAGAGGCTGGTCCATTCTCATAAAGCTGAAAATATTAATATTATAAAATCTTCAATGACGATGGTCCTTTTCAACAGTCCCTGACCGTGCTTTGTTGCCTTTTGGATTTAATTTTGTTCTTTACAGTTGGATACGTGAGTGACCTGCTGAAGTCTAGAGAATGCCCGATAGAGATCAGAATCCCTGCTGCCTCGCTCCTAATGGTTTCTCTCTGTGCCTAAACTGGGTTCACTTTATAGCGTTTCAAAAATCACTGGTATTAGTTCATCCAGCTTTCCATTTTCTACTCATTTTGATCAAACAATGAGGCAAAACATGCAATTTTTATAAACATATACTATTGACAGGATAGAGTGCTGCTGCCCAAACTGAGCTGTGGGCTGGCAGGAAGCACCATTGTGCCAAAGCTGGGAGTGTCTGGGCATAGGGTACAAAAGGCAATTTGAGGTCCAATATATGCAAGGGGCGATTATGTATGGAAGAAATGAAGTTGAGACTCATTCATATCTGCTTCGTCTTAAATATGACAAGATAGATACCAACTCCTCCTGGATGATCAGTGTGGCCTTTAAAAGGCACCCTGGCCTCTACCCAGGGCTCATCCACTGAGAGCGTTGGTGCCAAATCAGGAAGCATCTTGGTCCAACCACCTGCAATACCAGTGAGAGTCGCCTGGGCTGACTGGCCATGAAGAACCAGGTGTCTTTAGCTCGCTGCTGCCAACCACAGATCTGCCCATGGCACCTGCCAGTGATGGCTGATGGCAGAGGGCCAGTCCCACATTTCAACCCCAGGAAGGGCCTCCCTTGCAGGCCACAGCTGACCTGTATCAGGCCTGAGTTGCCTCTTCCTCTAAGACTCCACACTGGACCACCCGATGCTGTCTTATCCTCTGAAGTGCAAGCAATGACTTTTAATAAACTTCCGAATTCTCATCTCCAAGCTTCTCTGTAGTCCTCTGACATAATCTTTCACTCCCTTCTTCCTGCACACCCACTTCATGGTGCCTTCTAGAACTCCTGCTCCACAATCAGCATATTCTTTTACATATTTTTTTCTTCAAACACTCGCTCCAAGTCCTTGCCTTAATCTGAATTTAGCTCTCCTCTGAGTGCTGCCTCCCTTGTGACCTCTCAAGGTGACACTTATTTCTCATGCCCTATATTCCTCCAACAGGGAGGTGAGGTTGGCATGTTTGTTCCCATAACTGTATCCGTTCCATCTTCCCTTCCTTCTCATGAGCTCCACTGAGGCTCACACCATTAGGGTTTTCCACCCCGCCTCCTCCTAGCGACAATCTCCTGGTCATTACCACCCCCTCACTGTTGTTCCTGGGTCACCTTCATCTCCGTGCCAACTCCTGCCATCGTCCCCATGAGTAGCCCTCCCAGTCCCCTGGCTCGCTCTTTCCTAGCCACCTCACGAGGCCCAAGTCTAACATTTGCAGCAAGAGCGCAAATGGAGGCTTATGTGTACGTCTAAATATTTAAATGGTATACATCCAGCCAACAAGCTGTTAAGTAACACAGGTCCCGTCCTCCTTCCTTGACAACTCTACCTTTAGGTGATGACAAAATAAAAGACAAAGTTATAGTAAAATATTAAGAATGACTTAATGTGACTATTATTGTATATGCCTAGGTGCTCTTTTGATGGGCTGGTAGTATTTGAGTAAATGATAAAAAAAGTCATACATAATTCATAAATTGTATTTATATATTGCTGTCTGTTAAGTAAATTACTAATTATGTTGTTATAATCAAGAATTTCACATAATTTGTATTGAGAGTAATGACAAGTTAGGCAATCTTTCTGGGGGCATTGTTGTTCTTACGGTGTTTTTCCTTAATTTCAAAATGGAGAAACTATATTCTTCTGAGGTCAGAGCAACTGGAGTTGTCAACTAAATTCTTAAAGCAATACTTATATTGGAAATGAACCACAAATTTAAAATGTGATGCTCAAACATTTTGTTGGAGTTAGGTTGTATATGATCAATTATTGTCATGGAAAATAGTACAGAATACTTTAATTTCATTATAAAAATTACTATCAATATCATAGGTTTCAGTATCTCTTAAAACAACATCAAGATCCATACAGTATATTTTTAAGTATTTTCCTTTAAAATACTTCAATGCTGGGATATAACAAGAAAATTGACAACAGCAGCATGTTATTCAATTTGTTAAAAACTTGCATCTTGATCTATAATGGGCAAAAATAATCTCTATAGAAATTTAAGGAAATTTTGGGAAAATTGTACATGAATCTGCCTCATAGTCATGCAAACATGTTTGTTTCCTTCAAAATTTTCTTTAAAAGCTAAAAAAGATTTAATCCTTTAAAAAGTGAAATAGACAATCTTAACTCTGTTTGGTTTTCTTTTGTAAGCAATAGTTCACACCAAATAACTGTGGATAGTGCAAATGCTAAAGTAATTTCATTTTCCACTAAAGACCACAATTCACTCATATTTGAGGATCTTTTATTGTTCCACTTAACTCTTCAGTGCATCTCATCTATCTTGTCTAAATTAAATTACCTTAACATAGCAAGTGGCTCCAGGACCTTGAATTAGAACACAAAATGGACACTTGGCACAACTGGGAAATGATACTTTGTATGCAAGAATCTATTGCATTAATGCCAAGTTGAAAGGATTTGAGAAGTTAATTAATTTGTTTTCTCTCTTGGTTAAGTGCTTCCCTCGCTCAGATATTTTCTGTGCTCTGAAGCAGTCTCTGTCTAGAATGCCAATGGCAGACACCACCCAGAAACGTTCATGGCATCCAGATGTGGTTGCTTTTTGTTTTGAAGATGTAGAGTGTAGAGGGGCACTTGCTAGGAGCTTCATGGTGAGAATGAAAGTACAGGGTTGTGCTTATGCTACACTGTTTCTGAGCATTGAATCCCAAGTTGCAGAGGCACACACATGTCCTTTGATTAGCTTAGCATGTGTGTGTATGTGTGTGGTATGCAGAGCCGTCTAAAATGGGGGCCCAGAGCAGTGGCCCTTTTTGAGGTGAGGTCTCCCTATCTCTAGGGACTTTTGTTTCCTTTCCATCTTGGCCAACCTTTCCCACAGTCCCACTGTACCTGTCTGTATTTTTGGTTGCAAACAACAGAAACCAACTCTGTTTAACTAAAGTAGAAGAGGAATTTGTTGGAAGGACATTGAGTAGCTCGTGGAATCAACAAGACGTTTAGGGAATCTGGCCTGGACCACAGAAACCAAGCGAGGCTGGGCAGCTGAGGATGCAGCCCAGGTCACGCTAAAGGGCCGTCTGGTTAACATATTGCCTCTAGGGCTGCCCTTACTGTGAGACTTGGACTCTGCAGATGTCATGAATCATTTCCAGTGACTCCCGTCGTTTCGTGTCACTCTCTTCAGACTTGAGTACCCTGGCAGAAGGGCCTGGTTGGCTGAGTGCAGGCTGTGTGCCCTTGCTCTCGGTGATGGCGGACAGGGAGAGGGAATGTCTGGCACCCTTTGGCTTCCTGCACAGCAGCAGGTAGGGACGTGCCACTCACCAAAGCACACAAAATGTGAATGTATCCAAATGAGAAGGCAGTCAGGTGCGTGGTAGCCAAACAAAAAGAAAGACAAATGTCCCCTAGTCCCTTTGCAGATCTTGTCACTAGCGGCAACTGCAACACCTTCGAAATCATCAGTTCAGACAGTCTACCTTTGGGTTACGATCTATGCTGCCAGTTTCTTGCTTAAGGACAGACATCCTTGCAATAGCTCTTCAACTCTCATCCGTGAACAGCCCTGCTTCTCTCCAGCCATCTGCTCCATCTGTCTTTACTTCCTTATCCAGTTGGAGTCCATAGCTGATTCATCATTTCCACCGATCACCAACCTTTCCTTCCATTGCATGCATCTGATAAATCCCGCCTTGGAGAGAATGTGATCATCTCTCCAGGTCTATATCAGGGTGAGTTATCCTTGACAGCTTTCTTTCCCTCACCTTCAATGTCTGACACACCATCAAGTACTGTCCATTCTAATGCCAAAATCTGCAGCCTTCCAGTTCTTTCCATGTCTACTGCCATTCCCCTAGGCCAGGCCACTGCGATCTTTCCCCTGAAGGATTGTCACAACTCCCTAATTGGTCTCTGTTCTCACTCTTTCCTTTCCTACAGGACACTCCCCTTAGGGTGGTTAGATGCCCTTGTAAAGTGCAACTCACAGGATGTGCCACTTCTCTGCCTCTTTTCTATTCAAATGAAAACACAGCATCCTCAGAGGGACTCACAGGGACTTGCATAATTCAGCTATAGCCTATCTTTCTGCCATAGGCCATGTCCTGTTTCCCTCCTCTTCACTCCACTGGAGTCTCATTGTCTTTCTCTCAGTTCATAGATAATGTCAAACACCTTCATCCTGTTGTTTCTTCTGCCTGGAATGTTCTCTGCCTAACTTGTTGTCTTGCATGTTGTCTGGCATGCTTCTACCCATCCTTTCATTTTAGCAGAAATATTCTTTTTCAGGGAGATTCTCTATGATCCCCCAAAGTCAAACAATTTTCTCTCTAATGCCCTCTCGTGGCACCTAGTGTTTTCCTTCACAGAGCTGGCCATGCTTTGACTTGTGTGGTTAATTGTTTAATGCTTGACACTTGAATGGAATGAAAACTCCATGAGGGGCAGAAGTGTTTTTCTGGTTTGTTTTCTCTTGTAGCCCCAGCACAGTACCTGAACACAGAAATATTTGTGAATGACCGAACGAAAGGGATAGCCCTGCAACCGGGTACTGGTAGGAACACCTTTTTTTTTTTTTTTTTTCCTACAGCCTCTTTCAGCCTAAAGTCATTTTCTTCGGCTCCTAAATTCATTTGGTTTGAGAGAGTGTGCATCGTTATCTCTGTTCCCCTGCTAGGATGGAATTTAGGATTCAGATGCTGAGGCATAATAGGAAGGAATAAAATTGAACATGGAAAGAAATACTGAATAGAGAATACTCCCCCGAGTGGCTACACATTTCCACTGTAAGCAGTCATCTCAGTGTGCTTGAGTTGTTTACATATCTCTAATCCTCTTACCTTTTAATCAAGATCATTCCAATAGCTTTGCATTTAGGCTTCCAACTGCATTATGCATTCACAAATCATTTCTTTGTCAATACTGCATTGGTACAATTATAATCTCCCAGGGATTAAAAAAGTATTCATTCTTCTTTATCCTAATATAGTTTATGTCCATCAAAGATGCATTTTTAAGTTTTCCATGCTGGTTCTTTCATGTAAGTAATTAATAATAAATTTAAAATGAATAACAATGAAAAGAAATCATCTATATGTTTGTATGTTGTCTTCTACAGTCTTCTCTGACTCAATTAGTTCCTACGTGACTATTTAGAAGAGGCATGTACAGTTTGTGGATTTTTTCATTTTTTTCCTCCTCTTATTGCTCACTTCTGAGCAATTTCATCCTTTACTAACAATGCCATAATTAGATGGGTAGGATAGATGAAAAGATGTAAAAATAGCAATAATAAACTTTGCTTTTTCTTAGGGAAAACTGTATCTCATAGTACAGGCTATGTTGTAAGATTTGACTAAAGAAAAAAAGACTGTTGATGTGAAATAAGATTTCAATTAGATTTAAGCTAGTCATGCATTTATTCATTAAAACATGCTGAACAATTATAGATAAATACTCTGTGGGAAAGGTGACATTAAGGTATTTAAAGCCATAAAAAGACTAATTCTTAGTGAAAAAGTCTCTGCAGCCTCTCATGTTTAACTATTTTAGACAATTATGCATTTTGTAATTAAATAAACATGAGTTATGTCTTTCTTGATTCTAACCAGTGCATACACAATTTTGCAAAGATATATTGACTAGGGAGGTATTTATGAAGGGCAGGTAGTGAAGAGGTTGGGATGAGGTTAGGTAATGGATGGGTACCAGGGGATTACATACTTTGGCCTATAATGGACATCATTGCCTACCAGCACTCGTTGAAACCTCCCAAATTGACCTTAATATTTGTTCTTAGCCAATGTACTTAAGGAGAAACTGACCCTACTCTGAGATCCAGGGGTGGGTCTTATTTTCCAGGAATAAATCTATACTCTTTCCTGCAAAGGGTTCTGGAATCCAGGTCCAAGTGCCATGTGGTTAGTTCAGGAATGGGCCAATGAGATATTGAGAGGAAGTTTGCTGAAGGCTTCTGGGAAGAATTTGCTCATAACAGTGAGCTACCAAAACTCACAGGCCTTCTTCATCTTGACATTCTTTTCCATATATGTGAAGACTGGGGCTGTGGCTGCCAGCAAAATGGCAGGTGAAGCCTGCACAAGAGGAGAGCAGGACAGAGAACAACTGCAGAAAAGCAGGGCTGAGCCCCGGTTGAGCCCTGCCTCACCTCCACCCTTCCTAGATTTTCTCAGTCTGTCAAGCTGAGGAATAGCCTTGATATTAAGCAATTTTTACTTGAGATTTCTGTTTCTGGAAGCCAGGAAAAACATTTTAACCTATGGAATCCCAATTAATAGTTCCTTAATGTCATTTTTTATTTTTTAAAGAAAAGATTGAAAGATACAAAGAAAAAGATTAAAACCATCCACAATCCCATTATCCCTACATAAATGCTATTATTATTTTGAGTTAGTCTTTTCTTTTTCTTTTTGTTAATTTTTTTCCCCCCGGGAGGACTCAAGTAAAACAAAAGTGTGTTTCCTAGTCTTTTCTTTATGCATACAAACTTACATAGTATTTTACATATGTTTATTCTGCTTTAATGAGACTCATAGTAGAGTGGGCAATAAAAATAAACAAACCAAAACCCAAACAGATGGACCGTTAATGGGAAAAAACCCCCCAAACTCTATAAAATAATTTAAAGAGGTTTATTTTGAGCCAAATATGTGTGACCATGGCCCATAGAGCCACGCCCAAGGAGTCTTGAGCAAGTGGTCCTGAGGTGGTCGGGTTATGATGGTTTGGTTTTATACATTTTAGGGAAACAAGAATTGAAGGTAAAACCATAAATCAATACATGAAAGGTGTACGCTGGTTTGGGCTGAAAAGGTGGGACACCTTGAAGCCAGGAGTAAGGGTGGGGAGATGAGGAGGTGGGGGTTGCAGGACCTTACAGGTTATAGATAGGTTCAAAGATTCTTTGACTTGTAATTGGTTAAATAAATAAAGCTTTGTCTAAAGGTTTGGAATGTTTTAAGGTAAGGGAATCTTAATCGGAGACAAGCCACAATATACTCAATATATTCAAGCGACCTGTTAAGCAAATTGATACTCTGCCCTGCATGGCCTTAGGTCCTGTTAATAATTTAGTACCTTATTGTCACAGAGAGTTTGTTTTTTCAGTCTTATGATCTCTGTTTTAACATCAACGCTGGTCAATTTTTGTATCTAAACTCCAACTAGAAGGAAGTCTAACAAGATGTGTCTGACATCCATTCCCTTCATGTCCAGGAACTCAGTTTTAGGGCTTTTCTGGAGTCACCTTGGCCAAGAGGGGGTCTGTTCAGTGTTTATTCAGTGGGGGCAGGAGGCTTAGGATTTTATTTTAGTTCACAAGATAAATATCTGTGACTAAGGAAGGTTATAATAATTATTAACCTATGTCCATTTTGGGGTCAGTTTTATTAATTTTATTAATCCCATCTCTGTATCTCAGAACAAATCATCAAAGATTTTAAGTTAACAACTATTAAAATAAAATATGCTTAAAGTATAATATAACAATGCCTCATAATGCCCACACAATCAACCAGTTATCAGTATGTTCATTTGGTTTCTCTTCAGTAGGTGGTGCTTCTTACTTATGGCAAGTTGTACCCTGTCAGTGACCACTTTGGCCCAACCCTCGTTAGATTTTGCCTTAATGGCTTGCCCAGTATGTTCAATTTTTTAAAATGTTTCTTGACAGGAATGTGTATTTTGCAGCTGCTGAGACACTGTTCTAAATACATCTATTAGATTAAGCTCGGTAATTGTGTTATTCAACTCTTCTAGGCCCTTAAAGATTTTTTGGTTCCCTTGATCTATACATTGATTTCCTGTAACTAGCTGCTGTAACAAATTATCACAAATGGGTGGCTTAAAACAACAGATGTGTATTCTCACAATTCTGGGAGCTAGAAGTCTGAAATAAGTGTGTGGTAGGGTCACGCTCCCTCTGGAGGATCAAGAGAATTCATTCTTTGCCTCTTCCAGCTTTGAGTGGCTGTCAGCATTCCTTGGCTATGGCTGCATCACTCCAATCTCTGCTTTTGTGGTTCACATTACCTCCTCCTCTGTGTCTTCTGCTAGTCCCAAATCTCCTTTGCCTTTCTAAGGATACTTGTCATTGAATTTATGGCCCATCCCATGATCCAGGATGATCTCCTCATTTCAGTATCTTTAATTATATCTGCAAACATCTTTTTTTTTTTCCAAATAAGGGCACATTCACAAATTGCAGGGATTAGGACATGAACATATCTTGTGGGGGGCCTCAAGCAACTCATTGCAATTAGAGAGATAATGTGAAAAATCACCTATTCTCATGGTGGATTTCTCCTTCTTGTTCTTCTGTCAATTTCTGCTTCATACATTTTGTAGCCATGTCATTAGAGACATATTTATGACTCCCATATCTTCCCTGTGTATTGGATCTTCTATTGTGTAGAGACCCTTCTTTATCTCCAGTTACACCCACCCACCCATCTACTTAGAAAGTCTGTTGGTGACAAACTATTAGTTGTTTGTCTGAAAAAGACATAATTTGCCTTCCTTCTTCTTTCTTTTGCCACGTGTGGAATGCTAAGATTTTATGTTTTTCCCCTTACCATATCACTTAATTCTGTTTTACTTAAAAAAAAAAAAAAATCTTTTTCACATCCCCAACATCCAAGGGCCAGAGAATTAAAAACGTGTTGATTCAAAAAATGTATGCCATTGATTAAAATGAGGCAGCATTGTCTAAAATCGAATCATTACAAGTGATTGATGAAAACGTTCCATCAAATATAGTGCAGAATATGTTGGGAAAGTGTATGTAGAGAAGCTGAAACGAATGTGGATATTGAAGTACATGGGAGGTAACAATTTCTCAAGTGGCTGAAGTGATTCTTCACTTCACACTAATTACATACCTTGTGGAAATAAAGATTCATTATCTGCTGACTTAAATGTAACAGAGGGTTTTTTTAGACAACTTATCACCAGTAGCTAGAAAAAGCTCCACAATAAACAATTATATTTTCATATGATATACTACTAGTATTGCTATAATTTGAGAATGCAAATTAACTCTGAAGAATGAAGGAAATTATAATAGAAAGCACAATTTTCTTCTTTGGTCCTCACACACAACCTCCAATTTGTAGTCAGATTTGTGAAACAGTGCAGAAAGCTTGGCATTTTTTTAAAAGCTGTGTTTCTGGCCCAGTGTGTGGAGGAGTTATGGAACTGTTTTACCCACGAATATCGCAAACGCATTTATTTTCTCCGCCACCCTGCTATGTGTGATTCAGTTTTTATTCTCATAAGGTTTGGGTCACGGCGCTGAGGACCGGGCCCAGAAGCAATCCGACCAAAGGCTGCTCAAGGCTGTCCCACCCGTTTACATCTGCGACCCTGGGTCTTATATCTCTGTCCCAAGCAAAGGCCAGGCCTGGAAGGCACTCAGAGGTGAGAAGGCCCAGTAGGACAGGGGAGCGCGAGAAAGACACCTCCCTAAAGAATGGCCAGTGCCACAGCGACCGCCGAGCCGGGCTTTGCGCGCATCTTCAGGAGCTGGCCGGCTCCTCGTCGTCTTGGTAACTGGCCTGCGAATGCGAATGCGCGTGCGCAAACCGAACTCCTTTATCACGTGATTCTGGGCAGGGGGCGGGGCTGTAGAATGCCAGTCCGGACTCATCGCGCCACACCTCTCAACGCCAGGCCGAGGCGGGACGAACCTCTTCCCTATTGCGTGGGGCTGACTCGCAGCTCCCGCCCCTTTTCGGTCTGCTTTCTCGCGGCTGGTCTCTCGCACCACGTGTCCTCCTGGCCGCTACCCCAGCAGCCCTTTCCAATTGCCTGTTGGAAGCCGCTGTAAAATGTCGTGAGGGACGCCGCTGCTTTACGGCTGCCTCTCCCAGACGCGAGCCCCGGAGCGCCCACCGCCGTCAGCCCTATCTCAAGCGAGTCGGCTCCGCCGAGATCAAGGGAGCCGCCGCGCTGCTGTCGTCTCCGCTGCGCTTGTTCCGGTGCCTGGCGATGTGAGCTTGTGGAGGCAGCGGTCCCCCCTGGCCCGGGGTTGAGACGGGCGGCAGGTGCCTGTGAAGCGGGCGGGTGCTGGGGGCCAGCAGGATGGAGGAAAGCATGGAAGAAGAGGAGGGGGGCAGCTACGAGGCGATGATGGACGACCAGAACCACAACAACTGGGAGGCCGCCGTGGACGGTTTCCGGCAGGCCCCACCACCTCCGCCGCCCCCCTCCTCGATTGCAGCCACTGCCCGAGAGCCTCCGGGGGGGCAGCTGCTGGCGGTGCCCGCGGTCTCCGTGGACAGGAAGGGCCCCAAGGAGGGGCTCCCGATGGGGCCGCCGCCACCGCCGGAGGCCAATGGGGTGATCATGATGTTGAAGAGCTGCGACGCGGCCGCAGCTGTGGCCAAGGCGGCCCCCGCCCCCACCGCCAGCTCCACCATCAACATCAACACCTCCACCTCCAAGTTCTGTGAGTCCAGCCTTTCCCCAGCAGCCTTGGCTTTTCTCCTCCCCACTCGGACGCCGAATCCACCCCCTCTTGGAGCAGCCTGGCTTCCTTTGTTTCAGGCCTGGGTCTCTCTTCTCCTCTTCTCTTCCCGCCCCACCTCCCCCCTCGTTTGGTGTCTGCGGCCAGCGCCTAAGCGGCCCTAGCTTCTTGTATTACCTGGCCTAGAGAGGAAGCCTGGTACGCACGCAGTCCCAAGTTCTCCTACAAACTCGATCCTTATCGCAACTGGCCGTCTCTCAACATTAGGAAGCTCTTTTCTCGTGTATCTCCCCTTAAAGTTTCGTCCTTAAAGCTGAGGGGAAAAGTAAGGCTGCCTGAGTTTCGTTAGGAAATGGCCTTCAGTCTTTTTTTGCAGCCAGAGAGAAAAGAAATCTGGCAACGTGTGTTCTTGTGATTTTAGCCATTCTGTCTTAAATAAGTCAGGAATTTGAAAGTTGACCCATATCCACACCTTGTTCTTTCTTTTCTGTGTACACCTTTGCATCCTGCTAGGGAAATGTGCTAGTTGCTTTCCAGTGCAGTGGCAGCTGCGACGTTTTGAAGGTAACGCATAAAATCACTTTTCGGAGCATACACTCATGAGAATAAGCCATTCAGCACTTGTCCAAACCCAAGCTTCTGTTGCACGTTGAACTTTGTTATGTTACTCAATTGCAGGTGGAAAGATTTAAGACCAAAATCTGTTTGTAATCTGAAATGCCCTCCAGCCATGATGTGTGCTTCTATAGCTAGGAAAAGAATGTGCTTTTGCTTTCAGTGGGTTTTTTTTGTTTTGTTTTGTGTTTTTTTTTTTTTGCTGGTGGGGTGGTGAAAATGAATGTGACTGTCACAGCCAGGTTTTTCTCTCCTATTATTAACTGCAAGTTTTGAATGGCATCTGGTAAAGCAACTGGAGATTTCGTTTCTAGTTACTAATTTTATCAAGCTGTACCAGTTAAGTGTCCAATTAGCTGTGCAGCTTTATATCTTTGCCTTGCTAAAGATATAAAGTCACAATTTACACGAATTTTTTTGTGTGTGTGTTTGTGTGTGTGGGAATAGCAATCTTATTTGCCTTCAAGATACTGCTTTAGATATGTAGGTGTGATTGGTAAGATTTGTATATGATTTTTTCTCCTATTATGCAAACATGGGAATAACGTTTATATTGTATAATTTGCTTGTTGAATGCTGTGCTGTGAAACCAGATGTTGTACAAAGTGGCTGGGTGACTTAACTAAATGCTGGAGGAAGCTTGCTTTAGTGCTTAAACAAAGTTCATTTGAAGAGTTCAAAAACCAGGCTAAAGTTAAGAGCAGAAATCAGTGAAATTGAGAACAAAAGAAGAATTTGCCAAACCAAAAGATTGTTCTTTGAAGAGATTTATAAGCTAGACAGACCCCTGATAAGATTGATCAAAAAGATGCAAATAAAATAAATGAAAAATGGAAAATGACTATAGATTAACAAAGAATGTTATGAAAAACTATAGGTTAATACATTTGAAAGCCTAGATGAAATGTATAATTCTTAAAAAACTATTAACTGTGAAAATTGGTATCATAAGAAATAGATAGCTTGAATTGGATACACTGAAGTAGTAAAGATCTCCACTTTTAAAAACTCTTGATCCAGATACTCTTGTAAGTGACTTCCATCAAACTTTCACACTTAATTCCTTTTTACAAGTTATGGAAAATGGGAGTGGAGATACTAGGCTCATTTTATAAGGTTAATGAAATCGTGATTCTAAAACTAGGTAAAGACAGTTGTAAAAAGGGAAAATTACAGGTCTGTTTCATTTGTTAGCATAGAAATGAAAATCCTACACAAAATATTAGCTCATCACCTCCAACAGTGTGTTAAAAGAATCATGGTCCATAGTTAGTCCTAGGAATTTAAGCATGGTTCAATAATTATTTATCTATTAATGGAATTTATCTCATTAATAGACTAAAGGAGAAAAATCATGAGTATCTCAATTGGTGCCGTAAAATCATTCCATAAGATACAGTACCTATTTATGATAGAAACTCTCAGCAAGCTAGGAGTACAAGGTAAGTAGATATAGGTCATTACCAAAACCCCACAATAAATAATAATACTTAGTGGAGAAATTTTAGATACATCCACTTTAGATTGGTAACAAGATAAGGATGCTCCCATCACTACTGCTGTTTAATATGGTAAGAAAGGTCCTGGCTACCACTATAAGGGAGGAACAGTAAGGTATAAAGATTGTAAGGGAAGTGACAAAACTCATTATTTGCAGATAATTTGCTCACTTACCTAGGTGAAACATTAGAATCAAGAGAAAAATTGTTAAAACTATTAAGAGTGTCACAGGATTGCTGGATTTAAGATCAATGTACAAAAATTGATAGCATTTACTAAACTAGTGATAAACTAATAAAAGTAATCATAAATAAATGTATACAATAATAGTAACAAAACTATAAAATCTCTAGAAATTAACCCAAGATTACACAGTACCTTAAGGAGAAAACTTTAAAAAGAAACTAGAAGATGATCTAAATAAATAGTACAATTTACCATGCTCTTGGATTAAATTATTATCATAAGAATGTCAATTTTCTCTATTTTAATCCATAAATTAAATTTAAATGCCATGAAAATTACATTTGGTTTGTTTGCCAAACTCAGTAATCTATATCTAAAATTTATATGGTGGGTTGAATAAAATTTGTGAATAACTAAATCAATCTTAAAGATTTATCTTTTGCGGGGGAGGCTTGCCTTATCAGACGTTAAGATAATATTTCAAGGCTGTAGTAATAAAAACTGGTATAAGTACAAGAATAGAAAAATAGACCAAGGGACAAAGTAGAGGGCAGAGACTTACCTATATATGTATATTTGGGAACTTAAGATAAAGGTGGTTGAGCTGGGCACGGTGGCTGTAATTCCAGCTACTTGGGAGGCTGAGGAGGGAGGATCACTTGAGCATAGGAGTTGAAGACCAGCCTGGGCAACATAGCAAGACCCCGTCTCTATATAAAAAGAAAAATAAAGGCGTCATCATAAATCACCGGAGAAAGGAGTCATGTTGTTAGGGAGAGTGGCTCACTATATGGAGAAAAAGCAAATTTAATGCCATATACAGTCTGGACTCTGAATGAATTAAGACCTAAATGTGAAAAGAAGAACTATCAAGTTAATAGAAAATGTTAAAAATCTCTTTCTCTAGAGACAAGGAAGGACTTATTAAAGCTTTAAAAGCTTATAAAGGTGAAAAATTAATTATTTTAATTATATAAAAATTAAGGATTTTTATTTAGCAAAGGACAGATAAAAGAATGAGGACAATATTTACCATGCCTGAAATTGACAAGGGATTATTACCTGATTAGACAAGAGATGACTATTCATCAACAATAAGAGAGCAACAATCTCTGCAGAAAAATAGATAAAAGGTATTCATAAGTAGTTTACAGAAAAGGAAATCCTGATAAGAATAAGAAGAGAGGAAATTATTAATAATCAGAGACATGCGTATTAAAACAGTGGAATATCTTTTTTCACCTATTAGGTTGACAAAAATTAGAAAGCTGTAATGTAATAGTGCCAAGTGTAGGTAGGGATATGGAGCTATAGGAAAACTCACACTTGCTGGTGGGAGTAACAATGTAGTTAGTGGACTTGTGAAATATTGAGATGCCCAAAACCTCTGTGGACCAGATAATGAAAGATAGCTGGAGTGTTGATCTATCCCTGAGCTATGACAGTGAAGATATGCTCAGGACTATTAAGATGAAAACAGCTCCGGTGGTCTCTGTTTTGGAATATAGAAAAAAAGCATTTGTTAGCTTGGTTGATACATACTACATGCGTGGGCTGTTGTTAATTTGTCCCAGTGAAGAGACCTTATCTGGAGCAGCAGCAACTAAGATTGGAGTCATCACTGGATGTAATTTACTGTAATCCTCGGAGAATGGACCTATCTTGTCTGCTCTGGCCAAATAGGCTAGTGAAATCAAAATGTTGTAACGATCACCATTCCTATCTTTTAAGTCTTTTAAGTTGGTAGTGTTTTTTGTAGTTCCTATGAGGATGTGATGTTGTTGCTTTGTGTTTATGATTTTGGTAGGAAGGGGGCACACCTAGAGGATTCCACTTTGCCCTTCCCTCACTGACAGTCCTGACTTCATAGGTAAGGGAGCCATTAGCTTGTGTTCAGGAACTGGGGAAATATCAGGGTGTGACCATGGCCCCACTGGCCCCACTGTGAGATGGATTGAGGCCAAAGCACTATTTATCACATGATGTCCATAGGCCCCTGAAGTGCCTGTTATAATCATCATTTCCACTTTATATCTGAGAGTTGTTTCTACTTATTCTTTGTCACTTTGGAAATTGAACTATCCTATTGAAAGCAGGGAGCCCCTTTTAATGGCAATATTGTCCTTCTTTAACCCAGAACTGCAAAGGACAATCTCCACAGCATTTTCTAAGGATATTAGTGCATCCCTCACCAATATATTTCTCAATTACTTAGTGAGAGACCTTCTCAGAGCACAATTGTGTGTGTGTGTGTGAGAGAGAGAGGGTTAGTATATGATAAATACACTCTTTTTTTTTTTTTTAATTTACTTTTTAAAGAGACAGGGTCTTGCTGTGTCACCCAGGCTGGTGTGCAGTGGCATGATCAATTCACTGCAGCTTCCAACTCCTGGGATCACTTCCAACTCAAGTGATCTTCCTGCCTCAGCCTCCCAAGTAGCTGGGACTACAGGTGTGCATCACCTCATGTGGCTAATTCCCTAATTTTCATAGGGCTTTGCTGTTGCCCAGGTTGGTCTTGAACTCCTGGCCTCAAGTGATTCTCCTGCCACAGCTTTCCAAAGTGTTAGGATTACAGGCATGAACCATGCCTCGCTGATAAATCCACTCTTAACATTTCTGTCTTCTAGTCTAGATTCTTTCCTCCACATACTAAGGAATTTCTCTTGTCCTAGACCTCCACCTCGTATTCCCTCTCTCGTCCTCTAGCTTTTCTTCATTTTCCTCTCTTTCCTCCTCTTTTTCTTCCTTGTTCATTTCCTTCCTTCTACATCTTTTCTCCTCCCTCCATTTATATTCAATAAAGTGTACCGATTTTAGGTGTGTAGTTTGAGTTTTACCCATATAACTGTCTTATCTGGGATTGTAGACAGCATATAGTTGTTGGATCTTGTGTTTTTTAAACCAGTCTGAGAACCTCTGCTTTTCAATTGATGTGTTTAGACCCTTTACGTTTAATGTAATTACCAATGTGGTAGGGTTTAAATCTGTTGTCTTGCTATATGTTTGTTTTCTCTTTGTCCATCCGTTCTTTTTGAAAAATATTTCCTCTTTTCCTGTCTCTTTATTTTTATGATTCAGTTTTATATACAGTTTGTCTTATTAGCATGCCTTTTTTTTTTTTTGCTCTTTAGTGGTTACTTTAGGATTTACAATATGAAAATTTAACTTATAATAGTCTACCTTCAAATAATATAAATAGTCTACCTTCAAATAAACCACTTCACATGCAATGTAAAAATCTAATGGCAGTATACTATTATTTCTTCTCTCTTGTCCTTTATGCCATTGTTGTCATACATTGCTGTCATACATTATACTTCTAAATATGTCATAAGCCCCCAAAACATTATTAATTTTGCTTAAAACAGTCATTTATCTTTTTAAAAAATTGAAATGAAATTCACGTAACATAAAATTAATTATTTTAAAGTGAACAGTTCAGTGGCATTTAATTGACAGTGTTGTGTAATTATTCCTCTATCTAGTTCTAAAACATTTTCATTACCCCCAAATAAGATCCCATACCCATTAAGCAATTAGTCCCCAATCCTCCTTCCCCCACCCCCACTCCTGGCAGCCACCAATCTAATTTTCTGTCTATTTTAGATACTTCATATGAATGGAATCATCGTGTGTGAAATTTATCTTTCACATAATCAAAAACTGGACAATAAGTCTTTTTGTTACCATTTCTGTCATTCTTTCTTTTGTGTAGATTGAAGTTTCCATCTCTTATTTTTCTTCCATCTTGAGAATTTCCTTTAGTATTTCTTATAGTACAGTTCTGTTGGCCTTGAATTTATTTAGCTTTTGTTTGTCTGTAGAAGTCTATTTTACCTTCATTTTCTAAGGATATTTTTGCTGGATATAGAATTCTAGATACACACTCTTTTTTTCTCTGTCAACTTTAAAAATGTCTTTCCATTGTCTTCTGACCTTTGTTTTTATTTACTTATTTATTTTTACAATAAATGTCTGAGTAGTCTTAGCTTTTTTCTTCTTTATATAATGTGTCCTTTTTGGGGGGCCACATTTAAGATTTTCACTTTGTCTTAAGTTTTCATTGTTTTGATTTTGATGTTCCTTGGGGTAGGGATTTTTATATTTATCCTTTTTGGTGTTTATTAAGCTTCTTGGATTTGTGGGGTTTTAGAATTTTTCAAATTTGGAAAATTATCATTAATTATTTTCTTTTCAGAACCCTCCCCCCACCCCAACACAGTTACACATATGTTATTTCACTCGTTATTGCACTGTCTGCTCCTATTCCAAATACATTAAATGAATACAGTGGTTCCCTGAATGTGTTGGGGAAGGGGGCATGTGGGACTGAGGGTATGAGGATAAAAGGCAATGAATGAGTGGAGGATCTTGCACTGACTGATGATAATGTGCCATGATCTGAGGAGACTAACTCAGCTCAGTGCACCAAAGATTCTCTCCCCTAGGTGAATAAAAGCTTCACAGTATTTTAAACTGGTCTCAGTGAAGTTATTCTATTTTTAAAAATTAACTGGTTCAAAGATATGTTAAAAATGGACTTTATAATTGAATTAAAGTGTTAACTGATTTTATTAAATCCTAAATAAAGATGCCTTTAAATTGATCAGGTGCATTCTGCCTGTTTGCAGATAGGTTGATTGCTTTACAAGTGGATCAGTTAATGTATTCAAGTCTTAAAACATGCACTGTTTGCAGCATCTGTGGGGTGGTTCGGCACTTCTTCCATCTCAGTGGAGTTGTGCTGCAGCAAGCATCACTGTGCTACCCATTCATTGGCTGAATGTCAGGATCTTGTTGCGGATCTTGTTTTGCCATTTTTTGACACATATTGCACAAATTGACATTGGTGAAATGGTAAGAGAAAGCCATTTTAATATTTACTTAAGGCCCAGTCCCAAATTGCAAAAGAAAATGAATACTGTTTACATCTTCTGTAAACTCTAACTCTGTATACTATAGGTGATCACATGGTAAACTGTTAAACATTATATAAAAATTTATTGTTGATGTTCTTTAATAGTATGTCTTAGTGGGGCAAACTGGGTTTCCATTTTTCCTCCTACATTTTCAGACATTGGACTGTTAACCTCTATAGATAGAGTTGCATAGATCTGTAATATGTAGTTGCAGTTGTGCTAATTAGACATATGAATGATATTTTATTCAATACCTATTTTTTTATTTATCGTATGCCAAAGTATTATTTTAGCCTCTGGTAATGAGTGAGACACAGTTTAATTTGGAAGATGATGGAAGACAGATAATTATGATACATTGTGATTAAATGCTATAGTAAAGTTATAGAAAGAATATGTGGGGGTGGCATGGGAGGGGAGCTGGACTTGAAGAGACTTCCTTGTGGGGAGGGGGCAGCCTGTGCCAAAAACCCAGAGTTGATGTTATTTTTTGGAACATAGTGTGAGGAGGGAGTGGCACAAATTAAATTAAACCTGGATATATAGAAAGGGCTAGATAGTGAAGGACTCACCATGTTAGAGGAAGGATTTTCTTCTGTAGGATTGGGAGCCACTGAAGGGTATTAAGGGAGTCAACTTGGTAAAATTTATCTTAGTGTGTTGATTTATATTTGGATGGAGAGAGAATAGAGACTTAGAGACTAGTTAGGGGGTTGTATTTATTGTAGTCTGGACAAGGGATGAAGTCTTAAACAAATAAAGCTTTGGAAGAGAGGAGGTTTCAGATTTTAGAGATACTTAAAGACTAGAGTCTACAAAAGTTGAGGGAGGGGGAGGGTGGATGAAGATTCAGGATTGCTGGCTTGGATGACTGGGTAGCTGGCACTGCCTTTGACCCATATATGGAAGAAGTGGAAGAGTGTGTGTGTGTGTGTGTATGTGTGTATGTATGTATGTGTATATGCATGTCTGTCTCTCTCTGTCTGTTTTCAGGTGTCCGTGGAACATTCAGATAAGTGGTACACAGACAGTTGGTAAATGTTGAACTTTCTTACTGCCTTCCTGTGCCTTAGAGTATTGGAAATCCTGAAATAATAATTTAACTTGAATAGATTTGTTTTTCTGTTTCTGAGGATTTGAGATTCACCAAACTCTTTGAACTTCAGTGACAACAACAAAAATAACTTTGCTCTTATTAAAATACTACAAGTTTATAATTTAAAAACTCAAATGGTTCGAAAAGATACATAAAATCAGAAAATCAGTGGTTCCCTCTACTACTCCTTCCCATTTCTAGACCTGTTACCCAAAGTCTGCTGTTTGACTGTGATTCATTTAACTGTTTCTTCTGGTATTTATGCACACATTTCAGTGTTTTAATGTAGTTATTGCTTAATTTATCACTTTTATTTATTGACTTCCTGTTGTTAAGATGAGTAGTTCCCTTGTACCTCTACTTACCTCACCTTTCCAGTTCTTTTAATATCACAATTTTTGGTTTAATCAATAAGCCGTATTTACATTATAGCTGTGCAAATATTCACTGAGGGCCAAAAGTGTACTCAAATTACATTTTCTTTCACAAAGTACTTTGTTTTTGCATTGTTTGTGCTTGTGTAATTTTTGTTGAGCTTAATCTTAAACCTTTTTAACGACTTCATTAGATTCACCAAATAACTGTCACTGATGTTTTTGAAATGCTGAGGGTTTTTTTGTTTTTTGTTTTTGTCTGCCTTTGAAGCTGTTTTTTCCTCTTATTCCTGTTTATTCCTTAGGGCCAGTCCATAGTTGCCACTCAGGGATTTCCTAGATAGTTGGAATGATTGCTTCTTTATGTCTTCCTTTATATTGGTGAATTCATGTGTGTGTTTGTGCGTGTGTGTGTGTTTGTTTGTGTGTATAGAACATATCTTCTGGTAGCTTCCTGAGAAAGAATGTATGGATAAAGTTTCCAGTCTAACAATGGCTGTTTTCACACTTGGGTGATAGTTTGGGTATAGAATTCTTAACTGAAGATAATTTTTTCCTAGAATTTTTAAAATGTTGCTTCCTTAATTTTAAGCTTGCATGTTATAATGGAGAAGTCAGGTGCCATTTTAATTCTTGTTCTTTTGTGTGTGACATTTTTTCCCCATGAGAAAATTCCTGAGATGTTTTCATATATTAATGTGTCAGTATTCCTCCTCCTTTACCTTTTCTCTATTCTCTTTCTCTGGAATTATTGGTAGTCAAATGTTGAATTTTCTCTTTTGATTTTCTAAGTCTGTTAACTGTATTTTGCTATATTCCTTTTCTCTTAATGCTCTGGGCGAGTTCCTTGATGTTGGATTTTTAACATGGCTATATTTTTAACTTTAAGAGCATTTAGATTGCTACTTTTTCATGACAGCATTTTTTAGTTTTTATTTATTTATTTATTTTTTTGATGCAGGGTCTCACTCTGTTGCATGGATTAGAGTGGAGTGACATCATCATAGCTCACTGCAACCTCAAACTCTTGGGCTCAGGGGATCTTCCTGCCTCAGCCTCTTGAATAGCTGAGACTACAGGCGTGTGCCACTATGCTGGGCTAATTTTTGTGTTTTTTTGTAGAGCTAGGGTCTCATTCTTGCTCAGGCTGGTCTCAAACTCCTGGCCTCCCTAAGTGCTAGGATTACCAGAGTGATTACCAGCCACTGTGCCAGCCAGCATTTAAAATTTTTATTGTATCTCTCTGAGGATGATAATTATAGTTTTGAAAAAAGTTTTCTTCTATTCTCTGAATTATCTTTGTTTTTAGCTTTTCAGATTTGTTTGTTTTTATCTCTCTTGTCTGAAACTATCTGTAAAATCTTTGGTGATCCTTAGCTGTCTATTCCTATTTAAAAGTGAAAAAGGCTAATTAGTAGTTCTGTATTTATAGGAGACCTTGCCAGGTTTAAGTGTTGGGCTTCACTTTAGGTTGATTGGATGCAGAGCTGCTATTTTGTTGAGGAACTGCCAAATATTAGTACGTGAATGCCTTTTCTCTAAGTATTTACATTCTGAGAGAATGGTAGAATGGATAGGTGGAGAAGGAAGTAAAGTACATTTTTCCTGACTGATGGCATTCTAGAATTAAAGAGGAGAACCAGAGCTAAATGTTTGAGCATTTCTTATTTTGACTTTTACTTAATACACTACTTTTGTGCTTTAAACCCCTCACCCCTGCTCCTGTGTATCGAGGTCTCAGTTTCTCCTCAGAATAACCCTTCTCTTTTCTTTTTATTGCAACTAATCTCCACCCCACCTACCTCCTACCCATTTCCAACTCTCCCTGAAACCCACATTCATTATATCCTGTCCTAATTCCTCAATTTCTCAGGGTCTTGCAGGACAAAATTAGTTTCCTTAATATTGATATTCATCTCAGCATCTGCCTTATGTTACTACTTCAAGGTTCAAACTTTCCTGGTATTAATGCCAAGGAGAGATTGACTTGTTTAAATCTTGGAAGATACCACAGAATTTCAAAAGTATGTCAGACCTGCAGTTAGCATGGTTTACACCTATGTAATCTCTGTTAGGAAAATACTTTATATTTTGAATACTTGAATTTTGTGAGATTTTGGATTAGGTGGAGTTGGAGCCATAATGGATGTCTTGATAGCCCTTGACCTTTTCATATATGTATGTATCTCATAGCATGCTCATTTTAGGGACTGTGTCACAGGTGCAAGTGTGATGTTGTAATTGTAAAGCAGTGTTGCGCAGTAGATCTCAATCTTGCTGGTAGGCCACTGCAGCCAGGTTTTGATTTTTTTAAGATAGTAGTGATGATAATAGTAGAAATTTCTTCATCACTACTATTTTAAGAAAAAAATGTTATTACATTTTCAGAAGTTAAAAGTGTGTGGATTTTTAAGCTGTAAAGCAGTAACAGTGTATTTCCTATACAAGTTTTACAGTGTTTTGGGGGAAGAGGCACTTCATTTGAAGCAAGGCAAAGCAGGTTACATAGTTTCATATAGTTGGTACGTTACAAGCCTTGTCTGGACCAAAATGTTTTCTTGTTGAGGGATAGGGGACACGGAAGCCTTAAAGAATGTGTTAATGAGGACTTTTATAAATGAAAATAAGAGATCAGTGTTATCTGGTTATATTTGTTTACATGAATGTAACTCCATGTTTAGGTAAATGTTTACATAATGTAACAATATTATGAAGAATGACTTTTAAATTGCCTATTGTGTTTAAATTAAATTATGCAAACTATAAACCCTAAAACTTAGAAATGCCCCAAACAAACACCTAAAGCACATAACCTTTAAAAGGCTTTTAACCTATCTTAGAAATAGTTGCTTCATTAAGGACTTAACATTTGCTGCTCTCTTCAATTGGCAAATCAAAATATACCTGAGTAGGTGGTACAGGTTTTTTTCTTCTACTAATAAGAAAAAAAGAAAAGATATTTAATGCTTTGCTTAAGGATGGGGATATGTTCTGAGAAATGTGTCGTTAGGCAATTTTGTAGTCATGTGTACATTTTAGAGTACACTTATACAACTTAGATGGTATAGCTTACTATACATTTAGGCTGTATAGTATAGCCTGTTGCTCCTAGGCTACAAACCTGTACATCATTTTACTGTACTGAATACTGTAGGCAATTGTAATACAATGGTAAGTATTTGTGTATCTAAACATTGAAAAGGTACAGTAAAAATACGATATAGAAGATAAAAAAAGGTACACTTATCTAGAGTACTTACCATAAATGGAGCTTCAGGACTGGAAGTTGCTCTGGGTGAGTCAGTGAGTGAGTGGTGAGTGAAAGTCCTAAGTCCTAGGACTTTACTGTACATTATTATAATCTTTATAAACACCATATCCTTAGGCTACACTAAATTTATAAATTTTTTCTTTCTTCAATAGTAAATTAACCTTAGTATACTGTAACTTTTTTACTTTCTAAAGTTTTAAATTTTTAAAAACTTTTAGGCTTTTTTTGTAATAACACTTAGTTTAAAACCCAAACACATTGTACAGCTGTACAAAAATATTTTCTTCATATCCTTAGTCTATAAAGGTTTTCTATTAAATTTTTTTCTTTTTTTACTTTTTAAACTTTCTGTTAAAAATGAAGACACAGACACACATTAGCCTAGGCCTGCACAGGGTCAGGATCATCAATATCACTGTCTTCTACCTCCACGTCTTTTCTCACTGGAAGGTCTTTAGGGTTGCAATCACATGCATGGAACTGTCATCTCCTATGATAACAATTCCTTTTTCTGCCATACCTCCTAAAGGACCTGCTTGAGGCAGGTATAGTTAACTTTTTAAAAAAATAAGTAGAGGCTAGGCCTGGTGGCTCATGCCTGTAATCCTAGCACTCTGGGAGACTGAGGCGGGAGGATCG
>VBSM01003143.1:2893899-2916132 GCA_008086735.1 Cheirogaleus medius
A
Source organism: Cheirogaleus medius (assembly GCA_008086735.1). Taxonomy (NCBI): domain Eukaryota; kingdom Metazoa; phylum Chordata; class Mammalia; order Primates; family Cheirogaleidae; genus Cheirogaleus; species Cheirogaleus medius. The sequence goes on from VBSM01003143.1 coordinate 2,893,901, forward strand.
AAAAAAAAAAGTAGAAGTAGTACACTCTAAAATAAGGTAAAAAGTTTAATAGAGTAAACACATAAACCAGTAATGTAAGTCATTTATTATCATTATTAAGTATTATGCACTGTAAGTGATTGTGACTGGTAACACAGTATGTTTACACCAGCATCACCACAAACACATAGAGTGTTGTGATATAGTTAGTATGGCTACAATGTTACAATGGCTACCATGTCACTAGGCAATAGGAAGTTTTCAGCTGCATTATAATCTTATGGGACCACTATCATATATTCAGTGTATGTAGTCCATCATTGACCCAAACAAACTGGCCACGTCTCTTAGGAGCAAGTAATTATCACTGTCTCCTTTGATAGTATCAAGTTATTGTATTTTCCTTTTGAGAAAATATTAGCTGAGATTTTCTTTTTCAAAATAAAGGTTAACACCCCTCCCATTTATTTATTAAAGTACAATATTTTGTTCTGATTCTGATTCTCTTCTTGAGCGAATCTACTGTGACCATTTCTTTATTCCCAAGGGCTTCTTCTCTCCTGTGACTCAGATTTTATTCTTGGCCCTCAGATTCTCCCTGTCCAGTACTTGAAAGAGTTCAGTCATCCCTTGTGCCGAAGGGAGCAGAACATTCTGCCAGAACATTTAATCAGATTTACTAGATTGTTATTGATAGATGGGCACACTGTGGTAACAAGAAGTCCTATTTTTCTTTTAGATGACATACACTAGCTGGATTTAAATAGATAACCCAGAGCTCGTTTCTCCTCATCCATTGTGTTTGACTATCTAGTTACAATTAATTATAGTTAATCTAAAAAGTCATATTTCAGACATAATTTAGCCTGTTAAATTTGTCTTATTTGTTTTATAATTGCCATTGCTATACTCTTAAAGTTAATTCTAAATGAAGGTGGCTTTTTTGGTGGGGGAGAAGGGATATGGAAGAGTAGAATTTTAGTGAGTCTTTGGTAGGAAAACAGATCCTAGCTGCCCTTTTAACATTTTCTTTTCTGTATTCACACCTTTATTTACCCTCCAGTTCAACTTGTTGAGAACAGACAAAGCATATGTTAGCAACTGAGGCTGTCCTGAGCTGCTGAAGTAGTAGCCTTAGGCAGTGGTTTTCAAACTTTAGCTGGCATAAGAATTATATGGAGGGCCTGTTAAACAGCTTCCTGGGTTCCACTCACCCCCGGAATTTCTGATTCAGCAGAGCTCAGTTGGGGCCTGACAGTTTGTATTTGCAGCAAGTTTCCAGGTGATGCTGATGCTGCTCTGAATCTCACACTTTGAGAACCACTGATAAAAGTTAATAATCAGTCTTTGTAGCAGACCAAGAATGAATTAATAATGCCTACTATAATTTCTGAATTTATTTTTCCCTTACAAAACAAAGAAATAACAACAACAAAACTCAAAAGTATCATCTAGTATGGCTAACCTGATTTGCTTTAGTCTGTGTTAAATTATATCAAATATAATTTAAGCTTTGATTCCAAAACAACCAGTAAGTAGTATGCCTTGGACTATTTTACTATTAAGCATTTATTTTGACTTATTAAGTTAATTCACTTTACAGATCTTACTGAGTATCTACCAGGTATAATGCACTGTTTAGAGTTGGGGCTCTAGCAGTGAATTCCTTCTCTGTGGGGCTTATATCTAGTTTGAGGGTGATTGACAATAAATAATATGTCAAGTTTTGATAAGTTATTTGGATTAAAAAAAGTACAAGATTGAACATGTTTATTCCTGCCTGTTATGAATTATGATCTCTAATGATTTCCTATTTATTGGCAACCTGATTATATTTCTTGAACCTAAGATTCCATCTATTCCATGTGTTTCAGACTTTGTTTCATTTTATTTTAGTGGAGGTCAATTAAACTACTTTCTTTCTTTTTTTTTTTTTGAGGCAGAGTCTCACTCTGTTGCTCCTGCTAGAATGCAGTGGTATCATCATATCTCACTGCAGCCTCCAACTCCTGGGCTCAAGTGATCTTCCTGCCTCAGGACTACAGGCATGTACCATCACGCCTGGCTAATTTTTTCTATTTTGAGTAGATACAGGGTCTTGCTGTTGCTCAGGCTGTTCTTGAACTCCTGGCCCAAAGTGGGCCTCCCAGACTGCCAGGATTGTAGGCATGAGCTACTGTACCTGGCAGTTAAACTACTTTTTTAGTAGGATTTAGGCTGTATAAGCTTGTTATCTTATAAATATGTGTTTCTAGGTTTAAGCCTTGTGGCGTGATGTTTTAAGGCTTACATAAAGGCTTTAAAATTATTTGAACTTGAATGTCGGTAGAGGGTCTGTGCATTCTGCAGTTCATTGAGGCTCTCACCACTCCTTTATTATTCTTATACTAGGCCTGCTTCACTCATTTATGTTACTGATGTGGCCTTTGTAAGCATTTGAGTTTGTAGTGCATTCTTTAAACAGTTTAAAAAGTACTCTGTTATTTTCAAGCTGAAAAACCTAACCTAAATGAAATGTAATAATTTAATGGTAATTTAATTTTTGTTTAAATTTCATGCTTTAATTTTTGCTCTTATTTGCTGGTATTGCACATTACATACAGAAGAGCAATTTAGTTAACTACCTAAAAAGTAGAATTCAAGGAATTCTTTAGTTCAGGTCTATATATACTCTTTCATCACATAAAATGTACATTGAGAAAAGACTGGCACTGTATACCAATATATTAGTAGTGGAATTATGAGTGGTTTTTATTTTTTCTATTTGCTTATCTATTTTCTAATGTATATATACTTAATACTGAACTACTAAAATCAAGAAATAAAAAGTTGAAAAATATTATCTAAATTATGCAGCCTTGCAGGTCACCTAAGATTACTTCCTGGTGCTCCATCTTGTAGCACTCCATGTAACCTTTTAAAATTAGTAAATTAGCTATTTTCTGCATATAGTACGAATTTTGGCTACTGTTTCTTTTGGTCAGTCTAAACTTTTCTATGGGCAAAGTTGAAAGTGAGTACATTTCTCTGACAGGACAATCTAGTTTTAAAGTCCAAGACCATACACATGCGCACACACACACTGAGGCTGTATGTGTCAAATGTTAAATAAACTGAAGAAAAACAGCTAATGGTTTTTGTTTTTTTAACTAGGGATTGGATTGAGATAAGGAAGTAAATAACAAATATCCAGGTAATTTTACTGGATTGTCTTTTTAAGTACTGATTGCAGATTGTTATGAAGAACTGTCCTAATCTTGGCTAGACCAACTAGTGTGTACCAACTTCAGTCTGTCTCTATTTCTGCACATGATTGTCTGTGTTCTGTTACTCTCTTGCCACTGTGGTGAAGATTGGCTGGTCTCCTGAGAAGAAAGTTTTGTTAGCTAGTATGTAAGGTCAACTGAATTGGCTTCTTGTTTATTTTTCAAGTAAAATATATGTGGAAATAGATGTATATTATATATAATACATATGTGTGGATATAGATAACAGCTCTTTTGTATGTTGAAATAGGCTTTAAGATTCTCTACTGTAACTCATGCCTTTTTCAGTTTGCTTTTTAAGTCTCTTTTCAAAGATATTTAAAAGCAGAGTATTCAAAAAGAAATGCCACATGAAAGATACCCGAGAGGCATCAGCAATCTCTGTTTCTGTAGTGAATCTCCATCTGTATTTTTACCTGTAGCACTTTACATTTTAGTTCCCTTTTCCTCCTCTTTCCTGTCATTGATTTGATTTGCTGAAGTGTGAAGCCTGTGCTTGAACAGGAGTGTTCCCAGCTGGAGCCATAGGAGCTCCAGGATGGTTCCTATGGCTCCATAGGATGGTTTGTTGAACTAAGCAGTGGAGAAGCCCTTGGGATTGGTGTGTTAATTCTTGGCTTTACTGCTGGCAGTTTTCTTTGGGAGCATATCACTTACCTTCTTCAAGTCTCAACTTTTGGTATAGAGCAGGTATATGATGTGGTTTAGGTGGTACACTGATACGGGATTCAGTAACTCACAAGCACACAGTGAGAATGTAATTTTTTTTCTGTTTTGTTTGAATCCTGGTTACAAAAGCAGAAAGAGTATTTTGTAGCTAGTGTGTAACACCTTTTGACACCTGCCAATCTCCCCTTTTAACAGGGAAAGCAAACTTCAGGCTCAGAACCTTTTAGGACCTAGCTAGAATTTAATAACATTTATTTCTATGTTGTCTTCTGTTTAATGGCAAATGACACAGCTTTTCTATTTTTGATAGATTGATTTTATTTTTAAAAAATGCAAGTAGTTTTTCAGTGCAAGAGAGTGACCCTGGGAAGCAGCTATAGGGAAGTTGGGGAAGGGAGGCAGGGGAGGTAAGGAAGCTGGTGAAGTCAGTCGTCACTGTGGGCAACTAGAACTTAATCCCTGTGGGGAACTCTGGGAGTCACTGAGGCACATGTGCCTTAGAGTTATCTCACCAAAGGCAGGGGGACACTGAATCCTCAGTCATTGGTTGAAGGCAGCTCTAGGGGTGTTACTTCTCCAGAACTTCCAGCCTGTCTCTCCTGCAGGCAGAGCAAGCTCTGGCAGCCAGACAGAACACTGAGGCAAGTAGTCGTAGGTGTGGACAGAATAAATGGGTGGGGCACCAACAGTATCTGCTACACCCCCAGACAAACTAAGCTTTTCCTGCAGTCCTCCTCATCTTACTAAACAACAACTTCATCCTTTGGTGCCCAGGCCAAAAACTTTGGAATCATCCTTTACCTTTCTCTCATGTGTCACATCCCATCCATCAGCAAATATTCTTGGCTCTACCTTTAAAATATATTCAGAATCTGACCTCTCTTTTTTGTCCTCAGTGTCACCACCTGGCCCACCTCCCTCCCCATCAACTCACAGCCTCCTAACATAGTTTACTCTCAACACAGCTGTTGGAATGATCCATATAAAACCTAAATGAGGTTACATCACTCTGCTCAAAACCTTCCAGAGGCCCCCATCTTACTCAGAGTTAAAGTCAAAGTCTTTACAATGGCCCATAAGGCCCTATGTAATCTGGCTGTGTGGTGTGTGTGTGTGTCTATGTGTTGTTTTCATGTCCGCGCATGTGTATGTGTATGTACTGTGCTTTTTGGTTTGAGTCTTACATCTAGTCAAAACACTCCTTTCCTTACCCTTCCCTTCCGTGTAGGTTATGTGATTCATTTGTGAATTAGATTATTTGTCACAATTTGCATTCCATCTTTACCACTACAACCTAGTTGATTTTTTATTTTTTTATTTCAGCACATTATGGGGGTACACATATTAAAAATTTACATACGGTAAATTCACTTTGTGGTGTATGGTTCTGTTGGTTTTGATAAATGCATGGAGTGATTGTATCTACTACCACAGTTCCGTGTAAAACAGTTCGTTGACCTAAAAATTCTCCTGTGCTACTCCTTTATAGGTAAGCCTTGTCCCTACCTTCCAGCCTCTGGCAACCACTGATCTGTTTTCCTCCCTTCAGATTTTTCTTTATTAGTGTCATGTAAGTGGGACTCTTACAATATATAGCCCTTTGGGGTCTGGCTGCTTTCACTTAGCAAAATTCATTTAAGGTTATGCCATGTTGTATGCATATTTCTCAGTAGCTTATTCCTTAAGTGTCCATTAAATAAATTTAAGTAAAAACAAAAGTGAATTGATTTAAAGAAAATATTGAATAAAAATGGTATAGGTGCTATAGAGATAGAAAAAAATCTTGAGCCTGAATGACAAAGGTTTGGAAATCGGGAATGTGACAGAAAGATGGCTGGAAAGGCTTTGCTTTTCCTGGCACCTCTGCCAATAATTAGCCATGTAGTCTTGGGGAAGTCACTTAACTGCTCTGCTTCCCATTTTCTGATGTAAAATAAACAGTAAAAACCTGATCTAGAAATTGTTAGCTCCTATCTCCAGGGCTAACTGTGGTTCGTAAGACACAGGTACTGGCATATTGTTTGGGTAGCTCTTTGCTAACATTAGCGTTTCATTGCTGTGAAGTAGCTGTCTCCCCTTGTTTTCAGAGTTGTTAGGACCAGCCATTATAAATGGTTTTATAAAACCTAGAGTGAGGGAGTAGAGCCTGTCAGTAGGAATGAAGTAAGCCTTCAGTGTAAGGCTCCATCCAGTTCATTGACTTTTTTCTGTTGGGCTTATCCAGTTTAAGATAGTAAGAGCCTGAGTTAGAGCTGTAGTAATGTCTGAGAAGTACTGGTGGTACTGTAAACTCAGCAAATTTTCTATCAACCTCTTTTGTGACTGTAGCATTTGGATCTTAATCCTCATAATCCTATCCTTAGGTGAGTTTCCCAGAGATGTCTATCAAGAGTGATGATCAGTGTTCACAGTTTCCCAGAACATTGTTGTGGCTTGCTAATAGGCTGCTTTGTCATATAATTGACAGTGTATGTTTGAGGGTCAGAGCATGTTTGAGATTGATCCACTGATGACAGAAACTTACAGAAAACCAGGAAGGAAACCAATGATGATTGCTTGTGTTGTTATTTTTAAAGATGGACAGATTCATAGTAATTCCTTTTAAACTCACGGCTGTTTAACATCCCTAACCAGGTTGCCTTTTTTTTTTTTATTGAAATGATGTTAGGTGATGGAGTGTCAATGTTAAATCAGAAGAGTAAGTGAAAGGAATTTAAAGGAGCAAAATTGCTATGATTTGTGTTTCCTTTGCATGTGGCACATAGTAATTTATTTTACTTTTTACTTTTAGTAATGAATGTTATAACTATTGAAGATTATAAGAGCACATACTGGCCAAAATTGGACGGTGCCATAGATCAACTTTTAACCCAGAGTCCTGGTGACTATATCCCCATATCCTATGAACAGATTTACAGGTAAGTCAAGATTTAATTTGCCTGGGTTTGAAAGGGTATATTGAAATTTAGGGAACTATGCAGCATGAAAGCATGTGATATATAATACATAAGGTGGGGCTTTGTAAGTATACATTCCGCATTTATTGATTGGAGATTTGATTTATACTTTTTGATCCAAAAGTGGTTTTTAAGTCAAGATAGATTTGAAACCACATTCTATTGGACTTCCTCCTACTTCAGCCTGCCACCTCTGCCATACATAATGCAGAAACTGTGGAGGTCAGTGAAAAAAGCAAGAATGACTGAAGTATCTGGTGTAAAAATATGTGTTTTTAGTCTCACAGGGAGACCCTAGTTTAATCTGTTGCTGTTTATTGACACACTATTCTAACTCTCTTTGATTATTTTGTTTCCCAGCTCCTGGTAAATGGAAGCAGCAAATTAGGAACTGGGGTGGGATATGAGATCAGCACAGTGACAGGAGGAGGAAGTGACAACTGTGCTGTTCCACATAGCTGATGTACAAAGGGTTGTATTGCAAACATTTTTCCGAGTTAGAAACTTTCTCTCTACTGATTATCACTCTTTCTCCCTTATTTTGACATTCATTTAAAAGAAAGAGCAAGAGAGAACCTGGTTTATAAGTAGTTATCATATTCAGACCCTAGCTTATCACCTAATGTTAGATTATCTAGTACTGGTTAAATTTGTAATAGACTACTCAGAAGAGATTATTTGTAGCTAGTGGTACTATCTTTCCCATCTCAACACTGATTGGGGGAGGGTACATTTTTATTTAAAAGCTGTGATTGGTCACTTTTTTAAGATCTGAATTAATTATTTGATCAGTGGCTATATATTGAAAGCGTGCTTTAATCTTAGGCTGGGTTAAGTGCTTCATCATTAACTTAGTTTTTTGTTTTTTTTTAACAGTTGTGTGTATAAATGTGTATGTCAGCAGCACTCGGAACAGATGTATAGTGATCTGATTAAAAAGATAACTAATCACTTAGAGAGAGTCTCGAAGGAGCTGCAGGTAAAGAACTGATTGTATTGATTTTTGCTTCCTTGAGTTTTTTGATTGGAAGTAGCCTAAAATACATTTGGAAGCCTGTTAATTTGATTATGATAAAAATCTATAAACATTTTCTAGATGAATGTTGACCAAATCATCTAATCTTTGGAATAGATTATTGGTTTGAAAATTTTGACATAAATTGTGGAAATTTTTAGATTGAATATATTTCAGACCTTATCTGATTTCATTTATTACCTTGTCAGCATCTCTTTCATTTAAAACCTTATTTTTCACTGTTAACTTTTCATATTTGGTGAATTTTTTAATACAAAATATGTGTGTATTTTAACTTTTTTGGTAACCTGTATTATTATCTTTGAAGAGTGGTTTACCTACTAGTTGCTAATACTTGCCAATATAAGCAACTGAAGTCAATACTTTATTGATAAACCTCCTGTAGATGGGCATCATCCCAACTCTAAAATCTGGGTCTGCTTGCAGAAAATATTCTGTGTAAGAGGGAGCACTTTGCTTGATATCCTAATTTGCTGTCCCTCCCTACCTCAGTAAAGCTTCCAGTGCTTGAAGGTCAGGTCCTATCTTTATGTCAGGGCCAGATCCCAGTTTAGTTTTGGTGTAGAAGTAACATAATGCCTAGAAAGATCACTCAGCAATAGATTACCAGGGTCTACACCACAATTAAGAAGTGGTCCAACATTTTGCAATATTAAATAACTAGCAAGTGCTGGAATATGCTTTTGGCTCGGATATTGTTCCGCATATATTTTGAGGTCTGAGATATCTTAGTTTTTTTTGTTTGTTTGTTTTGTTTTTTACCCTAAACAGTTGTACTAAGTACCTTTATTTTTCCTATTTTTTTTTTCCACCTGTAGCCAGGGCTATGTTTTATCATAGTCAAATATATACTTTTCTTGCTGTTAGTGTGTAAATTGTTTTGTCTTTTTCCACTAAATACAAAATCTTTATTCATTAACAAATATATTTAGTGCCTAGACATTGTGTATAAACTGTAGATGAAACCCAAGGTCTGTGCATTATAGCTTTGAATGATTTGCTTTCTAATTCTTGACCCCACCCTCTCTCTGAATTCTCATCTGAATCCAATTTATTGCCAAATCCTATTTACTCTGGTCTCTCTCTGGACTTTGTACATTGCCTTCACTTGCTGGCATCCTAGTCAAGGTCACCATCATCTCGCAAGTATTCTACTAAAATGCTCATTTCCACTAGTTGCTCTGCCTTACTTTATTGATGGGTGCCTTAATTTATTTAACCAGTTTTTGATTGATGAATATTTAGGTTGCTTCCAATCTTTGGCTGTTACTAACAATGCTAAAGTGAATAATCAGTCTTATAAGTAATGTCATTTACTAAGTCCATATTGTGTGGTTCACAAAGGTTGTTTCAAGTTGTACTCCTACCACTTGAAGGGAAAGAACTCTAATAAACTCAATTAGAAATGAAAAAGGAGAGGTCACAACAAACACAATGGAAATACAAAACATTGTCTTTGAATACAAGTTATACTCTCACCAGTTATGAATATATCAGAGTGTCTATTTTCCCTCACTGCTAATATAGTCTATTAGGAAACTAATTTTCAGTTTTATATTAATATAGGAATGATTCTTAATAAAGATTAAAACATAGATAAAGGGTGATATCTTTTCTGATGTTAGTATTTTTAAAATGGATACTATGTAAAACCAGGGAATTTAGTTTATTTGTAGAATCAATACATGTCTCACTTTGAGTTAAGTAATATTGTCCTATAAAAAATCTTGCTTCAAAATGATCTGTTTTATAGGATTATAAAGTTTATAACCATTATTAAATAGCAGGGTGTAGTGGTTAAAGCCCTGGGGCCTGGGGTCCTGCTCTTACTCTGCCACTCAATAGTTATATGTGTGCCTCTTGATCAGACATGCCGGTGTCATCTTGTAAATTTTCTCCACATTAAAATGAAGTAGACTTATCCTTTACACTAAGTTGTAAGATATTTTTTTTTCTGCTTCTTGCCTATCAAATGCTTCTTCATTCTTTTCTCAGACTTAAACCCATTTGTGCCTGTCTGTGTAAAGCCTTCCTAGAACGTCTGCACTCCCCTCAAAACAAAACAGAACAGAATAGACTATTGGCATTTCTTCTTCTGTGAACCTATTGCTTCTTGGCAGTAACAACTCTATTAGGGAAATGATTGTGTTATTGTATCTGCTTGCATGTCTGACTATTAATACTTCACAGGCCCTCCCTTGAGGGCAGGGACTCTGTCTTGTTTGTCTTTTTATCCTTAGTGTCTGGCACAATTACAACTCAGCAAATGTTTGTTGAATGAATGCTCAGTAACTAACTGTGACCTATACCAATGACAAGAGTGGCATGATTAGCTTCATAGTCTTTAAAAAGACCACTAATCTTTATGTTCATTAGACACATAGGCATTTTATTAATTAATTCAGTATTATAAGTATGTGGCCGGGTGTAATCTCTTATTTTATAGAGATCATAAGGCAGTTTTCATGGGGGACAAAACAGGAGTATATTCTAGGCCTCAGGAGCTAGACATTTTTTATTTGGATGGATCATTTTGTTTGTAGCTCTGGTTTTCATAATGAAATATTGTTGTTATGAGCCAAAACAAAAGTGTGGAATGAGTTGCATTTGGCATATAATCAGAAATTTAGCGTTGGAGTTGATAAATCAGTGAGATGGACCTACAGGGCATCATCCTCTGTCTGTCACGGGCATCTTAAAATAGCTGTGGGTTTGTAAGTTTATATGTCAGAGTGACTTACTTATCTTTATCCAAAGGCATATCCTACTGGGGAGACTGAAGAATATATGAAATAATGTTCAGTATTCCCCAGTTATTTTTGATGTTTACTAAAAAAACTAGACAATACTGTTTTCGGAGATTTTAAAACATTAATTTGTTTAATGTAAATATTTTTATATGATAGTATAGTCTAACTTGCTGCCTCTTTAAAAAAAAACCCACATTTCTTTCATTTTCAGAATAACAACTTTTCTACCACTTCTGTAACTTTAAAAAGTTTTTTTCTATCGTTAAATTAATAATGTTAATAATTAATTAACAAATAGCTAAATACACTTAGATTCTCCTTACTATTATATTTCTCTGCATGTATATCTATACTTTTTTACTTTCTGTTGGATTGTTAGAAATTGTGACAGTATATTTTGCCTTAGCTATTTTTTTTTTTTTTTGAGACAGAGTCTCACTCTGTTGCCCGGGCTAGAGTGCTGTGGCGTCAGCTTAGCGCACAGCAACCTCAAACTCTTGGGCTCAAGCGATCCTTCTGCCTCAGCCTCCCGGGTAGCTGGGACTACAGGCATGTGCCACCATGCCCGGCTAATTTTTTCTATATATTTTTAGTTGGCCGATTAATTTCTTTCTATATTTAGTAGAGGCGAGGTCTCGCTCTTACTCAGGCTGGTTTCGAACTCCTGACCTTGAGTGATCCTCCTGCCTCAGCCTCCCAGAGTGCTAGGATTTGGGCATGAGCCACCACGCCGGCCTTTAGCTATTTTTTTAACCATTCTCCTCCCCATCCATATTAACTCCTCTCTTCTTTAAATGTGATAATGAAATTCTATATTTATTTTCCTTTTCCCATATCTTCAAAGCCTCAATATGTGAATTTCTAATTCTGATTTTTTTGATATACCAATGAAAGGAAATAGATGACTATATAGAGAAAATTGGTTTGCTAGTTTAGTAAATAATATTCTGAATAGTTTTGGAAAGTTCTGTTGAAACTTTTAGAATTTACCATACTTTTGGTGGAGGCTCAGACTGGGACTTCCAATTGTCTGTTGTTTTTCTTATAGATAATCTCATATTTATGTCTGAATCTAAATTCCTCTTCACCCAAGTCAGTTTCTTTTTTAGTCTTGAGATTTCATATTCATCTCTGACTCTTTTTTTCCTTTTATTTCCAGGTGATATTTGATGGAATACAATAATACCTCTTGCTTCTGTCCTCTTTCATTCCTATTGCTGTCATCCTTTTGCATGTCATTATTGGCTTGTGCCTGCACTAATGGAGTATTCTCTTAATTGGTTTGCCTTTCTACAGTCTCTTCTTTTGGCAAAGTAATCTTCTAAAAACGCTAATTTCCTAGGCATACTTACTTGTTCAAAAACCTAAAGATTCCCTGTTGGCTTTCTCATTCACAGTTGCTTTCTTAATCAGTATAAAAAACTAAGCTGGTCGATTGGTTGCAGGGATTCCTAGTGGAAAACCTGATATAGCTAGCACTTTCCTCTCCAAATATGCAGGGTACTCTGTTGGGTACAGTAGTGGATATATAATTGATAAGACTAGAAAATTTGTACCACCCTTCCTGCTGAGAACAACTATAAAAACTAGACCAACAAACTAACAAAAAAGTGAAGAATTTTAGGGCCAGGATCTGGGAGAAGAAGGAAACCCAGACTTGTACTAGGGCCAGCTACTTATTCTGGAAGAGGAGGCTAATGGGCTGAGAAACTTAATTGAACTTTGGTACACTTGTGGGGATAGGGTGATAAAATTGGAGTTTAAGGCCCACGAAACCTGAAGGATCACATCCCAGGAATAGTAAGAGTAACAGAATATAGACTAGCCTTCTCAGTAGCTAAAGCCTGATTCCTGATAGGATTAAGATTGTCTGAATTTGCCAGAGCCTCTAGTTTTATAGAGCCTCTAGTTTCCTACCAGAAGCAAAAATAAATACTCTCTGGAGAAAGATAACATTATCCTAGGCATTAAATTGTTTCTAGAATTTTTCATAAACAGTGTCTGCCACTCAATCATAAATAACTAGTCATAGTAAGAGATGAGGTGACTGTAAACCCAGGAGAAATGGTAAAATACATTTTTAGACAAGAATTAAGAATATTCATCATTGGTAGTTTCTCACTTTAAAGAAATAATGAAGTGTTTTTCAGATAGAAAATGTTTCTGCTAGGTGCAGTGTGTTACACCTGTAATGCCAGCACTTTGGGAGGCCAGGTGTTCCAGACCAGTATAAGCAACATAATGAGACCCTGTCTCTATAAAAAATAAAAAATATTAGCTGGGTGTAGCCCTAGCTACTTGGAAGACTGAGACAGGAGAATCACTTGAGCCCAGGAATTTAAGGTTGCAGTGAGTTACGATGATACCACTGCACTCCAGCCTGGGCAACAGAGAGAGATCCTGTTTCAAAAAAAAAAAAAAAGACAGACAGACAGAAAGAAAATGTTCCTAGATGAAACTTGGAGATTCAGGTAGGAATGAAGAACAGAAAAGATAAATATGTGAGTGTAGGTCAATAATAATGATAATATCTTGGGTGTGTGTATGTGTATATATCAAAAGCTCATGACAATGATGTGTAAGGTTGAAGGGAATAGATTGATTTAAAATGTTCTAAATCCTCTGCATTATCCAGGAATGGTAAAGTACTAATTTATTTTAGACTATGATAAGGCAAAATGTAATCTATTGTATTAGGATAATCACTAAAGGAATAGTAAAAGAAAGTGTAATCAACAAGATAGAGGGAGAAAATGGAATGATTTAAAAATAATCAAAGAAGTCAAGAAAGGATAGAAAAAGGTACAGAGAACAGGTGGGACAAATATAAAACAAATAGTAGTATAATAAATTTAACCTCTGGCATATCTATTATTATGTAAAATGTTAAAGACTTAGTACTACATTTAAAAAAGTAAAATAATTATCAGACTGGATGAAGTTTTACAACCTTACTAAATGTTGCTGACAAAAGGCACATCTAAAATACAAGGATACAGAAAAACTGAAAGCAAATGATAGAAACAATTATACCATATAAACATTAGCTGAAAGAAAGGTGATATAGCTGCATTGATATCCTAAAAAGTAGGTTCAGAGCAAGAGATATTATTGAATGTAAAGAGAACTTTTTATTTTGACAGAAGGTTCAATTACTATGAAGATAACAATTCGAAGTTTGTATACACCTAATAACATAGCCACAGAAATTAACAGACCCAAAAGGAGAAACAGATAAATTCACAATCATGGTGAGAAGTTAATACATTTTTCTTGGTAACTAAGTAGACAAAACAAACAAAAAACAGGAATATAGAAGATTTGAACAACTTGATAAACAAATAATAAACTTGACTTAATTAGAGCTCTGCATGCATTAATTGCAGAATACATATTCTGTTCAAGTCAACCCAGATCATTTATGAAAATGACTATGTTGCTTATAAAGTAAGTCCTAACATATTTTAGGAAATTTAAATCATACAGAGTATGTTCTCTGACTTACAACAGAATTAAAATTAGAAATCATTAGCAAAAAGGTAACTAAAAAAATCTCTATATGATTGAAAATGTATAATAAAAATATACATTCAAAAACCCATATGTGAGAACAGAAATTATAGTGGAAATAAGCACATGTTTTGAACTGATACGTAATGTTAATACTGCATATCAGGCCTTGTGGGATTAAGTCAGAGTCTTTGGGAAAATATAAAGCCCTAAAATGCATATGTTAGAAAATAATAAAGTCTGCAAATCAATGGCTTTAACATTCTATCTCAAGAAATTAGAAGAAGAATAACAAATGAAGCCCAAAAAGGATTAAATGACGGTCTCTGCTAGTGGACCATTGGAAGCATAAGAAATATTCAGGGCACTGTGGTACAAAGCAGAATAAGGATGTGCTGTGTCAGAGCAAAGGGGAAATGATCATAGTCAGGTAGAAGAATAAGGAGGAAGGCAGCATTGGCAATGATATGTCATGAAGAATGGGTAGGTGTTTGGAGAGAAGGTGTTTTGGGCTGAGAGAACTTCATAAGGAAAGGCTGTATTTTGGAAAGGTTTGGGATGTACTCGGTAATAAGGAATGGTCCTATGAAGATAGATTGTAAGGTATTCCAGGATATTAGGAGGATATAAGGCTGAAAAAGGCAGATTGGAGTTGAATTGTAGAAACCCTTAAATGCCAGAAGTTGCATCTTAGAAGATCAATGTGGTAAGAGAATGGATTGGAGTAGGAAAGAATGAGATATAGGGAAATGGTGATTGTGGTAGGCTAGATGAGTTGCAGGTCCTCAGTTCTGTCTGTAATACCAAAATCCAAAGAATGCTTTGAAAATGGGAAGATTTTAAATAAATTTGTTGCTAAAACTCATATGGTAGTAAATCTTGATCTAAACTCATGTGAGGAACTTAATGGGAACATTCTTTCATTTTCTGCCAGAAATATCACTGTGCTGTCCCAGTTCCTACTGGGTATTTTGCATAATATATAGTATATGTATCATAATACTTTCTAAATTTGAAACGTTCTGAATTATGATTCATATCTGGCCCCTAGGAGTCATGAATAAGAAATTTCATACTTGGTAATGAAAAGGGAGAAATAAGTGTCAGGGAATGCATTGTGGAGGTCAAAGAAACAGCATAAGACTTAGTAAGTTACCAAATTAGTAACTTCCATATTTGTAAGAGAGGTAGGGTGAGAAGATTCAAAGATCGTTTTAGTTTCAATAGAACTGTTAGGATTTTATTAGAGGGGACTTGAGATAGGGAAGGAGAATGATAGTGGTTTTAGAATGTTCAATTTAACAAACTGTTCGTGTCCACGTGCAAGGCAGTATGCTAGATGCTAAGGGTATGGAACAATTAAAATATGTGTTTATTTTTTAGCACCTTTTCGGTGAAAGATATAATGATACTTTTAAAATAGTGGAATTTGATGGGTGATAGGAGAGGGGTATAAAATGAGTTTTAGGTCTTGCTAATTTTCCCCCTTGTGAAATGTCTCAAATTTATCCTCTCCACCTCTCTCTAGTTTAAGTCCTTGTTGGTACTTGACAGTAGAAAAAGATACCTAGTTTGTATCATGGCCCTGTATCTTCCCCAAATCCATTTTGTTTATTGTTCTCAAACTTACTACGTCACCTCTTTTCTTAACCTCTTGATTCTCCATTTACCTAAAGAGCAAAGATCATACTCCTTAACTGGGATTTAGAGGCTCTTCACACTCTGAACTCAGTAAGATAGTGCAACAGTATTTTGCTTTTTAAATTTAAAGAGTATGTGTCTTTTCGTCTTTGTGTCTTTTCTCTTGCCACTACTTTGCTCTCTCCCTTTCTGCAAAGTTAGGTTTTGCTCAGCTTTTGATTTCACTATTCCTGGCAGGCTTAATCAAGTTCTCTTCTTTGTTTCTGTAGTCCTTTATTTATGTTGCTACTATAATCCTTAGTTTAGCACTTTGACATATATTTAATTACCAATCAGGATTTCTCCTTTGCAACATTGTGAGCTTCTAAGGCAAGGATCCTGATTTACTAAACTGTGTTTCTTTTGGCCTATTGTAGTCTTGAATTAAGTACTTATTAAATAAATGTGCTAGTCACAGTACTATTGACCAGATGTTTTCAGTTCTCTTCCTTCTGGATACATGATAGGATTGTACTTTATCCCATTAAAGTTAGACTTGGTCAGGTGACTTGGTTTGGCTCATGAATTGTGAGTGAAAATGAAGTTGTATATGGTGAAGTGTCTATCCAAAGATCTGAAGCCTTTAAGATTGCCTCTGCAATTTTCCTGTTTCCCTTTCCCTGCCACAATGTTCTAGATGGTAGAGGCTCACTTAACCCTGGGGTCCGAGTAAGGGTAACATGGAACAGGCCCTCAAGGTAGGCATATAACATGAATGAGAAAGAAAACTTTGCTATATATTTTTTTCTGTTTTTTAATCCATTTTTAAAATTCATATTTTATTGAAGTATAATTCACATACCCTAACACTCACCCTTTTAAAATGTACAATTCAGTGATTTTTCAGTATAATCACAGAGTTTTGCAACCATCACCACTAATTTCAGAACATTTTAGTCACTCCAAAAAGAAACCCAATGCCCATTACTTTTTTTTTTGACTGATACAATAAGTATTTAAATTGACAACATTTAGGATATTCTGTTTTGCCCCACTACAATTTGGATAATTGAATTTACTATATAGTTCCTCCTCTATATCTGCTGGGGGAATAGTTCCATGACCCCCAGAGGACACTGGAAACCGCAAATAGTAATGAACCTGATTGCCACCAACACATTTCTGTTCATGTCTTTGATACGTTTTTTGTCTTAACAAAGCCCTTATCATGCACTATGGCTGTAACTTTTGCAGTTTGAGGTGCCACAGCAAAACTAGCTTGGATTTCTTTTTCCTTCCTCACAATTTCACAGTTAGAAGATTCGTTCTTATTGTAGGTCCTGGCAACCTCAGCCTGCAATTTCTTTTCTTTCCTTATTAAGTGGAGAACTTTTACCTTTTCACTTAAAAGAAGCACTTTATGGCTTCTCTTTGGTGTATCCAAATTGCCAGTATCACCCTTTTGCACTTTGGGGCCATTATTAAGTAAAATAAGGGTTTCTTTAAAATAAGCACGCGATACTGGGACAATCTGATAACTGAGATGGCTACTAAGTGACTAACGGTCGGGTAGCATCAACAGTGTGGGTATGCTGGACAAAGGGATGATTCATGTCCCAGGCAGGATGGAGCTGGATGGTGTGAGATTTCATCACGCCACTCAGAATGGCACACAGTTTAAAACTTATGAATTGTTTATTTCTGGAATTTTCTATTTAATATTTTTGGACTGCAGTCAACTGTGGGTAACTGAAACCTCAGAAAGGGAAACTGGATTGGGGGGCTGCCACTGTAGCGGAAATATAATCCTTTACTCTTAAAACTGTCCTGAATGAGACTTTCACATTTTGATTTTTTTGTGTGTCTATCAGAATCCAAAATCCATTGGAGTAATTGTGAGGCGTTTTCTTCCCAAGTAATGTTGATAAATTTATTGTTTACATTAATGTACTTTATCAAATTGAGAGTATAGTTTCAATTCCACCAAATAAAAATACTCTGACATTTTGATGTAGTAGCTTTATACTCAGTAACCCATTAACACGAGTGTTTCTTCCAACAGTTTTGTCAGTGGTTTGGAACTTACACTGTACATTAGCCCTAGTAAACATTGTTTAAACAGATTTGGTTCCCAGGTCAGGAATGGCACCAATAATAGCCTGAGTTCAGGGCCTTGATGAGGAGAGGCCATAAACACAAAGAAGGGGAAGGAGGAAAATGTTACAATTTTTATTCTCAATAGGGCTGAATTTATAATAGTTATTGAGTATTTATCAACTGTTTTAATTAAATGGAAGTTAACTAGTTACATTTAAACCATTTTAATAAAATTAGAGTAATTTTGATGTCTTTTAAACTAAATATATCTTGGTTTTAAGCTAAATATATAATTTGACTCTAAATCCAATTAATAATGGAAATTCATAGAAACTAAACCATAATCAGTCAGCAGTACTTAACTTTGATTCACTCTACACAGACACGAGGTTGCTGCCAAACTGCCAATAAAGTGAGCCAGAGTCCCTTGGTGTTTAAAATCAGAGCAAAGATTGCTTTGCTATTTGTATTTTGTCCAGTGGGTGGCAGCATAACTCAACTAGTTGTCTTGTATCTGGTCATTTGAAATTTTGTATATTTTGTATATTTTAAAGAGGCTGTATCTGTTAAACTGCAGAGTGTGTTCCAAGAAAACTTTCCTCCCTCAAATACACTATTTACTCCTGGTAAATAGCTCCTCACATGTGCATTTTACTGAAAATTGTTCAGAATGAGTTATTTGGAGATCTATTTTTTAATCTAAACTAGAACTTAAAGCAGTTGTTATAGCAAAGTTGTTCTTATCTCAGAGAATTTGCCAGTGAGACACCCTCACCCTCAATCATTCCATAAACTGTCATTGGGACTATAATTCTAATAAGTTTACTATCATCCTTTGAAAGCAGGGACTGTGTTTGCTTTTTCCTGTGCCCTCATAGAGCTTAATATAATACCAGGCCCCAAATAGAGATCCAGTAAAAGTACTTATTATAAGTTAATAAAAAGCATGTGCTTGCTTTACAGCTGATATTAGTAGAAATATCTACTTGTTACATTTAAAACAGCATCTTGAATTCAGAAAATGAGGAAAGTAAAATCACTTAAATAATGGACAGTTATTTGCATTTGTTTGTTACCACAGTGTACAGAGTATTAAATACAATTATGAATTGTATTCTTTTAAAAATACACTCTTTGTTTTGAGCTAGAGTATGTACTTAAATTGGAGACGATAAGGGAAAAGGTTTCCTTTAAAAAAAAAGCAAATAGCTATAAGTAGTGTTTGCTAAGTGTTATGAGATGAGGTACAGAGGAAAGTGAGAAGTCATCTTGGCTTGTCTGGCTTCTTTGGATATTTTCTCCATTAAGTAATCTTTGAACCTTTTATAACTGCTCAATGTCACCTAACTAGTCAGTTTAAAAGCTAGGATTAGAACCCAGATTATCTCATGATTGTGTAGATAAACTAGAGGAATCTCAGAGGCCAGACTTCATTTTATTATTCAAGCTGAAATAGTATTTGGAAAATGAGAAAAGTCTTATTTTAGAAATAATCAAGAATAATTTTCCATATAGTATTAGTAGTAATAATAGCAGTTAACTTTGAGAGGTAAGAGATCTAAGTGAAAAGAGAAACGTCTACTATCTTGTTAGTCTCAGTTGGACTTCTTTTTTGTAGCTTTTTTTTTTTTTTTTTGAGACAGAGTCTCACTCTGTTGCCCGTGCTAGAGTGCTGTGGCGTCAGCCTAGCTCACAGCAACCTCAAACTCCTGGGTTCAAGCGATTCTCCTGCCTCAGCCTCCCAAGTAGCTGGGACTACAGGCATGCGCCATCATGCCTGGCTCATTTTTTCTATATATTTTTAGTTGGCCAATTAATTTCTTTCTATTTGTAGTAGAGACGGGGTCTCGCTCTTGCTCAGGCTGGTTTCGAACTCCTGAGCTCAAGCAATCCTCCCACCTCGGCCTCCCAGAGAGCTAGGAATACGGGCGTGAGCCACCACGCCTGGCCTTTTATTGTAGCTTTTAATTGAAAACCATTCTTAAAATTTATATTAGGAATGTCTAGTATGTGTATTATAGCTCATAATAGCTCCTGAAGATCATTTACCTTCTATATAACTTACTATTTTTTGGACATTACTCTACTATGGAAAATAATATCTGCACAGCAAGAATGGGAATGTAATGAGAATGTAATGTCAGGTATATTTGTCTGTTTGGTCCCTGGTAGTCCCTGTGCCCCTGAGTCTTGGGAGTGGGGCTAAGTGTTCCCATCATCTCCCTTCTCCTCACCCCTGTCACAGATAGCCTTTGCACCTCCTCAGCTGAGGGTCTAGAACAGGGATTGGTAAACTTTTTCTCTTAACACCTTTCATACCGCATAGAAATCTCTAAGACATATGCCCGGGACCGCACGTTTTTGGGCAAACTGCATGTTATTTAAATCATCATAACTACAGTGAAAAATGAGAAAACTCGTGAGCGGTCCTTAACAGATGACACGCGAAACAGGAGAAAACTCGTGAGCGGTCCTTAAGGTGTTAAGGGGGTTAAATAGTAAATATCTTCACAGGCCTTATGGTCTTTTTCCAATTACTATACTCTGCTGTTGCAGCCATAAACATTATATAAATGAATAAGCATTGCTGTGTTCCCATAAAACTTTATTTATAAAAACAGGTGGTGGACCAGATTTGGTCTGCAGGTTTTAGTTTGTTGATCCCTGGTCTAGAGCACAGGTGGGTTTCCCTGTCCCATCCTGGGACAACCAAATTTTGTCTTGTATCTGTGGGGGGCCTTGGGAGTGAGCAGATTTCCTTCCATCTGCAGCAGTATATTTTTGCTTTGTAATAGTGCAGAAACCTGGGCATGAGTGGATTTTATACCATGGTGAAAATGGTAGCTGACTTTTGCCTGTCACAGGAGGGCTGGATGATTACCTGCCCATCTTCCAGTTGTAGACAGTTTTTGCCTCAGGTTAAAGAAGGGTCACCAAGGTGCTGGTGGGTTTCTTAACCCTTCCTTTCAGCAAGTGGGTTTTGCGGTTCCAAGGTACAGTTTTTGTTCATGTCTTCCATTGGCAGCTAAATCTCCACCTTTTTGCTCATGTAGGACCTATATGAAGTGTTTGTGGGCTTTTAAAGGCATTCCTTGCCCCATCCTCAAACCTAGCCAAGCCAGGCACATCTGTGCCATGGAGGGTGGCCTCTCAGTTCTCTTTCAGGGCCCTCAGTCCTTCTCTTAATGACCCAGTGGAAACTCATTGAAAAAAGTTGGATAATAGGTGTGGAATGTCTTTGTGTTGAAGCTCCCAGGAATCCTATTCTCCTAATTCACACTTGGCCTTTAATGATTCATTACAACTTCTCTTGTTTTCCTTCCTGCTTTTATGGCTATCATCACCAATGGAGAAAGGTTTCATGTATCTTTTTTTTCCTTAGAGGAGCTTGTTACTCGTTGGAATTCATTTCACCTGATTGGACATTGCAAATGGAAGATAAAGAAACCTTAGGTGTCTGATGAGCTCAAACAATCAGGATTATTTTGGTTAACCAGCTTTTTCTTATCATAGACGTGGGAGTGATGTTCTCTCACAGCTTTCTGCATTCTCAGCTTTCTGCTGCTCAGCTTTCTCTTGAATCCTCCAGACTTCCTTCCTGTAGGGCTCCTCTCAGTCCTTTGACGAGGCCCCAGGTAGAGGCTTCTAAGTGCTGCTGGGTCAGCTGTTTACAGAATCCCTCTAAGTTCTCAATAAAAATACACATCTGTGGATAGGTTCTCAGTCAGGACTTTGGAGTGTGGCAAAGGAATCTGTATCATTACCAATCTCTTCAGACGATTTGGAGAGTAGCATTCTTTGGGGTCCACTAGCTTATGGAAATGTACCATTGTTCCTGAACCTGATCTCTCTCTCCTTAGGCAGGAGAGTGCAGTGTATCTTATGTTTAAGATTGTGTTGTTGCTCAAGCCACTCAACACATCTGTACCACTAGAGTGCTCATCTGGATGACAAGCATCCACACAAACCTGGATAATATAAACAGCAAAGCACAGCCTGAGTATCCAGTGATGATGGACATGGATAATGACATGTCCAGACAGTAGTTAAAATTAAGTTGTAGAAAGAAATTTGACCTGGGAGAGATGTTGATGTATAGCTAAGTGATAGAAGCGGTTCCCAAAATAATCTATATTTGTTTAATAACAGATGCACACACACAGAAGAAAAGGTACAGAAATGTTAATAGTAGTTATTTACTAGTGGTAGTGGTTATTTTTCTATAGTTGCATTTTAAATTTTTAAAAAATTTCAGTGAACATGTATTATACTAAAAATATGTTAGTGGCTTTGTTATGTTTTTTAGATCCTTCTCTCCCATCCCTTCTTCCTCCCTATTTCTTTTTTT
>VBSM01003143.1:2916232-2953055 GCA_008086735.1 Cheirogaleus medius
CTCGGCCTCCCAGAGTGCTAGGATTACAGGTGTGAGCCACTGTGCCCGGCCCATCATTTTAACATGCAAAAGTCATTTATTTGAAGACAATCAGAATGCTTTTGTGAAGAAAAAGCACATATTCTTAATTATTTTCATGTTTCATCTTGGTGAGGTGGGATGGGGGTAAATAGAGGAGGAGGGACATAAATATAGAACGTGGGGTATAAATATGTGCCTTGTATTTTACATCTGCATTGTCCAGTTAGCCACATGTAACTATTACAATTAAAATGAATTAAAATGAAACAAAAAATTCAGTTCCTTAGTTTCCTTAAACACATTTTAAGTCCTCAGTGGCCACACATGGCTAGTGCTATCATATTAGTGCAGATATAGAACATTTCTATCATCACAGAAAGTTTCATTGGGCAGTACTGACCTAGATTAGAGTATATTTAACTCTATAGCCTAGTAAAATTATTTAAAAATTCATCCTTTTCTAAAATTAATATACGTGTAACTAGGGTGATTGACTAACCAAACTTCCTTGTTTAGCTTTGAAAATTAAAGATGAGAAGCTTGCTTTCCCCTTCCCTTCTGTAATGGAATAGTATGTATATCAAATCTCTTCTTTCTTTTCCTGCTCTGAGGCATTTTTCACACTTTATTTACTAGGACCATATATATATGTGTGTGTATTTTCTTTTTTTTTTAAGAGATAGTGTCTCACTCTGTCACCCAGGCTGGAGTGCAGTGACGCGATCATAGCTCACTGCAGCTTTGTACTCTGGAGCTCAAGGGATCATCCTGCCTCAGCTTCATGAGTAGCTGGGACTACAGGCGTGCACCACCATGCCTGGTTAAGTTTTAAATTTTTTGTAGAGATAGGGTCTTATTATGTTGCCCAGGCTGGTCTTGAACACCTGGCCTCAAGTGATCCTCTTGCCTGGGCCTCCTAAATGCTGGGATTACAGGTGTGTACTGCTGCTTCTGGCCTATATGTCTGTATTTTCAGTGGTAATAATATTTAGCAGATTGACTATTTAAAACTAGACACTAAATTATTTTCTTTTTATATGGTACATAGGATTATCATTTAGTTCTACGATTTTTACATTTTCTTTTATTTGAAATTACTGCCTACAAAATATTATGTGTATGATGTTATTCGTCGCAACATGGTCTGTGATAATAAAAGATTAGCAACAAGCTATCAACATGGGATCTGACTAGATAGTACACTCAAGCATTGTATTTACAAGAATAGATCTTAAACTGTGTATGTTTATAAGACCTCTGAAGGTCCCAGAAACTCTTTCAGGGATCTGTAAAACCAAAACTTTCCAAAAATATTATTAAGATATTATTTGCTCTTTTCGCTATGGTAACATTTGCTGTGATAACGCAAAAGCTATGGTGGGTAAAACTGTTGGTGCCTTGGCATGAATCTTCACTTCCACATGCTTGCAGTAAATTTTTTTTTTAACAAGCCAGCTTTACTTAAGACTGTCCAAGATGAAGCAGTGAAAATTATTTTTAATTTTATTAAATTGTGACTTTGAGTATACTTTTAAAAATATTTTGTGTGAGGGCCGGGCGTGGTGGCTCACGCCTGTAATCCTAGCTCTCTGGGAGGCCGAGGCGGGCGGATGGCTCAAGGTCAGGAGTTCGAAACTAGCCTGAGCAAGAGCAAGACCCTGTCTCTACTATAAATAGAAATAAACTAATTGGCCAGCTAAAATATATATAGAAAAAATGAGCCGGGCATGGTGGCGCATGCCTGTAGTCCCAGCTACTCGGGAGGCTGAAGCAGAAGGATCACTCCAGCCCAGGAGTTGGAGGTTGCTGTGAGCTAGGCTGATGCCACGGCACTCTAGCCCGGGCAACAGAGTGAGACTCTGTCTCAAAAAAAAAAAAAAAAAAAATATTTTGTGTGAAGGAATGGGAAGCTGTAAACAAAGTACAGTGGTTGTTTTGAGAAAAAGCATGTGTGGTTGTATGAGTTTTGAGCTAAACTAGCCTTGCCCCAATAGAACACTGTTTTTAGTTGAAAGAATGACTGACAAACTGTGGTTATTTAGACTTCGGTGTTTGACAGACATTTTCTCAACAATGAGTGAAATAAGTCTGTCACTTCAAGGAAAATGACTAACAGTATCTGGTGCCAGTAAGAAATTTGAACTTTGAAGTGAGAACTAAAATTTTGGAAATTTTGTACCTATAACTGTGACCTTGATAGTTTCCCAGTACGTAAAAAGACTCTTCTGATGAGATAGGTGGTGATACTAACAAATTTTTTTTTTTTGATACTGGGTAATGAAATGTGTCAACATTGGGAAGATTAACATAACTCAGTGAATCAATATTTCCCAAATGACCAATTTGTGATGTTAAAAATGTGTGTGTAAAGGATCCATTCAAAGTAGAAGATAGACCAATGGGTTTTAATGTAATAGAGTGCAAAAAATCCATTAATAGTTTCAGATTTCATATTGCAACTAACCTTTTAAGAAACTACCACTTACCAATTTTCAGAGAAGAATATCTACAATTATCTGAAAAGACTATTAAAATATAGTCTTTTACGACTATACCTTCGTTTTCCATCTACATATCTGTGTGAGGCTAACTTTTCTTCATATATTAATACTTCAACCAAAACAACTTATCACAACCAATTCAATATAGAAGCAGATAGGAGAATCCAGCTGTTCTATTAAGCCAGGCTGTAAAGAGACTTGCAAAAATGTAAAAACAATGATACTTTTCTGCTAAATTTTTTTTGTTTTGGAAAATAGTTATTTTTTATAAATATATATTAAGATGCAATGAGTTTATTGTCATTTTAGAATGAATACATATCTTTAAAATCCAGTTTTAATTTCTATTATTATAAATAGTCATAGATATAACCCACATATAAACAAAAGCTTTTTGGAATCTTCAGTTATTTTTAAGACTGTAAGGGGTTCCAGAGACCAAAATGTTTGAGAATCATGGAATAAAACCGACTCCAAAGTACATTGTTAGGGAAAGTGCAGATCTGTGTGATTATACCTTATCATTTGTATAAAAAGAACTGTAAATAGGACATTTATTTTCTAGTATAGGCATAAAATCCTTATGGAAGGATATAAAAGAATTAAGTATTGGTTCAGAGAGGAAGGAATGAAAGGTAAACTCTTTAATCTAAACCCATTTGAACTCATTTGAATTTTAAACCAGAAGAATGTATTACTCATCAGTAAAAAAAAAAGAAAACATTCCCACCCAGCTATATTACAAAATTAAAGGAATCGAGGTTTGTTATAAAAAGTTGGAGCAAGTTTGGAGTAATGGATATTATTTTTCTGGTAACTTACTTATTCTTGTTTTGTTTGAGTAAAAGTGAAGCTTGCTTATTTTAAGGGCAAAAAATTTCATATAATATCCAAGCCAAATACCATCATGTTGAAATAATGTAAATCAAATAGGTAGCATTTTCCCCAGTGGGGCCCAAAGTATACTGAAATTAACTTTTAAGGAGGAACAGTTTTACTAGATTTTTTTAGTGGCATTTATTTCTAGGTTTCTACTAAAGAGATTGGGTTTATTTTAGAAGACTGTTACAATTTATAGTCCTGTCATTTAAAAGGTTTTGAATAAGTGCTGCATGAAATGTAGAAGTAAAAAGTAAGTGTTCTGACATTTAATTCAGTACAAAAAGTACTTTTTAATACTCTTAACCTTTGAGGCTTTGAGAATTCTTGAAAAGAATAAGGAATTCAATTTTATTTATTCTGTCTACTATTAAACGTGCCTTTTGATCAGTGTTCATACTTTTAACTTTTGGATAGATAAAATGTCTTTATAAAAAGGGAAAATTATTTTAATGCAGTAGCTTTTAAGATTCTCTTTTTTCATATAATTCTTCTAAATTTTATTTCTTCGAATGGTGAAATATCATTTTCAGAGTTCTTTGAAGCAGTTTAGAGGAAAATATTACATGTGGTTCTGTTCATTAGTTATGGTTAAAAGTTTGCCAATAATGTTGAACCATTTCCCCCTAGTTCTTTAGTAACAGAGAATACTTTTAAAAATGTTAATGGATTTTTTAAAGTACTAGACAAATGGGTAGTTAGAAAGGAGTTTTACTTACTGTTACTTAGTAGCATATACCTGACATTTTTGAAAGCACTTACACATTATTTTCTTTACTTCTCAGCACATCTTGGAAGTAGCCCAGTATTTTTTCTATTTTAGATGTATGGAAATTTAAATTTAAAGGGCTAAATGAATTGCCTAATGTCATACAGCCTTGTTAAATAATAAAATAGGATCTTAGATTTAAACAAAATTCTATCCTTGCAAAAAAATGCATTTATCTATATCTACTATGTTCTAGGCAATGTGGTTAGCAGTGGAGATAGACAGATAGGACAGACACATCTTGCTCTCCAGGGACTTGAAGTTAGTGGCAGAGAAGTTAGTGGGAGAAGCGCATAAGTGCGGTGGTGCCCCATCGAAGGGCTAGGTAGCTCAGACATTTTTGAGGAAGTGACACAAATCTTGAGGAATGACTAGTAGTTAACCAGGATGAGTCTGATTAGGGGATATATAGAGAGATGTTCAGGTAGAAAGGGCAGCAAAGGAGACCTTATTAACACGCTAGTGTCGTTCGAGAAGTACTAGTAGTTCTGTCATCAGTACTGTGCTGCGCTGCACGTGAGAAGGAGCAGGCCATGAAACCAAGAGAGGTAGACAGTGTACTTGAAATTGAGAAGTTTGAGCTTTAAAAAAAAAGGTTTCAGGGTGCCAAAAAGGGAATTTAAATAGGTGTAGAAGGACTCAGATTGACCAAAGTTTGAGTCTTAGTTCTTGGGCTTATTATATGTGGAATCATAGTCAAGTGGCTTTTTCTGAGCCCCACTTGCCTTATATGTAAAATGGAAATAACATTCAATTTGCAGGTAGTTAGGAGGACTAAGAAAAAGAAATGTAAATAAAGCACCCAGTTTGTACCATAACCTGTAAGTACTCAGTAATGGAACATGAGTTAGGAGAAATAAAGATAGTTCTCCACACATATTCTAAGTAGAACTGAAAAAAAACCCGAGTTGACTCTTATTTTAAAATAGTTTTGGAACATTTAGACATTTCTAAAATAGCTGAAATGGTTTTATAATTTCACATGTTTAAATTTAATATTTGGGAATCTTTTGGTATAGCATTTGTTAATATCTTTGTTTGAAAGCAAGACATTATGTATAAGATATGGTTGTCAGATTATAAAGACTGCCACAAATTAGACCTTGTTTAGAATCAATTTTGTTGGCATTGTTTTGTACCTTGCCCATCCCCTAACACCCTGGCCTAGAAATGAATTCTCAGGTGGAAGACCTGGATCTATCATTTGCTAACACTATAATCTTAGGCAAATTACTGACCTCTTTAGGTGGTTCTTTAGTATTAAAATGGTATACCTAAATTAATTTAGCTTTAGAGAATAAAATGAAATAGTACATGGATGCCCTTTTGTAAAATACAGTGTCTTAGCTTGGGCTGCCATAAGAAAATGCAGTTGACCCTTGAACAACATGGATTTGAACTGCATGGATCCACTTATACGTGGATTTTCTTCTACCTCTGCTGCGCCTGACACAGCAAGACCAACTCTCATCTTCCTCTTCTTCCTCTTCCTCAGCCTACTCAATGTGAAGATGAGGATAAAAACCTTTATGATGGTATACTCCACTTAATGAATAGTAAATATATTTTCTCTTCTTTATGATTTTTCTTAATAACATTTTCTTTTCTCTAGCTTACTTTATTGTAAGAATATAGTACATAATACGTATACAAAATATGTTAATTGACTATGTTATCAGTAAGGCTTCCTGTCAACAGTAGGCTATTAGTAGTTAAGTTCTGGGAAATGAAAAGTTATACATGAATTTTCAACTGTGGGGGATGGGGTCGGTTAGGTCCCCTAGCCCTTGGTTTAAGGGTTAACTGTACCACTGATTGGGTGACTTAAAGAAAGAAATTTCTTTCTCACAGTTCTGAATGCTGAGAAGTCCAAAATCAAGGTGCTAGCTGATCCAGTTCCTGGCGAGGGTTCTCTTTCTGGCGTGTAGATGGCTGCCTTCTCACTGCAGTACTCACATGTCCTTTTCTTTGAGCCATGTGGGGCAGTGGAGAGAGAGCTCATGCAGTGGTGTCTCTTCTTGTATGGACACTAATCCTAGAGGATCAGAGCCCCACCTTTGTGACTTCATGTGGCCTTAATTCCTTCCTTACTCCAAATAGAGCAGCACTGGGGGTTAGGGCTTCAACATAAGAATTTTGGAGGGACATATGAATTCAGTCCATAACACAAAATGAAATTGGAAGTGCTCTCTTTTGATGACTTTATGATTTCGTATTTTGTAACAATGAGTTAATACAAGGCATGTCTTATATTTTTACTACTCTCCAGAGTTGCAGATGTATATGGATCATTTGAGTCCATGCTTTCTAGCTAATAATATTTATAATTGATTAGGTACAGAAGCTGTTTACAACCAAGTTAGCATCGAACTCAGAATATTAGTGTGCCTAAGGTGTAATTATAAAAATTCATTAACCTATTAATTAAGTATACTATTAATAAACTTAATAGTATATTAAGCTAATGCCACTTCTTTGAATTTCTGTCCCCTACCCATTCCAGGCAGAAATATAGTTTGTTTTCCATAGAAAAGGTCTACATATTTCAGTGATAATTTAAAAGCTCATACTGTTCATCTTAATTTTGAATATACCTTTTTACTCATTAAGAGAGTAAACCTTTTAATTAATGTGTTAAGGTTACACAGTTTTTAAGGATGGCTAAGTAAAACCTCAGTTTTACGTAGCAGATTTTGGAACAAAGAAGTCTTAACTAAACTTGGGTATATGCACCTTCCTTTTCTTTATTGTGAATCTGGGTATGAATTTTGAATTTCTTCTAAGTCTATTTTCATTTCAGATTGTGTTGGAAGGTCTTTTACCTGGTTTCCCAGAATGATCACATTTATGTACTTTCTCACAGGCCAGCCCTCCAGATCTCTATATTGAAAGATTTAATATAGCTCTTGGACAATATATGGGAGCATTGCAGAGCATTGTGCCTCTTTTCATATATATGGTAAGTTAAAGCTGTTGCCTCCTTTCCAAATACCTAGGTGTACTGGTCTAAGCACGTATAGATGCAGAGAATTAAGCATGTTCTATTTTTCTTTTACTACATTTTGTGTTCGAAATGGAAATTAAGTTATTCTGGTGATGTTTGATAGTTGTTGACATAGAAGAATTATTTAGTTATTTTTCCTTTTTCTGTTTTAATATTATATAAGTAACAATTGCTGAATAGGGAAGTAAGAATTAATGATAAGCAGTTACCCAGTGAGCATTTATTTTATTTGTGCCATGTGAAGGCACTGTGCTTGGTCCTGGGAAAATGAAGATATATAAGATTTTCCATCCTCAGAAAGTAGAGAGTTAAGACATGTATCTAAAATACAATGTGTGATAAATGCCAGGTAAGTCATTCCATAAAAAATAAAACAATAAAGTATTTCTTCTATCCTGATGATCTCTTATATTTGGAGAGTTATGCTGTGAGTATAATTTGTAAACTGTGATTTTGTTGATTTGCCGTCTGCCGCTGACGTGCTGGTGGCCAGGTGCATGTCCAGGGCTGCTGGGTCCCCACCCCCAATGCCAGCCCCTGATGCTGGAGCCCTTGAGTCCAATCTGACTGCTGAAGAGGGGGCGCTGGGCCCCCCGGAGCCCACCCCAGGCACAGCCCAGCCTGTGAGGAGGAGCCTGGGCAAAGTGCCCAAGTGGCTAAAGCTGCCAGCCAGCAAGAGGTGAGAGCTGCCAGCCCAGGAGCCCACTCTGCCGGCCTAAGGACCCCTGACCCCTCACCCCAGTGGGAATAAAGACTCGTGCTTCTCTCAAAAAAAAAAAAAAAATTTTTAAATATACAAAGTCGTAGAATCTTAATGTTACTAGCTCCTGTTGAACAGAGGGACCATTAGAAACCATTACCCCAATTCTTTGTCTGTTAGATTAGGGAATAGGATGTTGAGGTGGATCCTACATTCTATAGCATGTAGATTGCTATATGTGGATACCTATCTTAAAAATGACTTAATCACCATAAAATGCACTTTACTTACAAAAAAAAATTACCTCCACCTTTAATTTAGAAGGCACTTTCCAAATGATCATATAGTACTTCATGATTTTCATTTACACTTATTTATTCCTTGGATACTGACAACAATTTTAAAAGTTATTAAGAGTTTTCTGGTTAAAATAATACAGGAGAGGCCAGGCACAGTGGCTCACGCCTGTAATCCTAGCACTCTGGGAAGCCGAGGTGGGAGGATCACTTGAGGTCAGGAGTTGGAGACCAGCCTGAGCAAGAGTAAGACCCCATCTCTACCAAAAATAGAAAGAAATTAGCCAGGTGTGGTAGTGGGCACCTGTAGTTCTAGCTACTTGGGAGGCTGAGGCAGGAGGATCACTTGAGCCCAGGAATTGGAGGTTGCAGTGAGCTATGATGATGCCAGGACACTACCTACCACTGCACTCTACCGAGGGCGACAAAGCAAGACTCTGTCTCAAAAAACAAGCAGAAGAAACTGGTTTTTGCCTTTTACCAACACTTATCTTAGAAGAAATTGGTAATAAGGCTTTTTTTTGGTTTAAATGCCAGAACTGCTTTATGAATCATGAAACTAGTGAATAATATTATTGATGATTAGAAATAATTTCATCTGAGTCAGCAGAATTAACTTCTTGGAAAGGGTCAGGAAGCCTGGGAGGTAGCCACCATTGTATCATTTTGGTGAAAATCCTTTCATGGTTTATTCACCAGGAATGTATGTTAGGTTTAAATATCTTGTACTTATAGAGGAAATATTTTATTTCCATTCTAGCAAACTCCTTATTCTTGCTGTTTTAAAGTTTTCAGTGGAGACTGTGAATGGAATTGGAGCTGAAAGACAGGGCTTATTTGTGGATAAGGGCATTAAGGGAGGGTAAATAGGTTTCAAACTTCCATGTCTACCATTTTAGTGGCATTTACCAGTAAGCATGTTGGCTAGGTGCATTAGTAATAAAAAAAGGCCTAACTTATCATGACTTGGATTTTGAGTCAAAACATGAATAGCTAATTTGTAAAAAATTAGATTAAACAAGGCAGAAAAGTGATTTACACTTTTCTGTAGTGCCATTGTTACTTTCTTAAACTTTTTAGTAGGATCTTGGAGTTTTTTTAAGAAGTCTGTATAATTTAAGAATAAATGAACTTCACATTTATCCTTCCAGCTAGCAAAATTCAAGTAAGGGATCTTAGGGTTGTAAAGTAAAGCTTGTTTTTCTTTTCTAACACTTGTGAGGGCAAAGATACTTTTCTTATAGATTAAGAGCTTGAATTTGCTTTCTAGTTATTTGCGAAATTTTGTTAGTAAATTGTTTTTATTGTCCAGAAGATGGAAATTCTTCAAACTTTGGTACTGCTTTGTTGGAAAAGTATATTACTTAAAGAAAATATTTTGAAATGTAAACCTATTAGGGCTATAATTGGCAAAATGTCCTTTCAAAGAAAGCATAGAAACAAAATTTTTAAAACATTATTTATTAGTTAAAATTAGTATCTTTGTTATAAGTCTGTCTGTATGGATATTTTAAGAAATCAATCATTAAACTAGAAAATAAATTGTGTCTGAGACCTTAAGTTACCAGAAAAGGTTCTTATTAAAAGACACAGAGGTCAAATAAAGACATATATTTTTGTTTAGAATTTTGAAACTTAACATTATTGTACCTGAGAAAAAGTTGAATGTCCTCTGTTATTTAAAGAGGTAAAATGAGAGTTTCTAAGTACTTTTGAAGTTTTCACACTATTTCTATTTAATGAGTTCTGGTTATTTAGTAAAGAGTAGGAAGGGCACATTAAAATGCTGTGCATGAGGATCTTAAACATTACTAGGACAATATACCAGGAGAGAAACACACTATAAATGCAGAAAAATTTCCTTTGGGAGTTAAACAATTATATTACCTTATATTTTTTTGTGTAAACTACAAAGTTTCAAAGAGATGGCTAATTTACTTCAAAGACTTTAAAGTATACTGCCAAATCAACTTTTGCTTTAAATTTTGATTCAAAAATCTCAATTGTAAAAGTAGCTTTATAGTTGAAATTTTTATTAATTTAATTAAAAAATAAAGTTTCACTAGATATTTCCAAACAGGAAAAGAAATTAAAAATGAAATATGGCAGTTAGCTTAATCTCTTGTGATAAAACTCATGTGGGGAAAAAACCCCAAATAGTTAAGAAAAGTGCTATAAAAGTTGAAAAAGGAGAGGTGATAGGCCCTACCTGATACTAAAATGAAGAAGGCTACTGTAATTAAAAGTGTTTGTCATTGGTGCAGAGATAGACAGATCAAGAAACAGAGCCTGGAAATAGACTGAAGTTAATGTAGGAAGTTTAATAAAAAAGGTGATATTTCAAATCAGTAAGGAAGGAATAGATTATTCCATACCTTGTGTTAGGACAACTAGTAGTCATTTTACAGTTGAGGGTAGAGGAGTCTGATAATTACCTTATTCTTTATAACAAATTCTAAATAGTGTAAGTTTTGAAAAATGACATGTGAAGAGGGCTAGAAGAAATCATACATAGTCTTGGAGTGAAAAAAGGCCTTTCTAAATGAGACCCAAACCTAGAAGTCGTGAAAAAACAACTATGACAATATAAAATTTAAAAGCCTTTGTGTAGCAAAATACTATAATGTAGAAGTAGGTGGGAAAAAACTGTAATAAATTTGAAAAACATAAGACAAAGGTTTGCTTTCCTTGATAATAAGTTTTCATGAATTAATTAAAAAAAAGATCAACCCAATTTTTCTGTGAAAAATGGACAAAAGATATGAATAGATCACAGAAAAAGAAAGGAGTGGCATATAAACATGAAAATATACCCAACATCATAATTAAAGAAATGCAAATTAACTTCTTTTTAGACCTCTTTCGATTAGTAAAATTGAAAAGGTTTGATAATATTCAGTTCTGGTGAATCTGTGGGTAAACAAGCTCTGCACACTTTTGGTGGAAATATAAGTCCCCTTTGGAAGACTATCTGGCAGTATTGTTCAGAGTTAAAAATACATAAACTTTACCTCAGGAATTGTACCTCTAGGAATTTATCATACAAATAAACTTATATGCAAATATATATGGAAGAATTATGCAGTATTATTTTTAATGGCAAAACATTGGGGAAATCTGTATTATTATCAGTAGGGGACTATTATTTAAATAATTCATGGAAGACACGGTAGAAAAATATGCAATTAAAAATAATAATATGTTTTGTTCTTTTAGAGAAAAATCTTCCAAGACTTCACAGTAGGTGGAAAAATGAAGTACAAAGCAGTGTGTAATATTTCCTAATTAGTGAATGAGTTTTTTTTTAAGGGAATAAAAAAGTACATTCACATATATGCAAGGAACAATGTAGAAAGAATATATGAAAGTTTCCCAATGTAGAATGGACCTTTGGGAATGGGACAGAGGGTCTGTGTTGGGAGACTTCTTTTTATTGCATATCCTTTTGCTGCATGCTTTTTATTTTATAACCTTCTATATCTTATTTTTATAATTTTTTAAAACAGAGAAAAAACTTATGTTAGGAATTAAGAGACAATCAGTGAGCAACTTGTTAATATTCCTTTTTGTATTTTCTGCTCTTAAACATCAAATTTACACTTTATATGAACAAATTCGATCTTTTTGACTTGACACTCATTCTAGTCAGGGTACTTTTAGCTGCAAGAAACAGAAAACATGATTCAAAGTGGTTTAAGTACGTAAGGAAAAATATCTTCTGTAGAACCCCAGAAATAAGGCTGTCTCCAGTGTTGGTTGAATCCATGGTTCAACAGTGTTAGCGAGGATTCAGGTTCTTTTTTGTCTCTTTGCTGTCCACACATCTGTTTTATCTTGTTCTTTTCATGGTTATAAGATGACTGTAAGAAACTTTTCCCTCAATCCAAGGTTTCTCTAAGTCTGAGTGGGCTGCCTTGAGTGGCTACCTCTAAACCAAACAAAGGTGGTCTCTAGGGAATGCCATA
This sequence comes from Cheirogaleus medius, assembly GCA_008086735.1. Classification (NCBI taxonomy): domain Eukaryota; kingdom Metazoa; phylum Chordata; class Mammalia; order Primates; family Cheirogaleidae; genus Cheirogaleus; species Cheirogaleus medius. Next base: position 2,928,368 of record VBSM01003143.1, read on the forward strand.
AACTTTAGACTAATCATTGAAGTTGAATGTGCATTGGGGAGTCAGCTAGTATGTGTTCACTGCCTGCTTTCAGCCTAGATCATTGATAAGTGGTGTACCTTTCATTAGATGATGATGTATTTTTAAAGGGCATGCCACACAGTATGGTTCCATAATGTCTGTACATTCGTCTAGTTAATGTTGGGTATCTCCATTGTTCTTTTGGAGATGTATGGTTCCTAGCATTTTATCGTTTTATGCTTTCAACCCCATGCCAGAAAGACATGTAACTAATAGTAGCAGGACTTTTGTTGTTCGATGTTGGGTTTTTTTGTTTTAATTGATGCTTTTATTTATAGTTTCCTAAAATAATATTTAATAACATTTAGTGCTTCAATTCATTAGACTAATCATTTCCCCAATTGATACATGAAAAAGAATTTATTTTCTTTTTCAGAATAAGTTTTACATCGAAACCAAGCTTAACAGAGACTTAAAAGATGACCTTATAAAGCTGTTTACGGAACATGTTGCAGAAAAGCACATTTACAGCCTAATGCGTAAGTAATCATTCAACTTAGAGGGATGAGATAATACTATCAGTTATCTTTCCTTTTTCTTTCTTTTTCTTTTTTTTAAAGTCTGTGAACACTGTCATATAAACCCCAATGTTGGCATCTTCTGAACCAGATAGCAGAAAGTGTTGAATCCCACCCTGTGAGAGACACAGGAATTGAAAATGTGACTTGAAGGTCACCCAATGAGCTTAGGAGCAGCTTAGCTAGGTCATGGGACATGCTTTTGTCTCTGGCCTGATGCTTGTTTTTTTTTTTTTTTTTTTTTTTTTCTTCCCTGACAATGGGGGATATAAGGAAATTCACTCCCAACTTTATTACCAATAACTCTAGAAGGAATGCAGTGTTGTGTCTTTGAAATGGTAGTACAGAATCCTCTATAATTTTTACTCTTTAGTGCAGAGATCCTTCTCTATTCTGACTCTGTCATTTACTAACTACGTATTTTAAGCAAGCTTTTTTTGCCTCTTGTGGCCCTGCATTTCCTCTTCTGTGAGTTAGGATTTCTACAATATTTAGCATGGCTACATAGCTTATTAATAAGCAGATCAAAATACCAAGCTCAGTTAGTTTCTCCTCCCCATTCTCATGTCCTCTGTCCCTTCACAGTAGGTGACATTTCACCCTGCCTTTCCTAAAAGAATATACTTTTCCAGATAGGGTTTAAGAAGTCTCTATAACCTAATGTCTCAGTGTCCTTTAAAAGCTCATTTTGTGCAACATACATAAAATCAATTTTTAGAATTTGGCGCATATTCAGATATGCAGAATGCATTTTTGCTCTCTTATTAATCATAGTTTCTATCACAATGAAGTTTTACCAGAATTTACAAAAGAATTGTTTTAAGTTTGACCACAAACTATTTTTTCATTTTTCATTTTAAATTAAGAGAAGGAATTGATAAACATTGGCCCAATTTATTTTAGAAAGGCAGGGTTTTCAGATAATAGTGTAGTTGAAGATATGTATTTTCAATATTACGTTCCCAAGAGATTCTAGAATCAGAATAGAGGCCTAGAATCTTAGGAGTATGACATGAATTTTTTTTTTTTTAAGGGTGGAGAGATGTTTAAAACATTATCTCATGAGATATCCCAGCTATTTATTATAACCACTTAAGTATTTCCTCTAGTGGTGATGTTTTCTTTTTGCTTTTGTTGCAAAATAGAGAACAGCATTTTGAAGTCTTCCTTGTTAAAATTCTATCTGGAAATGTTACCATGTGGTAGAAAAGCCTATTTATTTTGTAAATATGTTTTTATATTTACCAGTAATTTGGAAATTAATTTATTGGGCATATGCAAAAAGAATATTCAAAAGAATGTAGTAGCCCAGATCTGGTGAGAGAAAATATAAACAGATTATTTCTTCCCTTTGTTTATTATATAGTCTGGTTTTCAATAAAAATTATACTTAAAGGTGAAAATACTTTTTTTTTCCAAGTAAACTTATTTTGTAAATTGGATAAAACTGAGTTTATCACATACTTATTGAGCAATTACCAGGCATTATACTTAAGAGTACTTAAGAGTAAGGGATTTGTCCACATGTGGTTTTGTAAGGGGAAAAAAAAAAAGAAAATAAAAAAAATTAAATAAATAAAAAAAAGAGTAAGGGATACGAAAAGTAACTGCTAGGCTCGTTGTGTTGGGCTTCAGAACAAGGGGCTCTGTAGACGTTTAACTATGCTGTGTGGATGATCATCAAAAGGTTTTTAAACACACACACAGTTTATATGTGGTAGGACCTGTTCCATATACTTTACAAATATTAACTTAATTCTCACTACTCTAGAAGGTAGATACAGTCATCACCTCCATTTTATAGATGGAGAAACTGAAACAGAGAGAGGTTAAAATGAATTTAAACTAGAATAACACAGCTATTAAGGATTGACGTCTTGTCTCTAGTTATATATTTTCCTATCATTTACCCCTTTACTCCAACAAAACAAATAACTACACTCAATTCTTGTGACTTTCTAAAATCTGATCAGTAATTTCTTTCTTGTGGCTTCAGATACACTTGGAAATGCTAATGTTCCATTTATTATTGCTGTATAACAATATCATCCAAAAACATAGTGCTTAAAACAACAATAGTCTTTTATTTTGCTTTGCGATTTAGGGAGGGTTTGGTGGGGCATTTTATCTCTGCTCTGCTCTGCTCAGCACTGGCTGACGTGGCTCACCGGGAGGCTGGGGCTTTCCTTGTGGCTCATTCACGTGGCTGGTAAGTGGTGCTAGCTTTGGTTTCTCTCCTGTTTGCTCCAAGAATGATTATCAAAAGATATAGGAAATGGAAACTGCTAGTTTCTTAAGTCCTGGACTCAGAAACTGGCACAGTGTCACTTTTGCTGTATTTTACTGGGGAAGTGGTCACAGAGCCCAGATTCCAGGAGAGAAGACATGGATCCCTCCTCTCAATGGGGGATTCAAAAAATTTGGGGGCCATGTCTTAAAACCAAATAACAAGGCCAAGTGAACACCCTCTCTGCTAATAAAGAATTGATACTCAAATGCCCCATATTATTCATTAATATTATTCATTAATCAATGAGGACAATGACTTCTTATTGGAGGTAAAGCTTGTTTTCTATCACCTCCATGGTATAATCATTTATATATATATTTGCTTATAAAATAAAGTGGCTTCTGTTTTTGGCCAGTAGTAAAATTGTTTTCCTTTGAAATTAATTTTTAGTTTGAATTAAACTCTGAAAACATCAGAACTACTAGGATCTACGTGGATCAAGGTATCTACGTAGTATTGTTGTGTTGGTGATTCTGAACGAATGTGACAGAATAAATATGTAGCAATGGGGTCAGCTAATGGTAGAAATTTCCTGAAAAAATGTAATATGTTGGATTTTGTAGTAGAAGATTTATACTTCAGTTGGTGTAGACAGTTTTTAATGATTACATTTTAATACATTTCCTTAGGAAATTCTGCCTTTTAGTTAAAATGCTTGTAGTTTGAAATTTTTTGAAGTCAAGAGTTAGTTTTAGTTATGATTTTAAGAATTGCTTCTCAAACTAGTAAAGGAGAGAAGCCCCTGAGCAAGCCTGTAGCACTGAAGAATACTTGAATGAACAGAGAAGCTTGGTTCTGGTCTCAATTCAGGTATAAAAAAGTATGTGACTTTTAGCAAGGCACTTACTTAACCTGTCTAGACTTGAATGTTACAATCTGTGAAGAAAGAGATTAAGATTAGAAGTTATCTAGTTATCTAAAAGACTAGAATACTAGTTTTTAAACTGTATGGTTTGACATTTATAATCAGTGGGGTTGTTAGAGGATGCTTGTTTCTTTAATATATGATTTTTAGAAGAAAACTGCTAAGGGTAATATATTATATACTAGTTGCATATAAAAGCAGCATTTCAGTGGTGTTATGGTAAAATAGAAAGAGTACAGAATTTAGAGTAAAACACAAGTTCTGGAACCTCTTCTGCCACCAGCTAGCTCTGTGACTTCGTATTTTTCTTCTATTTTTATTACTTCTCAACCCCCATCATAGGAAAGCACTGTGACTTTGGATGACTTACTCAGTGATTTTTGTTTTGTTTTGTTTTTAGCCTCAGTTTCTTTATCTGTTTTATAAAAATAAGGTAGGTGATGATAAAGTTTGTGAGAAATTAAATTCTAAATTAAATAAAGCATGTAAGAATTAAACGTATGTAAATTTTCTGGCACCTGCTAAATACTCTTTCCTCTGTCAAGTTACCTCTCCTTCAAATTCCTATTTCCTTTCCCTTAAAAGGGGAGATTAACTAGAAAATCTTTTAAATTCCTGAAAGGAGTTTAGGTGGAGAGGATTTTAGTGAAATGTTATAACACTTTCTCAACTCCAGTAATCTTTTGTTGTTGAATGTAATTATTTTCAATTCATTTCAAATTAATTTATATACATTTTTATGTATATCTTTGTAGCATATTTATTTCTTCATAGCTTTCAAATTTGACATAGGTGATTATAGTTATGATAGGGGTTGTTTGTAAATGTATATACTTGCCACATAAGGAGTATGTGGTTGAATATGAAGAGTTAGTGGGAACAAGGCTAATTAAAGTCCAAAATGGTGAAAAAGTAGGAAGATGGATATATAGAGAGCGCTTGGATTTTGGGTACATATTGAAATTAGAACCTTGAGTAGAAGAGACTCTCAGAATCTAACATTTAGAATTTCAATAATTAAACATTGCATTTTAAAGCAAAAGATTTTCTGAAATACTTGACATTTTTCTTCTTTAAAATGTATCCATGCCATTCAAGATTGTAACTATCAACAGATGATAAAATTGGAAGGACAAACTTGAATAGTACACCTTTGATGACTTTCATCATATAAATTCAAATGAAACATTGTATGTTTGAAACTATAAAATTCTCATTGGCTTAGTGAAATGACGTTTCCATTTTTAGGAAGGCAGGGACAAAAGAAAATAAGTTTATATGATTTTGCAAGCCTAGCTTAGTGTAAAATCATGCCGGGTTTTTCATTATTAGTAAACTGCAGGTCTTTGAGAGATCAAAATGAACTATTTTAGGTTAGTAGTAGCTGTTGTATCCACTAAATAATGGAATTTGATTGTATCTCTTAGTAATGTTATCTAGAGGAATTACTCCTAATCATTTAAACATTTTATAAATGTTTATGTGGCAGTATGACAACTCAAAAGAAAACTGACTCTGTTGTCACGTTTAGAGTCAGGGTCATGTGGTTACCAAAGTCATGAAAATGAAAAAGATGGGCCATCATTATCTCTAGCCCTTAGCTTTCATAAGAAAAAAGTAGATGCAGCTGTAGTATTTGGAAAAGTGAGTTTCCGTCTCTGATCACAGTTACTAAAATTACCAGTATGTGTCTTTCAGAAAAATGCGAAGAGCCTCAAATATGATGACTTAGGGAAGGAGAAATGATTCAGGGGGGGTTATTTTATGATATTTTATTCCCCAAATGTAATTGAAGCACTTTCAGTTCACTTATTAAGTACCATGAATACCATTGCTTTTAGATAGCTTTACTTAACAACTACTCAGAAACTCCGTGAACTGATTCATTTCCTTTAGTGTTCAAGCAGACCTTCATGCATTTACCTGTTAGATTGAGCTCTGCTGTACTGGATTTTTTTTTTTTTAATTTCCTTAGTATATAAACTCTTGATTTGTCCTCTTGGACTGTTCTTTCTTACACTTGTTTACCCTTCAGTCTCTAGGTGAAATAGTAGTAGAGAAATCTTGACAATCAGATTAAGTTTACATTCTTTTTAACCCACTTTCTCTTCTTATTTCAGCTTTACTTCTAGAAGCCCAGTCAACACCATTTCAGGTCACACCTTCAACTATGGCAAATATTGTGAAAGGCCTGTATACTCTCAGACCAGGTAAATGTTCGTTACTTCTGTTGGAATTGGACCTATTTGTTTACATTGTAGCCTTACCCAAGAGGGCAGTGGTTCTATGTGTGTTTTGTGAGGCCTAATGGTATTTGGATTTGCTAGAACAAATTGAGTAGATATTCATCATTGTGAAATTTAAACTCAGAACTCACTTGGAACTCTTTTTCTACTTGTGAAAACCAACCAGTTTGGTTTTTGTAGGACCTGTGAGGGAAATACAAGAAATAATTTGTAGGATAAACATTGGATAAAATTGAATCTCATGTTTGGTCTGAATCTCTGTCTTTATTATTAGAGTGTTTCTCCTTCACTTTCTACCCCATGCTGCAAATATGCACAGACATACACATTCACAACTCCATCTTCTTGGGCCTATTATGTATCTTGCAAGGAATCTAGAAGTGTTGGTAAAGTAATAGTCATTTCATAAGGATGTTGTGGGGAGAGATATAATCAGAAGAACAGAGTCAAAAGCCAAAGATCACCGTATTCAAAGGCATGGCTTATAAATTATCTTAGTGTATGTATTTTAGAATAACAACATTGTGGATTTAAAATAATTGCAAGGTGCTTTTATATATGTCTTCCTGTTTGTAATCCAGAATCTCAAACTTGTCATAGAGTTGTCTAGCCAATTAGAAAATGTCTATGCAACAGAGATTATATAAATTGTCAGGGTAGAACATTATTCTACAACCCATAAACACAAGGGATGCTTTTTAGACAGTAATTACCTTTTCATGAAATTCTTTTGTTGTGTGAGGCTTAAATGAAATAAAACATGATGTAAAGAGCTTAACACAGTACCTAATAACATAATAAGCATGCAAACATTAACTGCTGTTACTACTATCAATTTGAGTTTAATGGCTATTTTATAGTATTTTAATTAATTGATGCTTGTTTGCCTAATTAACTTAAAAGACATGTCAAAATTTAGCTAAAATGGAAACCAAGTAAAAACTGTGGAACTGGCAGCATAGACTGTAATTTTAGAAACACCTTCTTAGGCTACTTTAAATGATTAGTGACTTCTGGAGTATTCAGATTTACTGTTACCTAAATTTATATCTAGGTCTTGAGCTCTATTCTTTATAATTTTTAACAGAAATTATTTGTATAAAGTAATTATTTGTATAACATAGCAAAAATATTTTATCCCATGTGTCCAATAAGCTGATATGTTCCTTTTTCTAGTTTCTCAGAATTTTGAAATTTATTTTACTGCAGTGTGATGAAAATGGCTCATGATTTTTTTGTATGTGCTAGGTTATGAATGATTTTTTTTCTTTTATGTTAGAAGGCATCCAAGTGTAGTATGACAAATTCTACCTCCCAAGTAGGCAGCTTTATCAGCTCTGGCTTTTATCATAAGTAACAAAATTGCAGAATAAAGCTAATCACTAAAGGCAGCAGAAATTGTAGATACATGTTTATCTAAAGCTATTTTATCCAGGTTCAAGCTCTTGTAATAGGATTTATGCTACTTGTGAGGAGAATTCTATGTTTGAGAATTGTCCTTTTGAAAAGGTGAATTTTATCACTGATTAACCTTTTGCTGCCCTAGGCATTTTCTGAGATACTTTTAAACAAATTTTGACATTTACATGTCTTGCCAGTGCCTATTATGTTCCTGGTTTATTAAAGCAATTTTATTCACCTGGTAGATTAAGATTAGAATATTTTAAAAGTTGAATTTTGAATGTAAAAGTTTATTCCGTTGCAGTGGTTCTCAAGTGCTAGTCTTTATATGACTGCATCTGAATCACCTAAGAGTTTTTCAAGCTGTAGATTCCTGGGCTCTAGTTCTTAGAGATTCTGATGACTTATCATTTTTGTTGTGTTTCTGTCTGGTCTTTAGAAGCTCAGTTTAGAAATAGTTTCAGCAATCCTATTCTACCTTTTTTCATTTAATACACACACTTTCTTTGTTTCTTTATCTTTATTTTAATAATCACCTGGAGTTCCATAAAATATCAGATAGGTTTGCCTTCTGCCAGCTCTGACTGGTTAGTGGTTCCTGGGAGCATGTTATTGAGACCTTTCTAAAGCCATATTTGAGCTGAGCTAGAAGGAGAGACACTATTGAAAATGTTTTGCCATGAGTTTGTGCAAGGTGAATGGTTTGGCCCTTGTAGTATTTGCTGTACTTATTTGCCATCTTTAACTTAACATATTCTCCTGTTAGACATATTTTTACTTGCACTTTCTTTACTTGACCATTGACATAGCATGCCACAGCATCAAACGAGGCTTTTTCTGGTTTAGGATTATTTACTCAGTTTATAGTTTTAAAAGTGGGCTTACTGAATTAAAGAGCATTGATATTTTTATGGTGTATATATATGTGTGTATATATATATGTATATACATGCATATGTATGTATATATCTCCAAAATGTTTTCCAAAAGGGAACATTTGAAAGGGCTAGATTGCTAGATCAAAACAATTCAAAAGGGATAACAGTGTTAATTGAGGACCACCAAGGAAGGAGAATACTGGTTTCATCATGCCCTTGATGCAGGTGGGTATTATTTATATTTAGTGTTCATTGAATAGAGGGAAGAGAGTATATTTATTTTAGCTTGAATTTTTTGAATATTAACAATTTTTGAATATTCTGTTTATTTTTTCTTGTGAATTATCTGGTCCTGTCTTTACTCATTTATTTGGTCTTACTGATACATACAAATTATTTATAATAAAGATACTAATTCATCTTTGTCATGTCTGGTGCAAATATTTCCCTGTGACTTCTCTTTGCCTTTTTATTCTCTATAGATTAGTCTCTTACTCTTTTTCTTAATAATTTGATAACCACTTAATTCTCTTTATATATATTTAATCTGTTCTAATTTAACATGGGTTAAAAAAGATTTTTATTTTCAAAGTACTAACCAGTTACCTCCAGCTCACTTATTAGATGTTCAGTCCCTACCCCCACCCTTTTTGTGGGTTGCTTCTTTTTTCCCTAGTATGTTTACTTATTATTACCTGTACTATTCTATTTTGGGGCAAGTATATTGTTTTATTAGGTCATTAAATATGAAATATCTGATTTCTAATCATAAGTTTAGTTTGTTATATCTCAAACAAGAAGCAGTACAATTAATCAAAGTATCAAAGTATGTGCCTAAACTATCAACACAGTTTTGCCATCTTAATGATTGCTTGCTTATGCCAGCAGCGAAGAAGCCTGGAGAGCAAGTGGTGATGAAATTGTGAAAGGCGTTTTCCACAGCTTGTTGAGAAATGAATATTTTTCCTCGTAAGAAGTGGTCCAAAGCCTGGAAAAAGTGGTTAGTCAGTTGGTGCAAGGTCAGGTGAATACGGTGGATGACAGAGAGTTACCAAGTCCAGTTTCTGTGGTTTGAACAGCATTATTTTTTGCAACATGTGGTCTTGCAAGAGGATTGGCCTGTCTCTATTGACCAGTCTTGGCTGCTTAATCACAAGCATCCTCATCATTTCATACAATTGGTTGCAGTAGACATATGCTGTAATTGATTGACCAGGTTTCATGAAGCTGTAGTAGATGATACGAGCTCTGGACCACCAAACAGACACTGGTAGCTTTTGCTGATGAATATTTAGTTTTGGACTGTGTTTCGGCACTTCATCTTTATCCAACCATTGTGCTGAACGCTTGCAGTTGTCGAAAAGAATCCATTTTTCATCACATGTCACAGTGTGGTATAGAAATGGTTTGCCTTTATGTCGTGACAGCAAAGAAAAGCAAGCTTACAGACGATTGCTCCTCTGACGCTTGTTTAATTCGTGCAGAACCCATCTCTCCAGTTTCTTTATCTTGCTGATTTGTTTCACATGGTCTAATTATTGTTGTAATAGTAATGTCAAACCTTGCTGCTACTTCATCTGTAGGTTGAGATGGTTTCACTTCCACTACAGCTTTTAGCTCATCATTTATCCACCTTGATCTCAGGTCACCTGCATGGCTCGCTTTCAAGATTAAAATCACCAGATGGAACTTCTCAAACCATTGATGTACTGTGCATTCATTAGCCACATCCTTCCCAAACATTCTCATTGATATTTCAAGCTGTCTGTGCTGCATTGGTTCCACGATGTAACTCATATTCACCTTTTGACTTACCCATGGTTTCACAAAACTTGCTGTAAAAAAATTTTCTGAAAGATAATCATAAGCCAAAACATGCATTTGAAAGAGTGAGGAGGTACCTTCACAATAAAAAGAAAAAAAAACCCAAGAAGTGTGAAAGTGAAATGTCAGAGATATCAACTGTGTCAAAGTTAGTACTTAAGGAAATCGGACATTCCATACTTAATAACCTAATAATAAATGGCTAATAGGGCTGGTATTTCTACCAAGCCCCTTCCCTCCAAGTCCCCTCCCATCCAGAATTCTTTGGTAATCTCATACATGTTTTCCTCCATATTTAGAATTTTCTATAAGATTAATTTAAAAATTTCCTGGGGATTTTTATTAAATTCTGTTAAATCAGTAAAATGTAAAAATATCTGCTTTCTTCATACTATAAATACTTTTTAGAAAGGAAATTTAACTTCTTTGTTATGTTCTTTACTAGAATGAGATTGCATTAATTTTTTCCCATTTTAAATTTCCCGGTTTAATATACTTTTACTCTTTGAACAAAAGAAAACTTTCCCTTTTGCATTTCATTTAATTTTTCTATATGATTTTCTTAATGAATCTTTTCGTTCCCTCACAGAGTGGGTTCAGATGGCTCCAACTTTATTTTCTAAATTTATTCCAAACATTCTTCCTCCGGCCGTGGAATCTGAACTTTCTGAATATGCTGCTCAAGATCAGAAACTTCAAAGAGAACTTATACAGAATGGTTTTACAAGGCAAGTTGCTTTTTTTTGCTTTAGCGACAAAGTATATCCATTTCCCTAGGCCAGTTTGGCTCGGCAGGGGAGAGATGTCAAGGTTCTTAGAATGGAGACTAACTCTCCAAGAGTCAAAGGTGCTGATGCCACTGTAAGAGGTAGTTAGCTCCTTGTCTGCAGAAATTTGAAGCTGGGTTTTGATTTTTGTGGAAGTAGCTCTTCATTACATGCATTTTGAAAAAGGGATTTTCTCCTTGTGTGAGCAGTTAGTTGGGCAACCTCCAAGAGCTATTCCAGCTTTGATTGTCTCCTGTTAGTCCTCAGCATGTGGGAAAACATTGTAGAGATTTTATGATCAGTTACAATGTATTTTTATGACTACCCTGGCAAAGAGGCTTTAAATTCTATATTTCATGTTTTCACTTCTGCTCTAAATTCTAGTTGTTTCTTTAAAATTGGGGTATTTCTTTATACATGTCTAGAAAATTTGCCTCCCTTGGTTTTGATATATACACTTAGCTCATTTTTCTATATTTTTTGCTACTTATCATGGCGATATCCCAGAAAATCTTACAAAGTATATTTTTCAACTGAAATACATTAATATAAAATTTTTGTCATTCCCTTTGGGAAAACACCCTGTTACATTACCAGATCATTTAAGTAATACCTTACATTTTCATAATCTATAGTCTTAGCACTTTTGCATGTCTTCTGTTATTTGGATCTCTGACATTCAGGAAGAAAGTTGTGGAAAGGAATATGCCTGGCGTTTCTTATGCATAGTTGTGTCTACACATAGAAGGTTGAGTATTGACTCACTCATCTGGCTAGGGCAGGGGATGGATATTTATCTTTCAAAGGTTCTGAGGCCAAACTGAATTTCAGAAAAATTAGCCTTGACTAGGATCACTGTCACTAAGTCTCCAGTTTCGGCACAGATTAGGAAAGAAAGCAGACAATTTATTTGTTGGTCCATGGATTGGCATTTATTCCCTTTTTGTGTCCTGTGTTTGTGTGGTAGTGGGAGCACTGAGTCATCACTGATCATTTATACCCTCACTGGCACCTTACGTAGGAAAGGCTAAGTGAAGCTGTATAGATGGGCCTAGAACACCCGGCTTACTGTGGCTAGGAGAAGGAAGGGCCAATAGGAAATGCTGGAATGTCCATAGCTAGTTTCTCCTGCATGTGGAGGGGTTGAGTATATTAATTGCAATATTTCTGACATTGATTGCAGAACTTCTTAATTATTAATAGAGTGGTATTATTTCCATACACAGAATGAGGCCATTTAATGCCATATTAATTTTATTTATTCACTTTTGAAGACTAATTAGTATATTTACGTGGCTCAGACGTCAAAATGATATAAGAAGTATACAATGAGAAGTTTTACACTCACCTGTCTGTCTACTCCCATCCCATCAAATGACCATTTTTATTAGTTTCTTGTGATTCCTTGTGGTATTTTTTTTTACATACAGATACAGGCAAGCACAATATCTGTCCTTATTTTTATTTCTTACACATTCCATTGTGCAGATATAGTATAATTTATTTAACCCGTCCCTGGTAACTGGCTAGTTGAATTACCGTGTTATCCTGAAAATAAGACCTACTCATAAAATAAGCCCTAGCAGGATTTCTAAGCATTTGTGCAATATAAGCCCTACCCCAAAAATAAAACCTAGTGATGGGCGTGGCTACGCAGCGTATCTGCACAACCCATGCATTTCGTCGTGGAGCAGTAAAGAAGACAGCAGCCCTTCTCATCTGCTCCATGAGAGCTCTACTGCTTGACATGAGAGATTGGGGCCAGTGGTTCTAAAGGAAATAGAGTTGTAAGAAATTCAGGATGGAATTCGGGGTTTGGAGAGTTATGATGATGTTCCAGAAGAAGAGAACTTAACTATATTCGAATAAATGTAGATTGTTTTACCGTACTTAAAAAAAATAACACATCCCCTGAAAATAAGCCCTAGGGTGTCTTCTTGAGGAAAAATAAATATAAGACCCTGTCTTATTTTCAGGGAAACATGGTATTTCTAGTCTTTTGCTATTACAGGCAGCCTAACCTTATATGTGGATAATTTGGGGCCTGTTGCAGGTAAATTCACAGAAGTGGGAAAGCTGGGTCAAGAGTACATGTGGTTGTAATTTTGATTAATATTACCAAATTGCCCTTCGTAGTGGATTCTGCCATTTCGCATATTCACCAGCAAAGTTTGAAAGTGCCTGTTCTTTGTGGCCTGGTTTGTACAGTATGTTGTTATGCTTTTGGATTTTCAACAATGCAGCAGGTAAAAATTACTTACTCAGAATTGTTTTAATTTGCATTTTTCTTACTATAAGTAAAGCAGAACATACTTTCATGTTTGCATTTCTTTTTCTGCAAACTGCCTGTTAAAGTCCTTTGCTCATTTTTCTATTTGTTAGTCTTTTTTTTCTTGATTTCGAAGAACTCTTTCTATAGTAAAGAAATTGTTTGTGCAAGACAAATATTTTTGTCAATTTGTCTTTGCCTATAGGTGGTTTTTTGTTTTGTTATATAGAAGTCATACAGAAGTATTTTTAATTTTTGTCTACTATATCAGATTTTCAGGTTTTTTTGTGGCTTATGTATTTTGAATTAGAGTTAAAACTTTTTCTTTAAATATTTTTAAATAAATACAAAATCTGACCATAATCTTGTTTTTTTTCTAAGCTCACCATAATTTTGAAGTCTTTTATGCTTTTATTCATGGTTTTGTTTTTTATTATAGTTGCCTTTCACTTTTGACTTTCATTCATGTTGTATTTTAATGTTTGCTTTTAATTTGGGATGAGCTTATTACTACCTTAAAACAAAAAAACAGTCTTCTTGTGCTCGCTTCGGCAGCACATATACTAAAACAAAAAACAGTCTTCTGAAAACTTTTGTGTGAAGCAGTGTAGGAATATAGCTCTTGTGGCCTTCTCTGAGCATCTTGAGTTTGCCTTCTGGAACAATGTGTGGACTGTGTAAACGTGTCCAGAGACACTTCCCTAATTCTAATTTTGGAACTGGAATAAGAGAACATGGTGTAGGACTGCTTGGTGTATAGTGGGTCTTGTGTCAGATTTGCTTGGGATGAGATAAGTAACTAAGTCCTTAAATAGCCTCAGGTAACATCACCTTTGTACATGAAGGACTCACATGGCATTGTTCACCTAAGGCCCAGTGGGTTCCATTCAGGGAAATACCTTGGATTTTTGGTGTAAGGTGGAATTCTTGATTACAGCTTCTGGCTGAGATTTAAATGTTAGGCAGTATTTGAAGAGGTGATAAAATTAAAATGTTTTATTTTACAAACTTAATGGGGCCATTTTATAATTAAATTAAAACTTTATTTTATACATTTACTGTAAGGATTAAACTCTGCCTCAAAAATTATTCTGACAGGTACTTTGCACAAAGTAGGCCCTGCCAAAGCTAACCTTCTCATGCCTGCTTCTGAGCTTACTCATACTGGCCAGAAAGGACTTGCACATGCCATACTTAGAAGCTAATGGAAAGGCTGTCTCTGCTGTTTTGCATGGATCTTCTTTGATCGCTGTTTGGCTAGGATTCTTTTGGAAGAAGTGGTTTCCAGTGATGCAAAAAAATTTGAGAGTATAGTATAGGCTATCTAATAAGAATTCTGTTACTTGCTATTCTGATATGAGCAGTCATTTTATGGTTTATGCCTAACTAGCCCATGATTCCTGTCTGATGTTGTAAACTACTTTTTCATGTAAGATGATGTTCTGCTTATGATGTGGGCATCCGAAATAGGTAGCACACAGCTTTAATGTGGAGGGTGCAGAGTAAGTCTTTGAAATAATATGTGAATATTGTCAAATTTATCCTCTTTTGCAGTTAATGGACAGATTCTCATTTGAGCTGGAATTTTTGTGAAACATAACGTTTAGGTGTATGGAAATACAAGGTAGATTTATTTCAAAGCTAGAATTAACATATAAAAGCAATATTTTCTTTTTCTCTCTCAAGACATAATTGAATTGGTTGGGGAGGGGCTGGTGTCTGTTGTCAAAGATCACTGTGGAAGATGATCACTAGCTCTAAAGTGACCTAGGTAAGAAGAACCTATGTCTTTTAGCTGAGAGGGTCACCCCAAAATTTGGGCCTTTTCATTTAGTAATGGGTCTAGTTTTCAGATAGCTTTCCAGACTTCTGGAATTAGATAACATCTTTGGCAGCACTTTTGTACATCACATTTATATTCTTTTTTCCTGCTTCCTGTTGTTTTCACATCTGCATTTTTCTCCTGTTATGTTTGCATGTTCACTTTTTATTTAACCTTAGAAGGGTGGTAATGAAGGTTGTGTCTAAAAGTTGAGGTTGCAGATATAAAATTCTCTTCTTTTTTGATCATTAACTTATTTGTTTCAGAATATCTAGTGACTGCTACTGTGATGATACAAGCATAAATATTATAACAATGTATGACACTCAGTTGGCTTTGGCTAGGTGTAGTGTTAACAATAGAGGTATTTAAAAAGTGGCATGAGGGCCAATCTGTTTAGAGAGCTTTAGTCTGCCAAAGGCTAGTTCATGCGAAATGTTGTGCCTGGAGAAAAACCTTTCAGAGGTCACGTGATGTGTCCTCTTTCTGCTAGTCATAAATAAGGCTCTTCACTCAGCCTAGCAAGAGGTTTCTGCCCTGGTCCTAAACATAACCAGAGAAAGAAAGTAGGGAACTTTGGTTATCTGGGAGATTATTCAAAAGCAGGAAATAATGATCTGGGATAGCATTTTAATCTATCTGTGGGACTATTTATGAATTATTCACTGATTTGTTAATTCAACAAATATTTATTGTGTCTTCTGTGTGCTAGACAGTGCTTTAGGTACTGGGTTGAACAAGACAGGCAAAGTTCCTGTTTTTGTGGAACTTATGCTCTAATGTTGGGAGAAAACTAATTTGAAGTAACAATAAGTACTTTGAAGAAATTGAAACAGAATGGGATAGAGAGTGAGTGATGGGCATGTGTGGGGGCTATTCCAGCCAGCGTGTAAGGTAATGCCTTCTGAGGAGGTGACGGTCCAGCCAGTGCATAGACGGTGGGGAGACTGTGCAGCTGCCTGGGGAAGGGAGAGTGTTGCAGGCAGAGATGATAGTAAGTACAAAGGTGCTGACATGTCCTAGGGATGGAGAGCCAAGCTAGCTGAAGTGAAATGAACAGAGATGGAAGATGAGGTTGGAGAGGTAGGCAGGAGCCATGTAACAGGGCTGGGAAAATGGATTAGAATTGATTTTCAACTGTAATGGGAAGCCACTGAACTAATCTTGTTTATACCTTTACGTAAGATCGCTCTGGCTCTTGTCTGAACTAACAATAAGGTTCATGCAGTTGTGTAGAGAAGCGAATGATAGTGGCTTGGATTGGGATTATAGCAGTGGAGTTGGTGAGGAGTAGTTGATTTTGGATAATGTTTTAGGTCAGAATGCTCCAGAGTGAGGGGAAGAGGAGAATCAAGGATGACAGGGGACTTTGGCCCAAGTAGTTGGGTGGATGGGGGTGCTGTTCATCGAAATGGAAGACTGAGGAAGCAGTGGGGATGGGGTAGAGCCAGCATCATATTCTGGCTGTGGTGAACTGGCAGTAAGTATATCTAGTCATCCAGGGACATGGTGACGAGGCAGTGGGACCTACAAATCTGGAGTGTAGGGAGGAAATCAGAGCTGGGTATAGAAATCTGGGAGGCTTTGGCATGTGGAAAGTATTTAAAGCATGGGGCTGGTATGATCACCATCCTAGACTAAGAAGAATATCCATGGAGAAGAAAAGATGGCCAAGGAGAGACTGTGGGGCAGATCCAACAGAGGAGACTAGAAAGGGAGGGTGGAAGGAAGGTCAGGAGTGTGTCAAAGCTAAAGGAAAAAAATGTTTCAGGAAGGAAGAGATCAACTGTAAAAATTCTGCTAAGAGACTGAGAAAAAAGCTAGTGAGTTGGTCATTATTACTCACTACTTAAGTATTTTAGTCATTTATCTGGATTATTGTCTGAGAAGCTAGAGAGACAAAAATAGGATTGATATGTAGCACAGGCCCTACTCAGAACTTCTATTGTCTTAGCTCTAAAGTGGAACTGGAACTTCCTCCATATGTATTTGAGGATGAACTGGTTAATATATGTAAAGGTTCTTGTTCTTCCACCTGCAAAAAGGGTATTAAGATACATTAAGATTGTGAGATTTTTTCCAAAGGCTTTACACAGTTTTCGTTTCAAAATAGGAATTTTAGGGGAAGAATTTTAGTTACCCTCTCTGTTTTGTATTTGAAATTTGCCTTAATATGTGCAGGTAAGGATGTTGACAGCAGAATCCAGGTTTATCTTCAAAGATGTATTTTAGTCTGAACCCATTTCTAGAACTTGGTGTAAACTGTCTTTATAGATGGTCCTTCCTTCATTTAATTGCTTCCTATATTAAAAAGACAGCTCTCTTTAGCTAAGAATATTGAAGTTATAAATGACTCAGTTTATGTTTAAGTTTAATGTCTAATATAAAATATGTTATTGGATTAGAACTTGAAATATCTACTATATTTCCATTATCAAATATGTCAATTCGTTTCTCCTGTTTTGGTGTGTAAAGTCAGTTGTTGACTGTGTCTTCTTTTCTTATCCCTAGAGGTGACCAGTCCCGGAAGAGAGCCGGGGATGAGTTGGCTTATAGTAAGTAATGATGTTCCTTCCATCTTGATAGTTTTGTGATGTAAGGCAGCCAGTGGTGATAACTGTGCAGTGAATGTGATCGTATCCATGGTGTTCTTGATGGTGTTCTCATAAGGCATGATGTGTGATCAAGGTCAGGCTGTTCTGCAAGTTGTGGCAGCTCTGAAGGCCAGTTGGTGGTGGGGTTCTCAGGCAGTTGTCAAGAGGCCACCAGAATCTTTAGTCTCTGTTAGGATAAGATAATGATGATCATGGCCCCTTGCACTGCCCTTCAAGCCACATGGTTTTAAGGGATTGGGGAAGGGGTGAGAAAAGTGTGTTAAATAAACAGATTTCTGCCATTATCGAATGCTGTCTGCAGTTCATACTGTTTCCTCTTCTGTTGTGTTTTCAGACAGCTCATCAGCATGTGCAAGTTCCAGAGGGTACAGATAGTGAATGTAGTGAAAGTACTTTCCTTCCTGAAAAGAGGACACACTGGAGCTACAGAGACTGTATTCAGAGCACAGCGGGGGCCTGCAGACACTCAGGAGCTCTGTCACAAGCTGTTCTTGGAAGAGGATGTTGGACTTTTTACTTTGGTTTGTAATTTTAAAAAACAAAAAACTAACAAAAAAAAAGAAAACATAAAAACAGTTGCTGCTAGACTTGGGGGTGATTTTGAAATGGGACAATCTTTTAATGAGTTTATGTATAGATTCTGTGAGGAACAAGCATCTTGGAAAGTGTGACCATTGCTAAGTGAAATTCAACAGCCAAAATCAGCAGCTTCCTCCAAAAATATAAAAGCAGAAGAATTTTTTTTTTTTTTGGAAGCACTTGTTTTGTTCATTTGTGGACTTGGCACTTCGGCATATTGCTTTCACCTGTCAAGATATCTTTTGCTTTAAAACCAAGCAGATCATTACAATACAGTATTTTTCACCCATAATCAAAACAACCCCCTTTAAAAGAGTTGGTCTTTGTTTAGCATTAGAAAGTCTTGTTAAAGGAAAATGCTAACTCTGCTTTTGCTAGAATGTTATCCCCTGTCAGTTCACAACTTTTTTCTACTCTGTGCCTTGAGCTTTGTGCACTTTGCAACTGTGTAACCATGTTGTCAAACTCACAAATGCCTCCTGGAGAAGTTTATGGTATCCCAGACTAACCCACAAAGATGGCAGGTGTGACTTTGTAGCAGGATGCTGATTAAGTTGGAAAATAGAAACCTGTTTCACATTGGTCAGATTTGCCCCTGCTTTGCCAGAGCGTGTTCATATTAATATTGGGGACCAACTCTTGTAGAGCATTTCCATTCTCTCTGTCACTTAACATGATTTCGCCAGCTGCTGTAGGATTGGCCGTACTCTAGTTTAGGGGCGGGCAGTACTTCAGCACTAAAGCTCCCCTTCGAACGTCGTTGTTGAGAGGCTGCTTCCTGTGATGCTCTAGGAAGCAGATACGGTTATTAAATCCAAATATAATCAGTTGTATGGGATTTCTGATCCATTTCATTTTAAATGAGTGAGATAATTACTTTTAAAAAGTCTGCAGTCTGCATCTTTTAAACATTATATTTGAGAGTAATAGAGAAGAAGTGGCACTACTGTTTTGAGACTCCCTTCCAGCTGTGGCAAAGCTATATTTTGTTTCTCCCCACCCACACTGCTTCTTAGTTCTTCATAAAAGTCTCTGAAGTTTATTCTAGCTGTTTTCAAAAGACAAAAATAGAAAAGTGTGGCAAGGGAAAAATACTTTTTCTTCTCACTTTGATTGAATCTAAATTGAGCATAGACTTCACTCTATTGGGCTATGTCAGACTAATAGTATTTACCTCTTCAGAGAACTTGAGGAGAAAAAAGATATACCAGGGACACTGCCACACTTCTGATTTGCAGGTCTTTCATACAGCTGCCTCTGTATGAGTCCAGTTTGTCATTTTGGGGGTGTGGGGCAGGTAGGAGAGTTAGAAGTGGGATCCTGGGAGCAAGTCAGTCATCTGATAGTAGAAGTCCTTGATTTGTAAAATTATTATGCAGAGAAGTAAAAGTAAAGGTTGTCAGATTTATTTTTTTTAAGTACTTATTGACCAGAGTTGGTGGATTTTGTGGAGGACTTTAACTGGACTCATTTAACTTTGTAAACATCTTGGATTGTATTGATGAACACTGAATTACTGTAAGAATTTATGCAGGCTCTCACTATGACCTGTACAGTTTGATTGATTGTATGGTTTGATTGGCTACACCAGTAACATTCTAGTATCACAGAAGAATTCCATTTTATCATGATGATCAAATTTTACTTTTCTCAATGGAATGCTTGCTGCAGGTTTATAAATAACACCTGGAATGGAAGTCGCTCTTGAGTGGTTTTAATAATAATTCTGCAAGGAGTAAAATTGGAACATTTCTTTAAATGTGGATGAATTCTTCAGGATCCTAATATTTACCCAAGTGCTTTTTGTGGGAGAGAGCATTCTTTTGTGGCCAAAACCAGAAGCACTTTCCCTATAAAAGCATTGCATTATGATGTGAATTAGTATTAAAATCTTTGGATGCTTTTGCATTATTAAGTTAATGGAGAAATTTTATATTCTTTTAATTATTGTGTATGTATTAACAAAAGGTGAAGTAAAGTTTGCAAAATTTAATTTCTCTAGATTTTTGCACAGTGACTGCAGCCAGCTATGGGTCAGGGCTGGGTACTACAGAGCCACGGTTGGAAGGTACTCTAGAAAGGTGTACACATTGTCCCAGTGCGTGCGTCCTGCTCGTTACTCATCTTGACCCCCTGAGGTACATTGCAGTATAAAGAACCTATTTCTTTGAAATTGACTTTGCTTATTTATTGGGATTCTTGACAGAATTCTTAGTTTGCAGCATGAGAGGAAGTAAAATTTTCCGCTCTCCCCCCACCATCTTTTATTGACCAAACACTATTTACCGGAAAGTATTTTCTTCTTGTGTGTTCTTGTATTCTTGCCAGTACAGTATACAGTTTTTCTGCCCCAGTGAAATCCTGGCTTTTGTACCAAATTATTGAAGGCCCAAATCATTGAAGACAGAAAATTATACACATAGATTCATTGTCAGGTTAGTCAACACATGCAATTGATTTGGCTTAACTGACGAGTATGTCTGTGCAGCCTGAAACTAAAAAGAAAGCCAGGTCAGTCATCTTTAAATAATAACGTGAAAGTAAATAGATCTTAATTGTTTTGAGAGATGGTACATATGTTAAAGGTAGGCCTTAAGCTTCAGTAACTATCAATTTCATGACCTTTGTTATCACAGCTGTACCCTAACCCGACAGGAATTACTACTGTTTTCTGTGGGGCAGAAAGCAAAACCTGGTATTGTGACTATTAGCCTAATATAGTTCTTATAAGAAGAAACACAAACCTGAGTGCACAAACACAAACCTGAGTTGTGCATTGTTAAATTTTGTAGAAATGTTACTTTTTTCTGCCCCTTTTATAAGTTTGTAGCAGTTACCTTCACTTTCTTTGAGGTCTAGGATGAAAGCTAATTTGTGGGTAGATGAGACTGCAGAAGAGTGGATGCTCAGACCTGTATAGCTGCCACTCCCTTGCTGTATGCCATGCTTTCTGTTGGGTTGCAAATTTGCACACATGAATAATTCCTCAGGAAGAGTTTGCACGTGCATCACCTCGCAATAGTCTGTACTGTGACCGAACAAGGGATTTGAGCGTTTTTCAGAGCAAAAGTATAACTTCTAAGTGGTGGTCCGTACATGTACTAGCAAAGGTAATGGTGATCTAGCAAACAAAATTGGTTTCTGCAGTTATAAAGTGAGCAGGCACACTTGTATCATAGTATTTAAATAATCCTGCTTAATCTCCCTTTAAACAGAGTAACCCTTCCAGATTTTATCTTATTATTGAGGGTGGCTGTCTTTTCTTCTATTTTTTTCTGATTTATAGCAGTTAATTATTTCCGTGATTATTATGCAAAAGACATTGCCCTTGAGCTAAAATTTGTTTAATAAGCAGCTATTATTAAAATAACTGAGCATTGTTTTATGAATATACACTAATCTGAGATACTAAAAAGCTTTACAACTAAAAAGCAAAACAAAAAACCTACATTAGCTATCCAGCCATTGTTTGGATGTTTTGAGTTGACTTTTTACAGTGTCTCATTGGCTTTTTAGCTTGGAATATTATGTTTACTTTAATCCCAGTCTAGGCCTCTTAAGGGGACCTAAAAATTAAAAGTCAGAATGTCAGTCCCTTGACTGACACCTATAAGAGGTTTATAGGACCTTTTTGGTTGTGATTACTGTTTTCAATAAGACTGTATAAGATGACGTTCACTTGTATCAGAAGTTAAAATGGAGGTTGTAGGAGTTCATGGAGAAATTGCTCTCCTGTTATTTTCATTACCTTGTTGAAATTCATCCTAGTTTCTGGCTATCAGAATATGTGAAGGGAGCTATGTTCTTTTCCAAGTGAAATGATTACTCTTCTGTCTCTATGGTTGATTAACTGAAGTCGTCACTGACACTTTCCCTCCTCCACTGGCCAAGATCCTATTTTGAAACTCTCTTCAGAGCTGAGTGGAATGAGTTACATACACTGTTTCTGCTTGTTGTTGGAGTGGCTATGGGAGAATTAAAGAAAATGCTAATTGGAGACTTATTCTTATGGGAACCTAGTATATATTGCACCCCTACTGGTTGAAAATTATTTTCATTTCTGGTTGGACTGCATTGTTTAGAAAAATGTTAATGGCTTACAATTCTGGGAAATTTATAGTGTGACTCTGGGGTTAAGAATTCTATGGTTTGGAAAAAATAAATATTTTGTATTAATTCTCACATGTCATTTCAATGTTGTGACTGTGTACCAAATGCAATAAGACTGTGGATAATCTCTTAGAAGGGTGTGTTTTGTTAAACAGATGGCAATTTACTTGCTCTCATTAGTCCTATTTGTCAATATTACAGCCATGCACTTCAGGAGAAATTATTCAAATGTGAAGTTGTGGGAGCTATGGCTAGAAACAGGAATCCATATGAATAATTTGGAGGTCAAGTATAGACAAAAGGCTTTTGCCACCCACCAGCACAGCCAGAGCAAGGATGAAGCAATGAAGTCTAGTCCCTGGTGGTGCTTGTTTGTCAGAAATTGTGGTGAGCTCAGAACAGGGTGTTCTGTACATCAATTCTTTTATTAATCCAAGAAAAACAAAATGGTGGATGACACTCTTATTGACCTGGGATACAAAGCCACTGACTTTGGCTCTTGACCTTTAACTCTTGGTGGGTTTTGAATCACTCCTTCTGTATTAGGGTGTGTGCTATCACTCTAAAACGTGGTTAATGAAATAAATCTTGTACAGATGTCCTTGGCCTTGTTATGTTATATTATAAGCCTTGTACAGATGTTCTTGGCCTTGATATGTGGTTCACTGGAACTTTGTTATTAATAGAGAACATTAGATTTTGCTTACAGTATATTCATAATGCCTCCAAAATGATAACCACATTCAGCACATCTGTTGCCATAGTTAATTAGCCTGCAGGGTGAATGTCGATCTTGACCTCTGTGCCACTGACAAAAAAAACAGTGCGTGTGGTGTGTGTAAACCACACACATTTATATGTTATATATTCTATATACATATATAGTATGTATACATATATCGGTGTATATATAGGTTTTTTTTCCTAACACTGGTATAGTTTCTTTCTTTTGTGGGCTTTTAATCAAAACTTTCAGACTTTGGGGTATTTTTGCATGTGTTGTACCATGCTTTTTCTATAATCCTTTGTGTTTTCTTGCTATGAAATTAATAATATCCCCTAGGTTTTTTTGTAACCTTACTTTATGATTCTAGTTTTTCTTGCTGTCTCTTTAGAAGTGTCCTTTCTTACAGTGTTTCAGAATTCTAATTCTCATCCCCCCCTTTTTTTTTAACCTTAGCTCTATTGTAATGTTATCTACTTTTTTGCTTACCACATATAGAATTCAGTGACTTTATCTTTTCTTTTTATATTTAAATCATCTGACAGTTTCCCTTTTCACTCTCCCCCAACTCCCCAGCCAAATAAGGTACTACTTAAACCCTCTCCCTTCTTTTAACAGATTTTTTTTAACTGAAACAAAAACCAAAAACGTTTTTATTAGAACCAGTTCTGTGTATGTATTTTTATGTATTTATTTTGTCTATGGCCTGTTTCTCAGTAATCCAGAACTCTAAAACATCTGGAATTTCAAAAACATGATAGTAGAAAAAATATAACCCAGAGAATCTGAGAGCAAAGGTTTACCTCAGCTTAACTAGTTGTGTTTTTGGGTTATTTTTTTTTTTTTGAAACTGCTTCCCCATATTAATATTAAGCCCTCCTCCCTCCTTAAATTATTAGTGGTAGAGAGCCAGTAAGGTGTAATGATTCTAAACTTTCTAATAATGCTCTTAAGTGTCTAATAATATACCTCAAAATATATAAAGAACAAATGGACACAACTACAAGGAAAAATAGATCAATCTACCAATATAATGGGCACAGAAGACCAAATTATTAAGATAATTAAGAATATAGATTTAAATAGCATAGCTAGTAAATTTGATCTGATGGATATACAGTCTTTCCATATCCTTGGGGGATTAGTTCCAGAATCTCTGCCCACAGATACCAAGATCCACCCATAGTCAGCCCTCTGTATATGTGGTTTTCATATCCTGTGAATACTGCATTTTTGATCCACCTTTGGTTGTGGACTCAGAACCCAAAGATGTGGAGGGCTGACTGCGTTTATTGAAAAAAATCTGTGTATAAGTGGACCCACAAAGTGTAAACCATGTTGTTCAAGGGTCAACTATATGTACACATATATACACACACAGATATATTTTAAAAATTGCACTTTTCAGTAGGAAAATAAGCATTTTTTTTTGCAAACCAAAACTAACAATGTATTATTTAAAGTATAATAAATCATGGCCAAGTTGAATTTATCTTAGGAATGCAAGATTGGCTTAATATTAGAAAATCAATTAATGTGACTCATTAATGGATTACAGTTTTGTGATCAAATTGTCTATGAAAATTCAAGGAATCTATAAGGCAAATTAGAATACTTAAGAGTTTATCAAGGGAATAGTGGGAGGGCAGAGCAAGATGGCGGACAAGAAAAACCGCCAGCCAGAGCGTCTCTGCAAAAAAGACAGATTTTAGAAGAAAGT
>VBSM01003143.1:2960347-3002146 GCA_008086735.1 Cheirogaleus medius
GGGGGGGGGGGAGGCACAGGGGCTCATAAGCACTTGGTAACAAGAACATTAGACCATGGGAGACATGTCAGGTCTCTTTGAATTAATACAAAAATTCAGTTCAAAGCCAATCCAAATACCAAACAGTATTTATTTTTAATATAATTTAAAAACTTACATGCAAGTACAAACAGATAAGAATAGGAAAATCTTTATTGAAAGAGGAAAAATAGAAGGAACTTGCTGTACCAAAAACTACATCACTTTAAAAAAAAATGCAGTTAAAACAGTTACACTGGTGTGCACATAGACAAGTTAATGGAAAGTAGTTTAAAAAATAAAAACAAACTCAAATACTTTTAAGAATTTAGAGTATGTTAAAGGTGGCTTTTTGAAATTCTGGCTATGATGGATTATTTAATGAAAGGTGCTGTTGTTATAAATGGAGAGAGACCCTGAAACAGAATTTATCTAAGCTGTGCCCAGATTGCTGAGCCAGGGAAACCCTGAAAGAATGTGTGTTGTTTAAAGCTACTAATGTTTGAGTTGATTTGTTACACAGCAATGGATAACTATTACATACCTGGCAGGTATGATTCCTTTCATACCATTCACCAAAAGAAATTCCAGGTGGACTAAAAATTAAAGAAGAATTGTGAAAACTAGAAGACAATGTTGGAGGGGTTGGGGAAGTTTAGTCTAAGGATACAAGCAATGGCATGAAACAGGAACGCCTGTGGAAAGCCACTCATCTGCCTTTGAACTCCATAGAGTGCTCACCCCCAGCACGTGTGTGTGTGTGTGTGTGTGTATTTTTAAATGTTTAAATTTGAACATATGCTATTATACTAATATACATAAGAAGAAATAGAAAATAAAAAGATGAGGTAAAAATGTTTTAAAATATTGTTTGTGGTATTTGTGGTTAAAAAAAACTGCTCTTTATAAAATTTTATTTTCTTTTAGTGAGAACCATATGATTAAAAACTGCTTTGTTTTTGAAACTCCTAGTTTTAACACTTTATAAAAACAATGTTCTGGTCTTTAAGTTTATTTTAATGCGTGGTTTCAATGGCTGCTATAGCAGGAAAAACCACTTCATTAAGCTCTGTGGCTCTGAACATGGCCCTGCTTACTGAAAAAGTTTTCCAATTCCATCCACCAATTTTGCAAAGGTATTTGTGAGATTTTTATAATAAATTTACATCTTCCTCGATGTCAGAAACAACATTTCCCATTGTTGTTCTTGCTGAATAATTAGAGGTGTTGCATTTTTACTATTACTAACAAATGCGTTCAAACTCTACTGAAACTTAATTTTGAATCTCGTTTCCCAAGTTTAAGTGTGCACTTTTAAGAGTTTTTATGACGGTTTTGGGCAACATGTTTTCATCAAGCTGGAAACGTTTCTAACCACTTCAAAATGCTCTTAACATGAATCTCTTTTGGAAAAATAAGTACTTTCTTGCTCATGGTTAGTAGGTCATCTTTACCTTGAAGGGTTGGATAAAGCCTGTTCATTCTTTTACAGATTACCTTCTAGAGTACATATTACTTACAGACAGTTGTCACCATAGAAAAGGTTGGCAGATTCAAACATTTCTTTTTATCAATAAACATATAACATCTTTAAGTTTGACAGTATTTTTAAACGTTACTATGAGATAACCAGCAAACCTCTTGGGGGGTTAGATTTGTTCATCTCATTATAAACTATTGTAAGGGTGTTCTTGCGTAAGACAGTAAGATCTGTACATCCAGCTGGCTGGGGGTGGGGCATACAACTACAGTGTCTGGAAGGGAACAGTGCCCCTGTCGATCACTCAGCACGGGAGCTCTCGCCACTGCTTTAAGAGTTCCTTGCTCACTCCTACGTGCTGCCTGAGCGCTTGGCGTGTGGCCTGTGTGCGTATTAGGTATCGGGAAGGCTTCTTTACTCTTAAAAAACATGTTTTCTTCCTGCACCTCAGTAGATCATCTTGTTCACTTTGGAGACCACTGGCTTAAACAATAAGGGAATTTATTCCCTCACAGAAGCCCCAAGGTTGGGCAGTTCCAGGGTCAGTAAATACAGCAGCTAGTTGACATCACCACGTCCTGGGTTTTTCCCAGGTGTCTGCTCTGCCAGCCTCAGTATTTTAGCTGTCCTCATATTGCGTTCCTCAGGGTCGTCACTTGGCTGCTCAGATGTGATGACAACCAGTCGAAGAAGAGGACTTTTGTTCCTTAGCATGTGTTTTTTAAGAGCAGTGACACTTTATGGAAGCACACCAGCCTATCTCTCGGCCCTCCCCAGCTACCGGCTAGGGAAGCACAGTGCAGAATCCGGGCCCCACCGCAATCGGACCTGCACGTCCACTTTCTCCGAGGCCTTGCTGCTGCCTCGCCTCAGAAGTCCTGGGTTTGACAAGTGTGTCTCTCTGGGGAAGGTTTCTCTCCAAGTGGTTGCCGCCTCGTTTCTAAACCTCCTAGACCAGCAATTCCTAGCCCTGCTGGGGCTAGCCACTGTGGCAGCACTATCAACTAGTGTGAAGTCAAATGGAGCTCTTGGGAAGACTGAGGGTAGTGTTTTTCAGCCAACTGGGTGCTTTTAATGTGAGTGTACTTTGCTGGCCATATAACTGAGAACGCTTCTTAGAACGTTTGTGCTTCCTGTTTCCCCAGGCCTTCATCTGTCCTCTAGCCCTTGAAGTCAGGAAGGCAGAAGTCATGATCTCTGTTTGGGTGTGGTGGCAAGACTTGGGCTTTGGATTATAAGTGAGCAGGGTTCAGCCTCAGCTCTGCTCTTTCCTAGTGATGTGCTTTGGGCAGCTTACTTGTCTGAGCCTCAGTTTCCCCTATGTAAAGCAGGGATAATTCCACCCAGCTATGGAGTGTTGTGAGGATGAAAGGAGAGACTGCACAGAAGTTGCCCAGCACAGAGCCGGGTGCTGAGCAGGCACCCAGGAAAGGCCAGCTCTCTCCCAAGCCCAAGGCCAAGGCCACACACCTATTGCTAGTCCAGGCAAGCCCAAGTGGGGTCTCCGCCGTACAAAAGAAGAGGCCTGGGTGACTTAGTAGGATCCTTTCTCTAATCCTCAAGACCATCTGCCAGATAAAATGACTCCTTTTAAGGAGGTTGATCCCCAGTTCTCTCTGCCTGTGACCTGTCACCATGACCAGTCAAGTTTTGGGGCTGCTCTTTTGTGAAGATAAAGTCACATCCTAAGGGAAGGTGCTCGGCTTCCTGTGTGCAATGGCTGTTGGATATGTCTCAGATTTGCCCAACAGCTATACCACAAGAGGTTTCATAAAAGCCAAGGCTGGAACTGAATTTTACTCAACATCATTCGAGTTTGATTTTTTTATTTTAGCAAAAGCCTGTTGCAGCTCCTCCGATTTGGACCTCACGCAGGCTTTGAGAAGCATCATGGCCCAGGGAAGAGACGGCTTGGTGAACAGATGGCTTCTCCTTTGGGGACCAAAGGCTGAAAAATGACACAACGTATTGTTTAAACCAACCGTCTTCTCCATGAGATGAGACGCATTAAAGCACCAAGCAGTAACAGTTGTGCCTAAACATTGCTCACCCTTCATACAAGGTGACAGCGGGATTCGGGCCTGCAATATTTGGAGAAAGAAACAGAGTGGAGATCTGAAGACATGTGGAGCAGACCAAAGAAATGTTTTATCTCAAATGGGGTGTTTTTTGTTTTTGTTTGTTATGAGGCCGACTTCTTGAACCTGTGGTGTTGAAATAGAAGTTTGACGGAGTTTGGGGCCCACTCCCCAGGGCAGAAGCTGAGAAGGAGGGGACAGGTCTTTTCCTGGGTGCCTTTTGGTTTTAGGTGCAACTGATAGAATTACCAGATCCACTTGGAAAGAAAGCCGAAGTCTATTGGCTTCCAAACCCCATGGGCCCTGGGAAGAAGGGATAAATCTTCCTTTCAGAAGAATTCCAAATAACCAATGTAGAAAGAATAGGGGGAAATAGCCATCAATTACATGACAGTAATAGTGGCTACAGACAAGATCAACTGATGAACACTGGATTAGTGGGTGAAAGTTTAAGGAGAAAGAGAATAGTTGCATATCCTGTTGCAAAATACTGCTTCATTGCCTTGGTGGTCCTAAACATATATCTGTGAGTTTCTTGGTTTTGATGAATGGACCACAGTTATGTACAGTTTTAAAACCAGGGGAAGCTGGGTGAGGGATTTACAGAAACTCTGTGCTATTGTTGCCACACCTTCTATAAATCTAAAATTACTCAAAATATTTTTTTTAGTCTTATGAGTTTCTCAGAGGCTTATAAAGGGATATGAAATACCAGTTCTCACAGGAATCTGAGCCTCTAATTCCTCTTTCAGAAGCCACCAGAGAGCAGCAGTAACTCCAACGTGCAGGTGGCTGATGGGCCTGATGGCCGAGTTGTAAGTTCATAAAAAAAAATTTGTTTCAAGATGATTTAAATGTTTTTCTTTAAACCAAAGGGTTGGCACTTAAGCTGGTGTGCGAATTCACCTGTGCTTTGCTGGCAGTGTTATCTTGCTGGCTTTGACCGTGCAGTTTTGGCTTCCCATCAGGGACTGGAGAATTGAATTGACATTTATATAGCTTTGGCCAAAACGTCATTGCAGCGGGTTGGGGGAAGCTTTGGAAGCAGGGCATTTGAAGTCCCTGGGAGCCGGTCTCCTGTAGCCTGAGATCTTCCCTGGGCGAGGAAGCGGCTTGCACTCTCCCCTCAGGCTTTCCAAGGATGACCTGGTTGTGGTCAGACTCGCCCACGTCTCCACAGACCTGGAGTTTCCGAGTCTATGGAAAACCCTGCTAGATCCCGCAGATGATCCCAGGTGGCGATGTGAAGTGTGGGATTGCTTCAGAGCTACACACACAGTGAGGAGGAGATTAAGGCACCGGGCCCATCTGCCAATACAGGAAGGACATCAAAGGCAAGAAAGCGGGCACGGGAGGGCTTTCTCCTGGGGGTGCTGGCTTATGGGCAAGGGCGCCTTGGAAGAAATATGGGAACGAACATCCAAGTGAGAGGCAGGTGCTATGGGGAAGATTAGATGCAAAAGCACTTTTGAGAGAAGACTGTCGGTCACATCAGGCCCTGGCCATGTCCACCTGGGCAGGCCACCTTGGGCTAGAGCCAGGGCTTAGGAGAGCCCTCATGGGCAGGAGACACGAAGGACCTGGAGACCCGAAGGCGAAGGGAGTGAGCAAGTGGCAGAGCTGGGACATCGGCCAGGACTTCTGAGAGGCAGCACAGTGCAATTGAAAGAATAGAAGCTTCAGACTCAGGGGTACCTGTGGGGTCAGCTGGCTCCAGGCCCTGTGAGTTGTGTGTTCCTGTGTGGGTCACGTCAGCTCCTGGGCCTCAGCTTCTGCTGTGAAACCAGAGTCCTGCCTTCACTTGTGCCCTGGCTGCATGTTTCTCACCTTCAGGTCTCAGAATAACAACGGCCCCCCCTGTTACTGCGTCCACTTACTATTTACTGAGTGCTTACTGCGTGCCTGGCAC
Source organism: Cheirogaleus medius (assembly GCA_008086735.1). Classification (NCBI taxonomy): domain Eukaryota; kingdom Metazoa; phylum Chordata; class Mammalia; order Primates; family Cheirogaleidae; genus Cheirogaleus; species Cheirogaleus medius. Next base: position 2,965,833 of record VBSM01003143.1, read on the forward strand.
TGTGCAGCGCTCTGGGTCTATTGTCTCATCTCATTCAACAGCTGCATTTTCCAGTGAAAACGCCGGAGCTCACAGCCATGGAGCGACCTGCCCAGCGTCACCCAGCTGTGGCATAGCGGCTGGTTCTTAACGATCACACACTGTCAAGGGTTAAGGGCTTCAAGATGTGACCATAACACATGGCCTGGCTGAGCAGGCACCCAGTAAGTGTCCACTTCCTCCCTGTGGCTGCAGATCAAGCTGTGCTCCACCATGGCTCAGCTGCCTGGATGGCAGAGGAGCCCAAGGGCCACGAACTCAGCTTCCCTGTGACCTGCAGGCCATCTCTGTGTCAGCAGCATTCTCTGTTGGGCAGTGTCCCCTAAGCTCTGAGTGATCTCTGGGCCTGTAGACAGAACCCCAGGAGGAGGGAGGTGCAAGACCAGGCTTTTGGGACACATGGAGGGAGAAGTACCCTGCAGGGCTGTCAAAAGCAGGATGTCTCAGCAGGGCCAGAGACTCCCTAAGCTAAAGTGACATAATTGAGTGGCTAATCATTATTTGCTATGGAGAAGGAGAGAGATGCAAGCCGAGGTCAAACATACAGAGAGCTCATCCTAGAATCTGGGTCAGACTAGGAATTTTGCCTCCACCACCATTCACTAGGCCAGTCTCTGAGCCACTCTGACCTCCAGTCTCTTCATCTACCAAACAAAGAAATTGGCCCATGGTTGTGGACACTGTTGTTAGGGTCTACTCAGCTTCCGTTTGCTATTCTTATAATTTGGGGGAACTACTTCTCCCTGGTCAACATAGTTTTGGGGGCCTGCTGGTGAAGGGTTTCTTCCTCCCTCAGCCAGCAGATGGGGGTGTAACCCGAGCCAATCAGGCCCTTTCTCCTGCAGTTGGGATTGTGTTTGGGGCAATTTGAAGTCTGCAAAGGGGAAGAGCCAGCTCTTCCCGAGAACATAGACACCCAGAGACTATGCTGGGGCCCCTGGAGCTGTCTGATGCTTGCCCTCCGAAGGCTTCAGTGCCACAATGGCCTTTTCTTTTTCATCTTAAAGGGTGAGGGTCAGTGTGCTGCTTGCAGGCCATGTATGGGATGTCCTGGGTGCAATTGCTTTCCATCTAACCCCCTTCCTGTGAGTGGGGTCTTCGTTATCCGCTTTGGAGCATTTATTTGCAAACAAATAAATGAATACATTTAAAAGGTGGTGGCTTGCCAGTGTCTTCCCTCCTCTGCATTTTCTCCCTGTGAAGAAGGGTGAGACTGGGTTGATCACTGAACCAGGGATCCTGGGATGGAGTGCCCAGGGACACAGTCCCGAAGGACCCCTGACCCTGGTCACCACCTGGCCGAGAAACCCAGGTGTCCCCTCACCCTGGCGTTGCAGGGGCACCTGCCCACCTCCAAGCAAGCCAGAGCAGTGTGCTCTGGGGAGCGAATGCCTGCGCGCTGGTGGTGACATGTCTCTCGAAGCCCTGGTCCACACCATTTAATGAACTGCAAAACGGTCCAGCCGCGTCCCCTCCAGCTGACCGCCTGCGAATTGCCTTCGCCCCGTTGCCTGGCAGGGTGGAAAACGTGTTTCCATCTCCAGGCTGCAGCGCGTGCATTTCTGCCTCCGCAGCGGGAGCTCCGGGCTGCGTCTCCCGGGCTGCGAGGGGACCCGTGTGCCCCGGGAAGGAGTGGGCATGTGATGGCCCTTGCCCACACATAGCAGACTCCCAGGGACTGGGGGGGGGGCAGGGGTGAGGGCAGCCTCAGTTTCTCTTCTCTAAACGAGGCGCCCGCGGAGTGAGCCCTAGCCGTGTGCACTTCTCACGCTTCCTTTCGCCCAGGGGCGGGCGCTGCCGCTCGTCCCTCCGTTTTCCACGTGAGCTGCGTTGCTGGGTCCTGAGCAGGGCTGTCTGGCTCCAGGGGCACTTCCGGTGCACTGGTGGCGCTGTGAGGCCAGCCTCCCTGTTGTCCTCGGGGCCCTGCCCTCTGACCGCACCCCGTGCCCAGCCACACTGGTCATGGTGGCACCGTAGGTTCCACCTACATACTTGGAGGGCTGCTCGGGGCCTCCTTGTCCATCCCTGGCTTCTACCTGGTGAGCAGGAGAGCAGTGAGAACCGGATGCTGCTGGGTCACCTTGGTAGTGTGCAGTCTGTGTGCCAGTTAGGAGGACAGGCTTCCACGCTCTGCCACCGCAGCCGTGTGACTCTGGTCTCTGTCCCCCACCAATACACTGGGGGATGCCTGCTGCTAGAAACGAGGCTAGTGCTAGCACTGGGGAAAATGGCAGTAGCTACAATTACGGTGAGTTTAGATGACTTTTTTCTTTAAAGAAAAGCAGTTATCACTTAGTGTTGAAAAACCAGCAGCAATTACTATCATACTGCCTAGCCAAAGCCCATTATTTAAGTTGCCTTTTAACTTTCTCTTCTTTGGGCTAAAATTAGATTCTTGTTTTCTCTTTAACTCGATAAACAAGTCACTGAGCAGCCTCCACGTATTAGATTAGACGATCTCCATGGTAATCTGGAGTGGCCACCTCTGATTAAATCTGTGCCCGGCCTCTGTCCAAGGCTGCAGTCCCTGAAAGGAGTCCTTGTGCAAAGACACGGAGGCTTTCAATTATCGAGGGCTTCTGTGGTCGGGCTGCGCGCTGAGCACTTCGTGTACAAGCGGGCACTGATGACCAAGACAGCCCCACAAGGCAGCTACTAACATTTCAACCTCATTTTGTAGACGGGGTAAGTGGGGTTCAGAGGAATACAGTGACTCATCCGAAGCCCCTCAGATACAGGAAATAGAGCTGGTTTTGACTCGGGTCTGACCCGGGGAGTGGCACGGCGGGAATGAGGCTCTGAGCCACCTCTGCATGTCAGCACGTTAACAGCAGGCAAACCTCACCCCCAAATGCTGCTCAGACTGGCTCATTTGGCAGCGTCCTCGGACTGGAGCTGAAATGCTGTTAACTCAGCGTGGCAGCCTTGGGCGCCCAATTCTGGTCTAATTGGCCCTGATGGGCAGTTAGAGATGTGATTAACAAAGCAGGGAAGGAGTTAGCACCTGACTGCTAAGTGGGCAGGCAGCCTCTTCCCAAGCAAGGAGTCGGTGGGACTGGGAGCTTGGGAGCTCTGTGATGGATGGGGGTCCCGACGGCATGGTGGGGCAGGGCGGGCCAGGGTGGCTTAGGTCTGGGTGCAGAGGTGAATCTCAAGTTTCTCCCTTGTCTGCTCAGAAACGGAGTGAGGGGGTGGGGAACATAAATTCAGCCCCAAGGAGTCAGGAAGGACCCAAGAGACACACACTGAGCAGCCTGCATCACCCCATGTCCCCCACAGCTAACCCTGGGAAGTAGGTGCTCTGATTATTCCCAGTTTTCAGATGACGTCTGAGGCTCAGAGAGGTACCCGGTGTCACACAGCCAGTAGGTGGCAGAGCCGAGATGGCCAGACCCAAATCAGAGCCCCGCCTGGAACTAGACCCCAGCCCCGGAGCCACGCTTCTTCCTGAAGACCCCACTGGGCTGAGACCCCACCACCTGGCCTGCGTCTACTTTGCTGACTAAAAGAGCTGCCTGCCCAAAGCCTGGGTTCCCTTAATGGCAACTGAGCTTCCTCTTGCTGCAAGAGTCCAGAGCCTTATGTCACTGCTGCCCCCCACCCACTGGGCCATTTCCTAGAGCCGTGCCCAGGTCCTGGCATCGCCTGGCCTGGGGCCCATGGCCAGCCGGCTGCCCTTTTGTTTCCTCACCGGCAAGAAAGGGGGCTCCTAAACTTCAGTGTGCAGAACCGTCACTAAGGGAGCTCATAAGTAATGCAGCTTTCCCCCCAACCCCAGCCCTCCCCACCTCCCCGAGACTCTGACTCTGTAGGTCTGGAGCAGGAACCGGAAACCCGCATTTCAGCCTCATGCTCCAGGTGACCCGGATGTGCTTGACAGTTCCACCATACGATGGACAAGTAGGCTAGATTAGGTCTCGAGTTCTAACTTCTATATTGTGTGCAAGTTGTCAGAATCAGAATGGAGTCACTAATGTCAAACAAAACGCTGACAAACAGAGCCCAGGCAGGCTAGGAAGTGAGAGACGCTCTCACATATGCATGCCTCATGACAAAAACTAGCACAAAAGATCTGCAAAACCACAACCTTGCGCAACCTTACACAAAAAGTACTTCCGCAAAGACATTTGCTCAGCAACTGCCTGTCCAAACTTGGACTGGTATCACCCTTGTTATTGATCTGTATAGCTGAGGATAATTATAACATTTCAAAACAATCATGTTATCCTCATATCTTCCCTTTAAAACCCTCTCTGAATATGCGCATTCCCATTGCAATGCTCTGTTCTCACATAACATCCTTAGGGAGTCTCCCAGTTTGTTATTTAGGTTGACAGTTGTCTAACAGAAGACTAATTCTTAAGTCAAGTTTGTACTTTTCAACTGGAATTCACGCTGCTTTCCCCGCCCCTCAGTGCTCCCGGCCTCCGGGACAGGGATCCATCCAGGCCCCCCGTCCCCTTGCCACAGCTCGGGCAGGGATGCCACATCTTGGTGGCCTATCAGTCCCAGGGAGCTTGCTGTCTGCTGGCGCAGGGTGCGGTGATTACCCAGCTAGCTGGCAACGGGGTGGGGGCTTTGGCATGGAACCCCCCAAGAGCCCTCTGCAATCAAGGGCTTAGGTTAATGGGCATACATAGGATTCTTGATATCCTCCAATAAATGGAATTTGAAAGATGGCTTGGGTAACCAGGCCAGCCCACTCATCTCCCAGGGAAGGAGGCTGGACGGGAGGGCAAGGCTCACCACCATGGGTCTTGAATGCCAGAGCAGGGACTCTCTGTCATTCACAGACAACATGAGCATTACCTGCAGATCTCTGACCAAAGTGCCCTGTTGAGAGGGTTTGAGGGCCTGGCGCAGACTTCGGGCAGGGCTTGAACCTTGCTGGGTGGAGTCTCCCGTGTGCCACCCTCTACCTGGCCTCCCTGGGGCTCCCTACTGTGAGGCTCTCGGGAGGAAGCAGAGCAAGAGCTAGGAAGAGTGGACAACACTCTGGGGACAGGCTGGACTAGCTCAAGGAGCACCAGGAAGGGGCCGCCTGGCAAGCATAGCCCAGGTGGGCACCAAGCCACATCAGCAGCTGCTTGGAATTCTCTCCGCAGACACATGACTGACCTGGCATGGACAATGACAGCAGACTGACGCCAAAGGCAGGTCCGAGGGACACCAGTCTTCCAGAGTCAGGAGGAGTCCTCATCCTCACCCTCATGCGAGCAGCCTCTCTTTCTTGAGTGCTGTGTTAAGCTCTCTCTTTGCACACCTGATCTCATTTCCCCCTCCAGCTCTCTTTGCACACCTGATCTCATTTCCCCAGTAGCTCTGTGAGGCTCAGAGAGGTTAGACACTAGTCTAGGGTCACACAGCCAGCAAGCATGGATGCAAACCATGTGCTCTGGCACTCATCAAGTTAGTTGTTCATGCAGCAATTATTTATTGAATGTCTATTGTGTGCCAGGTACTGTCCTTGCAACCAGTGGCGGCCCTAAAACTCCCAAGCACAGGTCTAGGGCTCCAGCATCAGTCCCATGTCACCTTCTGGCCCTAGTCCCTGGGTAGGCTGCAGGGTCTGTTTGTTGCCAGAGAGGCAAACCCCCACTTCAGCCTGTGGAACGTGGCAGAGGAACAGTCTTCCAAACCTCCCGTCAGGCTCAGGCAGGTGCCTTTGTCAGGGGAGAGCTAATCCCCACCTGCAGCTGCCCTCTGAGCGAGGCTGCCAGTGTCAGGAAAACCCGCAGGCCGGGTCTGGCGCACGCAGAGGGGTGGACGCAGGTCTCAGCCTCTCCTGGCGAGGATTCTAAGTCTCCCTGGACAGCGTTCCGGCTCTTGCTATTGGGGCCACCCAGGATTCTCATTGCCTTCATCTGATACTTGCTTCCACCCTCCCCAGAACCCCAGAATCCCCTGCCTCTCGCCAAGCTCAAAAGGCACACCTGGAGTGCAGGAGACGCGCTCCCCAGACCAGACTTTTCCAGTTAACTCACCTCCGCCCCCACTCTCTGCTCAACGAGCCTGAGCTTCCACTCAGAGCAGGGATTACTGTGGAGCCGTGGCAAGAGCCGCGCCATCCAAATCAGTAGCCACTAGGCACGTGGGGCTCTCTAATTAAATTTAAATTTTGACTCCATGAAACTCCCACTGAGTGCTCAGGACGGCATCTGGTCATTTCCACTTCCCCGTCTCTTTTCCAGGAGGTCGAGGGCTCATGAACTTCCTCTCATGAAAATTGGCACGTGTGTGTGTGCACTCGCACACACATATTTTTAACTTTTTAGGAAGACCACCCCATGCAGATGCATCCTTCCGTTAGTTTACTAGGCCTGTAGTTCAGAGAAAGGAATCTCAGAGTGAGATCCTTTCACGTACAGTTGGGGAAACAGAAGCCCAGAGGGGGAAAGGGACTAGCCCAGGGTCACACAGCAGCCTAGCGTCAGGATCAGGCTTCCTGATTCCTTGTCTAGAATGATTCTCTGGAACTCAAGGTAGCAATGATCTGAGGTTTGAGTTATGGTCTGTGCCTGGGAGAGTTACAGGGTTGTTGAGAAGTCTGCAGAACCTTGACATTGGAGAAAGTGGAGGAAGTTGATCAATAGCAATCAATTTCTACTGCTCAGCAGTCAAAGGGCAACTGTCAGAGGGACGAGGCTCCTGCCTGCAAATCTGCGGGTAGCCGAACCCCACATCTCCAACGCGGTGCCCTACATTTATTATTCTTGATTTAATCTCTTGTGTAGAAAGCACTCACATGGTTCCAAAATTTTAAAATATGAAAAAGCATATAGCAAATTTGTATCCTGCCAGATACAAGATCCTACCCAGAATCTCTTTTGTCCACAGGTAAGCAACCGTGTTAAATAGCTTCTCCCATCCTTCCAGATTATCTTTGTGTAGATGCAATGTGCAAATACATATGTACATTCCAAGTCCTCCCTCTCTATCCACTGTCCTTCACTTTTGCTTGGACAGCTCCTCCCTGCAGTGCAGAGAGCCTGTCCCCATTCATTTGTCCCAGTGGCATGACATTCCATTACGCTGATGGATCCAGCTAGTCCCATATGGGTAACCGTTTAGACTGTTTCAAATCTTTGGCTAATGTAGGTATCCTGGAAGGAGAATCCTGTGGAACATGAGCACGTTCATCTCTGGCATTAACCCCCAGGAGTGGAATCACTGGATAAAATAACATATGCACCTAAAATTTGGCTAGCTATTGCCAAATAAGTCTTAACCTTAGAGGTGATACCAATCAATTTAGACTCCTGCTACCATGTATGAGAAGGCCTGTCTACCCACAGCCCCACCAACAGACTGTGTTATTAAACTTTTGGATTACTCCAATCATATAGGCAAACTACAATATCTCAGTACGGTTCAATTTGCATTTCTCTAATTTTTTTAAGAGACAGGAATCTCGCTTTGTCACCTGGGCTGGAGTGCAATGGCATGATCACAGCTCCCTGAAGCCTTGCTTGGGCTCAAGCGATCCTCCCACCCCAGCCTCCTAAGTAGCTGGGTCTACAGGTGTGCACCACCATGCCCAACTACCGTGTTTCCCCGAAAATAAGACAGTGTCTTATATTTAGTTTTCCTCAAGAAGACACCCTAGGGCTTATTTTCAGGGGGTGTGTTATGTTTTTTAAGTATGGCACAACAATCTACATTTATTCAAATGTAGTTAAGTCATCTTCTTCTGGAACATCATAATAGTAAAATGGCAGCCACAGCTTTCCTTCTTCCCCCTGGCTCTATTTGTCAGGATTTTTTTTTTTTTTTTTAACAGAAGCGACTCCATCCTGATTCAGACAACTTTCACACATTCTTAGTACAAGACTCTACTGTACATAACTTGTTTGTGCACAGTAAAGCTCAGGTCATAGCAGTTCAGTGGCTATGAACAGGGTGGCAGGACGGCAACTGAGTCAGCAGCCAGGGTTCGAATCCTACCCCTTCACTTCCTAGCTGTGTGACCTTGGGCAAGTTACTCAGCCACTCTGAGTGGGTTTTCTCATATGTAAAATGGGGATGTTATTGGCTTCTGCTCCAAAGTGTTGTTTTGAGGATTCGAAGGGATAAATTGGTAAAGTGCACTGGAACCCTGGGAGGGGCCAGGCCCACAGACACACTTCTCCAGGTTAGTGCTGAGCTAGGTCATGAGCACTTAGGGTTTTCCCGATGCTCCAGGGATCGTGTAGGTACTCTCCCTCCACACTACAACCCCAAGACATAGCTACTGTCCTTAGCACCACTTAGCAGGTGAGGGAATTACCCACAGAGAGGTTAAGTGACTTGCCCCAGGTCACACAGTGAGGAAACAGAAGTGCTGGGCTTCAGACCCACATTTAACTGATTGCTGAGTCTGTTCCAGTGACCGTCCTGCTAAACAGTCTCTGACTGGGGGGCTGGATTCTCAAAGGCAGCGGTTCTCAAAGTATGTTCCTTGGACCACCAACAGCAGCATCTCAGAACACGGCAGAAATGCAATTTTGGGGGCCCTGTGGTCTGTGCCTGGATGGGGCTCTCTCAGCCCATGATCTGAGATTGTCTAAAAAGGATGTGGTCAGGGAGGGCTGACCTGGCCCCTGTCCCCCCAGGTTGCTCCTGAGACTTTTCCTCCCAGTAACCAGCCCTGTGCAAAGTGGTGTGGCCCCAGACACCATGCAGTTTTTAAAGAGAAGCACCCCCCTGGCTGACAGCTTGCTGCGAATGACTGCCAGCATCAGATGACAGGAATCAGGCCCCAGTGAGAGCATCTGCCAGAGCTCGGAGCTTCAAAGTCCCCAAGGGAAGGAAGGGGGAGGGAGGAGATGGGGAAATGCAAGCGTTGGCGGTGGCATGCTGGACCTGCAAGCACTTGGGCCTCCCTACACCTTCACATCACCTGGGCAGCGTCACAATACCCTGCACCTGGACCTCACCCCAGAACAACGAACCAGACCCTCTGGAGAGGACCCTGGGTGCTGATCGTTTATTAAGATCATTTTAAAGATCACACGGCATCCCCTGGAGATCGCGTTAAAATGTAGGTTCTGATCCAGTGGGTCCGGGGTGTAGCCCGAGTTTCTGCATTCTGACAAAGCTCATCAGTCACTTTGCCAAATGACCAATTTGTCTGTGTAACCAGGTTTCCTATTTGATTTGGTGAGTATGATATTTAGCAGCTTGTTAAATTTCATTCTTGCTCAAGAAATTTTATCAGCAGAAATCCCATTGTCAGGATTTCCTTTGAGAATTTTAGAGTTTATGCTAATTTTTCAGGTAAGATATTTCAATTCATTTGGATAATTTTATAATTGGCAAAATGATTCTTGCTGAATGGGCTGCTTTTGGTGTCCCTGGAGGTGTCCTCTCAGCCAGCCCTGGGGGGAGCATGTCCATATTAGGCAGGTCTTTGGGTGAGACTCTAACTGCCTCTGAGACCCGAAAATTCAACAGACTCTGTCTTCACCTCTTTTATATTGGGGGAATCTGCTGCTAAAAGTATTTGGAAACTAGATCTTTTTATCCAAAGGCTGCATTTGACATTTGAGAAGCATGAGGCTCAGAGAGGTCAAGCAACTTGCCCAAAGTTGCACAGCCCAGGCCATCAGCTCAGTTGGATGTTGGAGGCCCTGCAGTGCCAACTCATGGGCAGAGCCAGGCCCAGGGTTCAGCAGCCCCTGGTGCCCCAGGATCGCCTTCCTGGTGGTGGTGGTGGGGTCCCTCAGCTGACACACAGCCCAAGAGGCCGAGGGCAGGGGCCTGAGGAGTTTGGATTCTGCATCCTCCCTTCCCCCACCACCCTAGTGGCACTGACAGTCTCTTTCTCAGCGTTTCCTGGCCCCATCTTCCTCCATCTTGGCAGGGCAAGAAAGGCCACCTCTTAAACTTGGTCCCACTGAGGGTTTCGGAAGCCAGAGAACAGGTGCCTATGCCTGCCATACTCTGTCACCCTGTTCCTGAAGGGGACGGTCCTCCCCCTGTTATGAATGACTCTTGTGTTGGCCCCAAGGGAGCAGCAGCAACATCAAAGCTACAGTAGAGGCAGCGGCTGAGGAGGCCAGGTGCTGGCACCTTGGCCCTTACCTGGAGGACAAGCGCAGGCTCCGGTGGGGCTGGGCTGCCCCCCGCTCGTCGCAGGGGGAGCCTTGCTAGCAGGGGCAGAAGCATCCTGCAGGGGGGAGGGGAGCCGACAGGGGTGAAAAGCTGGTCCCAGAGCCACTTGCAGGAACTGACTGGCAAGACTTGAGCCCTGCCCCAGAAACCAGAAGGAGAGAGATGAGTTCTGCAGCCTTTGCTGAATAGGCACCTGCAGTCCCCAGGGCTACTTGTGACCCAGAGATCAACCCATTAGAGAGCCTGGGGCAGGACACACCTTCAGAAGTTCTTCTGGCCCAGGCCTCTGCCTTCGGGCGGGTCAGTAATACCATGTCCGTCACACAGAGGAGGCAACTGAGTCCCAAGAGGGGAGTCAGTAGAGGAGGAAGACAGCCCTGAACTGGCCCCACTTCTGACTCAGGGCTGGACTAGTGTCTCCAGGTGTCATTCCCATCTCACCTCCCCACTCCTCGTCTCCCAGTGGGAACACGGGGGACAGGGCAGGCCTCAAGGGCTAAACGAAGCTGGGGACATTGGAGTGGAAATGATGGGGAACCTTCTGCCGGGAATTTTGGGGCTGCAGCGGCTGCTGGGGACAGGGCTGGGCCTGCAACCCCTGGCTGAGCCCAGACCCACGGGGTGGGAGGCTCCTGCAGAGGGGACCCTGCAGGGACTGAAGGGACAGAAGGGCTCTGCTGGGGAGGGGACGAGGGTGCCCCGCAGGATGGCAGGTGGTTTGCCTCACGGTTTTCTGGGCAGCCCTGCCCACCCATCTCTGGACAACCCCCCATCCCATATGGACTGTTCTAGGGTCCCTGTCCCCAGCCAGGGCCAGGCACAGGCACCTGGACTTCAAAGCCTGGAGAGCTGAGCAGACCGGCCTCAGCATCTGGCTGCCTTTTGTCAACAGCCCCAGTGAGCAGAGCTGTGCCTCTCTTGTCCCCTAATTGGAGGTGGGATTTTTCTATTTCCGAGAGGCCTGTGCCAGGGAGGAAGGTAGGCGGCGTGGACTGCAAGTGGCCAGCCTGGGTGGAATGTTTTCCCAACCCTCATTTGAAAACTGAGCTGAAAAACAGAGCTCCCGCCTGACTCAGCGCCATTATCCCTAATTACATTCATGATGCACCAACCTCTGCCTTGAAAAGTTCCTATGGCAGCGACTGGAGCGTGATGCGCACGGCGAGGGAGGGAGAGGAGCGGTCTCGTGGCGGGCCTGCTTGCTCCCAGCGCGTAGTGTTGCAGCAGGCAGCACAGGCTCGGGGAGGGAAGCCCCTGGAAGGAGGCGCTGTGAGAGGGGCCTTGTCCCAGGGCGGGGAGGGGGGCGCAGGACGAGGCCTTCATTTCAGCCCCAAGGAGCCTGGGGGATGTGGGCTCTGCTCCGTGGCACCTTTGCGGGCTGGTCCCCGCCTCAGCTGGTCTCAGGTTGCTGCCCTCGGGGAGTTTCCGTTCTGAGGTAGAACACGTCAACTGGCGTGCACACAAAAAGCCTCCATCTCAGAAACATTCAGTGTGAGCTGAAGGTAGGCATGAACAATGACAAGGTAGCTCTTATAGGAAAGAATCCAAAAACATATTGACCGTACCCTATAAAGTGAAAAAAGCAGTTTATAAAACGGTGTGTTGGGTATGTCTCAGTCTGCTCAGGATGCTCTAAGGGAGCATCACAGACTGGGGGCTTAAACAACAGAAACTTATTTTCTCACAGTTCTGGAGGCCAAGATCAAGGTGCCAACAGGGTTGTTTCTGGGGAGGGCTCTCTTTCTAGCTTGCAGACAGCAGCCTTCTTGCTGTGTCCTCAGACGGCCTCTTCTCTCTGTGCCTGTGTGCAGAGAGACCTCTGGTGTCCCTTCCTTTTCTTATAAAGATACCAGTCCTAACGGAGTAGGGCCCAGCCCACTGACTTTATGGCCTCATTTAACCTTTTATGTCTCTAAAGGCCCTATCTCCAAATACAGTTAGGGCTTCAACATATGACTTGGGGGAGGGGCACGTAATTTAGTTCATAACAGAGTATGGTCTTGTTTGGATCAACAGGCGTATATATGTGCAACAGATTTGTTGTCGTCATTGCTTTTTGTAACAACCATGTTCTCAGAAGGGCGGATCTGGTCAGATAGACCCACTTTGGTCTGTGGATCCTTGGAGGGAGCTCCAGGTGTGGGGTGGAGCTGGGAAGCGTCAACTCACTTCATCTGGTGGGAGGTGGGCCGCCTTGGGGCTGCCAGGGCAGTTCTGGGAGTCAGGACTGAGGGAGGCCACCGCATGGGCAGGGGACTCCCATGTGTCTGGGAAAGCCGAAATGCCTGCGAGGATTTTCCATGGAAACTGGCAAAGCAGCTGGGTTCTGGGCATGGGTTAGTGGGGGTAGAAGCAGAGATGGCACATGGGGTGTGGGGGCCACAGTCGAGGGGGCCAGGAGCAGACGAAGCCTGGGAACAAGCAGGGGCAGGGGCTGCGGCTGTGAGGGGCTATGAGTTGGCATGGGCTTACCAACCGCACCTGGGTCTCTAAGGGGAAAGGGGCCCCAGTGCATATTAAATATTTTGATATTAGAAAAAGATCCAAACCATATCACCGCTCATGAATGGGATCAATGCCCCAGTGAGAGAGGCGAGGCCCCCTAGAGCCGTCCTTCCACCATGTGGGGACACAGAGAGAAGCGCCGTCCATAATCCAGAAAGCAGGCCCTCACCAGATGCTGAACCTGCTGGCAACTTGATCTTAGACTTCCTGGTCTCCAGAGCTGTGAGAAATGAGCTTCTGCTGTCTATAATCTGCCCAGTTGATGGTGTTTTGCTATAGCAGGCCGAGCAGACTAAGATAACTATTGAGCGCCCACTCTGTGCTAGGCACTGTTGTAGACACAGAGATAAACCAGATAGATGACTTTATTCTTCTAGCAGCGGATTAAAGAATTTAAAACACTAGCAAACCAAACAAAACAGGCCCAATTTGGCCCACAGCCCAGCAGGTTCTAACCTAGGCTGCCCCAGTGTTGTGGGTGGGGTGGGATGGGGTGGGCGTGGGCTTGGGGAGGAGAAAGGAGCTGGAAGGAGACTGGGTCGGGTGCTCCTGGTGGCCAGTGGGTGGAGGCTGGAGATGCTACTAAGAATCATACTGTGCCCGGGACACCGCACCCCAAAGAACGAACCAGCCCAAACCGTCAACAGTGCTTAGGGCGGGAAACCCTGGTGTATGTTGGGCTGGGTGATTGTTGCTTGTTCGAGATTGTTCTGTGTATTGTCGGACATACACACACACACACACGCCCTTAACTCAGAGCTAGCCAGAAGGAGATTGTCCCTTAATATCTAGCCTGGTGCCACCTCTTCATCTGAAACACGTTCAGGCCAGTTCCAAGCTGCCTGTTCCTCGTTCAGAAAACAATTTTTGGATCAAAGATGTTTCTACAAGTGTCGCCCCCTCTCCCCCCACTTCCTGCCTGTTCCCAGCCTCTCCTGGAGAAAAGTGCAACCTAAATATTGGTTATTATCATGGTGACAAGATTCCCAGGGGACTGTATCTGAACTGTTTCATCCCAAGTACGATCACCTGGGCTCTTCAGGAGAGAAGCAAACAGGCTCACCTCCTTTACGCGGAACACTTCCCATTCGGAACCCAGGCTCCTGTCCCCATCTCCTCCCCCCTGGCCACCAGGGCAGCAGGGCGGAGGGAGAGCCCACTCTCTCTAAGGGAGGACACACAGCCTGGCTGTCCTGGGCTCAGGGTCCTTAACAGTTTCCAGGGCTACTTCTCCATGAACCAGCACTCGCAGGAGTGCGTCTGCTGTATATTATTTGATTAGTCCCTCCAAGGGTATCTTAATTTCTCCTTTCCAGGCACGTACTCCAGCCAGATGGTTTGAGAAATTACATCTCTGGGCCTGCTCTAATAAGGCAATTATTCCAGCAGCACAGCAACAAGTCCTGAGCATGGTCACGGCCTTAATTTCCATCTGGGGTGAGAAAACACGGACATTTTGAGGAGCTGCAGCTTTCACATGATCCGTGCACAGAGAGAAAATCCAGGCAGGGCCATGACTCCGGGGCGCTGTTTGTTCTGTTCCCCCTCTCGTAGTCTTTGGAGATTTGGGAATGGCAAATGGGAATGAGCAAGGGATGGATCTGGAATCCCAGTTCTGCATGAAGTGTGTAGCTCTGAGAAAATGATATCGTCTCTCCAGACGCAGTCTCCTTATCTGTAAAATGGGTGTGATTAGAACCACTCTAAAAGTTTGGTGGACATCTGCTGTTTATTGGCTGCTCAACACTTCTTCTCCCTCTTTAGGTGACAGTTTCTTGACTTCCTTTTGGGGAATTACCTCTCCACTGTGTCCAACCCCAGAGGGATATAAACCAAAGTGTCCTGCCTGCTCCTGGCCAGGTTGGTCATATAAGAGTGATTCTAGGGACAGCCTCAGATGGGCCAGTGCTCCTCGTCCTGACAGGCAGGCCTGACTGGACTCCTGGGTGGTGCGGGTGCCTAGACCTAGGGGTCTGCCAGCTTCCAGGTCCTCTTCTGGTCCTATGTCTCCAGCCTTCTCGTCACGTCCACGAGCTAAACAGTACCCTTCTAACAGATGCTTCTTTGCTTACATTCTCCATGGTTAGTTTCTCTTACTTGCAACCAAAGAATCCTAAGTCATCCACAGGCTTGCTGGGAGATGGGAGAGAGCGAGTCTGTCATATAAGTGCCTGCCTCAGAGCCCGCATACATGGCACTCGGCCAACAGAGTTCTCTCCCAATCTCTGCTGGGGAAAACAGAGTTGATTAAGGTGGAGGAGATAGCCTGAGACAAGCCACCACTGGCAAGTCGAGGCTCTGTCTGGGTGAGGACTCTCCGCTTCCTTGCTTTGGTTCACCTGTTCTGGGAGACGACAACTGCCTTTCTCTCTGGGATCGTTTTCTCACTCCCTTCTGACTCCTTAGGGTGGTGGGGGGGATGCTCAGCGGAGGGGCTGGAAGGGGCCCTGCAAGTGGGGGCAGCTGGGCCCCAGAGGGGTGCCTGGCCACCTGCCCACCAGTTTGCCAAGCCTGCCCGCCTGCCCGCCTCCAGCACAGCAGCAGCGCCAGGGTGGTTTGGCGTTGCCTCTCTCTGTGCCCAGATGAGCTGCCTGGATCCTCATCGATTTTCCTAAAACTCAGAGAGGCAGGATTTGCCGGGGCCTGCCTGACAGCAGTCATATAACATCCAAGTGTGTCAGCAAGAAACAAACATTCACTGAGTTGCATTAAATGTGCAAAACCACTTCAGATCACTCACCTTTTTTTTCTTAAAAAAAAAAATCTATCTTGTGAGAAATGAAATTGCACTGTCTTAGAAAAGTACTGTCTTAGTCCATTTACTGTTGCTATAAAATAACACCTGAGGCTGGGGAATTTACGGTACTGCAGGCTGTACCAGAGGCACGGTCCTGGATCTGCCTCTGGCGAGGGCCTCAGGCTGCGCCCACTCGTGGCGGAAGGGGAAGGGGAGCCGGCACGTGCGGCCCGGCGGGAAGCAGGAGAGAGAAGAGGGAGGGGGCAGGCTCTTTTTAACAGCTGGCTCTCATGGAAACTAACCGTGAGAATTCACTCCCCCGAGGAAGGACATTAACCGATTCATAAGGGATCCGCCCCCATGACCCAGACACCTCCCACCAGGCCCCACCTCCAACACTAGGGACCAAATTTCAACAGGAGTTTGGGGGACAAACATCCACACTATAGCAAGTACAAAAAGGATATCACCAACACTTGTGTTTTCACCACTTAAGTTAATATCAGTTAACATCTTATCCTATTTTCTTCCACACTTAAAAAAAAATAAGCATTAGCAATGGAGGTAGAGTCCTGTTGGACTGTGCTGGCCAGCCCCAGTTCACTGCCCCACGCTCCCGAGTTAACCACAAGCCATGGATGCTTCCAGGCTGCCATGAGCACAATCTCGCTTTTCCCACCCAACGCTGTGCTTTTGAAATCAGTGTTGATATATGTGATCTAGATTCATACACAGACTTCCTTTAAGCTTCTGTGAAGCATTCTGTGCTGTGGACATCCCACTTTGTGATGACCGCTGGGCATTCAGGTGGTAAATCCCCCCACCCCTGTGCGGCTGTGCCTGCACCCGCCTCCCTGAGCACGGGTGTGAGTCTCTCTTGGAAGGAGACTGAGTGCATTTTCAGCTTTATGGGGTCCTGCCAGTGGCTGCCACTGTTTACTGCCTGGCTCTCCCTGCTGCTCTCTGTGTCTTACAGGGGGGTCCTCCTCTCTGATGATTGATGGCTTCTTCCACCTTCTGGCTTTGTCTCCCTCCCTCCCCTCACTCTTGCCTCTCCTGTGTCCTTTATTGGCCTGTCTTTTTCCTCTCTTCCCCACTTGGGGCACTCACCCAAGGCTCTGCTCAGGCCCCTCTAGTATTTGTTTATTCGGGGACCTCATGCTCCCAGAGCGAGGCGGACGTGGCTGAGATGCATCTCATCTGGCCAGCACGATGTTCTTGAAGCATTTTGAACCCAAACCTCCCTCCCCGGGTACTACCTCCATTGTCTAACACCAACCACACTGATGTTACCCGCTTGGTGCCTAGTGGAGACGGTAGGTTGGCTCGCTCAGCCTCTGTCCCCTCCTCCTTCCAGGATGACTTCCTCTCTGTGGAGGTGGAAAGGCCGAGTTCTGCACGGCCCAGCCCCTGCAGGTGTGGCTCTGATTTGCCATCAGAGTCACTTCCTCGGAACTCGAATTCAGACCTGATGTCAGTGGGGACAGTCGCAGCGTCTATTTTCGGTGGTGGAATCCAGCAGGCACAGTGTGGCCTGGGGCCAACAGCTCCAGGCGCAGCTCCCTGACCCTGGCCACCAGGGTGCAGCCCTCCAGCCAGTGGCTGCGTCCGCACCCTCGGCTTCCTGATTACAGCGGAAGTGGCAAGTCCCGTCCCTCACTGGAGCGGTTCTGTGATGTTTGGGGGGAATCTCTTCTCAGCCTAGAGATTATTTACTCCTCCATCCTTTCCAGAGCTTCTGTAAGTGCCCCATCCCCTGACTTGAGTTCACTTCTACGTACGCTAGAGTGGTTACTGTTATCTGCAATGGAGCCCTGACGAACAGAGTCCCTGAGGGAGTGGGGTGTTTGACCCCCGATTTAACTCCTTCCTTCCTCTGTGAGCACATCTGACTTCAATTTCATTTGCTTATTTATTGAATCATCCAAAAATATGTATTAAACATCTACTAGGTGCTTATCACTGTGCTGAACATGGGGGTTCAATGATGAAAGAAGGTGGAACCCACCAGCACCCCTGCTGCAGTCTTGGGGAGCATGTGCTCCCTGTCTTCTAAACTATGTGTTAATAATATAACCCACACACATGCCTTTGGCTCCTCACACCCGCATGGCCCTTCTGTAAGTTCTGGCATCCTAGTCAACCTCAATAAATCAATGACTGGATTCCACAGGTTCAAGAATCCCAAGGCCCCACCTTATCCAAGCATATCCCTGTGTGGACAAAATGACAGACAAGCCACAAAGGAGGAGGCTGTTACCCGAGAAGGTCACCTGTGTTCTTGAGGTTTCCAAAGGGCAGCATTAGCATCTGCCTCGCCAGTGCAGTCAATTTGGGAGCCTGGCGACGTGGGTCTGAGAAAGCTGTTAAATTGCTGCTTCTTCCCAAGACAAAGTGCCCCGTTAACTCAGCTGACAGAAACAGCTGCTTCCCCTGCAGCTGAGTTGGAATCACATCTGGGTAGGTTTTAACCAAACAGACCATTTGTTTTTGTATAAAAGAATGCTCTTAACACTGAGATCTGTCATGCCCCAAGAGAGGGAGTAGAAAAAAAACCTCATGAATATTTTTTACTTTAAATGAGTCAGGGCAGTTGCAGGGACATACATTCTTTCTTTTCTTTTCCTCTTTTAGAGTTGGAAAGAAGCTTATGAATTATTTAATCTAGACTTCAAGATAAAGATGACTGCCAGAGATAAAGGGGGACCTTTCATAATGATAAAAAGGCCAATTCATCAGAAGACATAACATTCCTAAATGTGCATGCACCTACCAACAGAGCTTCAAAATATAAGCAGCAAAAATTGACAGCACTAAAGGGAGAAGCAGACAAATCTCTCACAGTAGGAAACCTTGCTGCCTTGCTCTCAGTAACTGGCAGTGCGAAGGATCTTTGGTAGACAAAGGATATGGAAGGTCTGAACAACACTGTCAATTCACTGAACCTGGTTGACATTTATAGACCTCTGCTCCCGGCAACAGCAGAACACATTCTTCCCTCATGCAAATGGAACATTCATCAAGATAGACCATGTTCTGGACCACAAAATAGATCTCAACAAATTTCAAAAGGTTAAAATCGCATAAAGTATATTCCCCAACCAAAACGAAATTACACTGGAAACAAAAAACAAGATATCTAGAAAAATCCCTAAATCTCTGGAAATTAAACAACACAATTTTAAATAATCTATTGGTCAAAGGAGAAACCACCAGGCAAATCAGAAGGTGTCTCAAACTGAATGATAACAGTGTTCTGTTTCACTCAGAAGTACGTCCCTGTCTGCCCAGGGCTATGCCAGTTTTGTTACCGAAAGTCCCTTGTCCTGAGAAATCCCTCGGTTCTGGGTAAACCAGGACAGTTGGTCACCCTATGAAATGTTTCGGTGTGGACTATAAGTTGTGTACAGTCAGCTTATGTACAGGGCTTCTCTCTTTTCACAGAAATAGCATCAATGTAACGATGAAAAGATTTGGGCTTCAAGTCAAACTCTGCTGTTTAACAACTGTGTTACCTTAGGCAAGTTACTTCACCTCTCTGGGTCCCAACTATGTTGTCTTCCAAATAGGAGCTAAATGATCTACCTTGCAAGGCTTTTTATGAGAAGTAAATGAAATGATGTGACCATAGTGCCTGGCCCAAACGTGCTTAGTAAACAATGTCTATGATGGTTATTACATCAGCTTGTCAAAAACAGAAGTTTTGCTCATTCAGCTACAAGACAGGAAAGGGCCTTGGACATGGGTCAGTCCAAATGTCCCATTTAACATTATAATAATGGCTAATATTCAGGAGTATTTGCCATGAGCCTCTTACTGTTCTATCTGCACCTTATAAGGCAACTAAGTCCCAGAGACCGGCAGTGATTTCCCTACAGTCACACAGCAAGACAGAAGTGGATGTGGCATCAGCTTCCAGGTCTCTTTAACTTAGGGATCTTTCCATAATATCTTGCAGGGGTCTCCCAGTTTTGAGGGGCATCAGAAAGCAGAGGGCTGAGGGGGTCGGGCAGGTCTCAGGGACCTGGCACGGGGCCCCAGCCTTCCCCAAGCTTTCCCTGCTGAATGTTCATGAGTGACCGCAGGACTAGGCTGGCCCAGGCAGCCACTCCCCCAGGCCCTGCCAAAGCCTGGGGAGGCCCAGGGGTAGGAGGGGGTTGCATTGATCCCAGGCTGCTGTCACTGGCAGGAGACTCTCTTCCCAATTCAGCGCAGCCCATTTGTGAGCCAGCTCTGAGCCCTGCTCCTCTCTGAGCGGTGGCACTATTGCTCAGAGCTTCCTCTTACTGCAGCAAGGGGAGGGCACAGGGCCCCGTGGACCTCCAGCTGCGTCTCTTGTGACCTCCTTGCTTCCTCCCATATTGCACTTTGTGTGGGGTCTCCATTCAGCTGACTTGGTCAAAGCTCAGTGCTGACTGTGACAAGTATATTTCCAGAGTACATTATTGTGGTGGGGAAAAAAGTCAGTGTGAGGCCACTCTGACCTCGCAGAGGTGGTGGCGCCTTGGACGCAGGGCTCTGATTTCCTGCTTTATGTCCCCACTGAAAGGGCACACACTTTTCTGGGTGGTGAAATGCTTCGTTAGCAACTCTTACTATTAATTTTTGGAATTATGTGATCCCTGAGGCTCATTTGCTCCAAGTGCTCCCAGGGTGCAGAAGTCCCTGGGACGGCGTGCTCGGCACAGGGCCCACACCCAAGGCTTCAGCCTCCACCTGCACAGGAAAGTGCCCAGCGACCCAAGTCCTAGGTCCATACTGGCATCTCCACCTGGATGACAACACCCCAAACACAGCCAGTCCCAAAGGGAACCCTAATAGAGTTCTCTTTCCGCACACAAGCCAGAGCCCTGGAATCTGCCTTTCAACCTGTCCCCTCCCTTCTGGCCATAACCTATTTTCTAGACGTGCTGGAGCGTGGCTGTTGATCAGGTGGATGTCCACGATATCAGGTGATTGGAAGGGCATCGACATCTGGGAACAGAAACTCCTAGGAGTTCAACTGATAAACTCAGCAGGAACTTGGTGGTCCAACCAGGCCACCAAGGAGAGAAGGAATTGGAGGCAGAAAGGAACACACACACACACACACACACACACACACACTCACATTAGCCCCAGCATGCGTGTGAGTTTGAGTTTCTGGGCTTGCTTGAGTGGGAGCCATTGAGACAAACTCCACAGCGAAGAACTGCTGAGCTGCCAGCTGTCGCGGTCGTCAGTTAGGACGAAGAGCAACAGGGAAAGCAGTGGTCTGCCCTTTCTTCACTTGCTGTGGCAAAGCAGCGAGAAGCCAAGGGGGTCGGGAGGGCACCCGCTCCTCACGGTTCCATTTTCCCGGCGGTCGGGCCCTGGGTGAGGATGGATGGCATGCAGGGTGGACAGGGGAATTGTCTCACTGCTGAGGAGCTCCTGACAAAAGATGCTGCCTTTATGCACCTGCGGGGCTCAGAGAGAAAAAGTATCGAGTCAGAGTGGAGAAAATGTCCCAGCGAAGGCCCCCCGATAAGGAGCCCTCCAAAGGGAGGTGCGTCGGGGGTGTGCTCATCCATGCAAAAATCAAGATTTTGCACCAAAACTTCCTGTGGTTGTGATGGTGAATTTTCTTTCATATATATATATATATATTTAGTGTGGCTACCAAAACACCTGGGGATGAGATTTTAAAAATATGGTAATTATTTGATACTGGGAAATAGGTAAATGTAAGATGACCATGGAATGAAACTGAAATGTCATAACTGGATTGTACCTTTGCCTTTTGTGGATTGATTCTCCAGGAACATGGTATAGTTGATATGGCAGAAGATAGGTTGGCGAGGCAGGTTGTTGTGTGTGAACTTTGTGGTGGAAATTTTAAAATTATTTTACCTGTGTAGAGTTTGAGGTAGATTAACGGATTCAACAAAGCTTCCCAAATCTCAATGGCTTGATACAGTAAAATTGCATTTCTTGCTCACGTCACAGTTCAGTGTGGTTTAGTAGCGGTCACAGGGCGGTGTGGGCAGGGTTTTGTCTGCTCCATGCCGTCATTTAGGGACCCAGGTGTCTTCCAAGATGTGGGCCTTTTATTTTCTAGATCTTGTCCTCTTTGTGTTCAGCCAGCAGAAAAGGAACACCATGAAGGACGATTTCTAGGAGCCAGACCCTGACGTGGTGTCCAGCAACCCTGTCCACACTGCCGTGGCCAACACTTCGTCACAGGTTCCACCTAAATGCACAGAAGGCGGGAAACACAGCCCGGCTGGTGTCCAGGAGGAAAAGGAAATGGAGTTTAGTGAACACAAAACAGTTTCTGCCACAGCACATTTCTTAGATGATTTTGGGTATTAATTGGATTCCCTTTTTTCTTGACGAATACAAGGAATCTATGGGACAACACCACTAAGGTAATATGTATGCGTCCATGTTCCTCTGGGAAACTAGAGCTCAGCATGAAGCTGCCTGGTGCAGGGAAATAAATACTGATAACAGTGAAGAAGAAATTTAAAGGAGAATAGAAAACAAATTTACATATGAAGCTCAAGGGGAGAAAATTAGCGGATTTTAAGCAAAACTTCAAGAGTATTTTCTGTGGCTCTGTCCCTTTGGTTTTTATCTTTTGTCAAGTGAATGAGATATTTTTCTTTTAGTGACACTGGGTCCTCTGTACTTTAGGGCTCTTTGGTGCTTCCCTGGGGAGAGATGTGGGTTTCTCTTTTCAGATAGTTAATACTCAGTGCTGCTCTGGGGCAGGTGACGGCTACATCTACGCAATTGGAAGTCAGTTCCCGGAAGCTCAGCCAAAAGTCAAAAGCAGACAAGGAAATGCGAACTTGCAAACCTTGAGGGAAACAGTTATTTAAACGCAAGTTCTGTGCATTTTGCCAGGAGCTCCATGGATAGTTCTTATGGGGAATGTGGATTATTTTTAACTGATGGTACAAATGTAGAAAGACACGCATACAAGGAGGAGCACCGTGAACTTGTGGGTGGGCAGTGCTGGTGATTGGTGGCTGACAATACCGGGATGACTTCCGGTCACATGGGCCCCCCACCCATGTGGGGTCCTCTGGGACAGTTATGGGGGAGCTGGGCCAGAAAGGGGTGTGGGTTGGATCCCATTCAGTACTGAACATGGCTGTAAGGGGAGTAAGGTTGTCTCCCAAATCCCTGCCGGGACACGGAAGCCCATCTTGCTTCTCAGTTGGGGGTTGAAGCCCCTGGAGACAGTTCTCAGACCCCTTCAGGAAAACATGACAGGCATGTCCACAAGGTGCTGCAGCAGCCCCTTGGTCTAGATGCCTGTTTACAACTGGCTCTCTTGAATGCATGTCCCATACCTGCGCTCCCACCTGGGGGATCCTGGGGTGGTCCCATTAGAAGGACATTAGAGACAGGGTGTGTGAGAAGCTTCTCTGTGTGCTACAGTCGATTGCGAGGATGGGGGAGAATTCTACCTAGAGGAGCCAGTTAGTCACAGAGTGTTCCCAAAGCAGGTTGTATCTGTTCTTGCCCAAGGAACGGGTATTTTTAAAGACATCACTCTTGACATCCCAGAAGGCCCTGAAATGTAGTGGAGAAAAAAGGGACTTTGCCTTTTCATTTGGAAAGCAGCCTACTCACAAAATGGGCAACACAGCACTTAACCACTGTGAAAAATGGCAGGGGCTGTCAACCATACAGGAAAAAGGGACCGAGAAGTCAGCCAAGTCCCCCTATCCACAGTGGTGGAATAAAACTTCTGGATGCAGCAGGTGGGCTGGAAGAGGTTTGAGAGTTGATTATACAGCAGAATATGGAAAACTACATTAGTGGCTGTCATTATTATTTTATTGGCATTATATTTTAGTGCAGAGCAATATGAGAGGGAAATGCAACAAAAAGGATAGCTGGGAGAAATAATCACACCCGACATCCTTTTGAGACAGATAGACAGTTTAGGATCCACTTGTCAAAGTGAGGGAGGGTTGGATGGAGTGATTTATGTCAGAGGGGACACAAATCTCGGGTTCAGGAGGAAGAGAAATGCATTAAGTTTTGCCAGGAGATGTAGGAGCTGAGCAAGCAAGGATGTGCTAGTCCAGCAGGACTTGAGGAGGAGGAGAGGGGGCCTTGGTGGACGGTGGGGAGAATGGGAGGAGGTGGCCCATGCGTGCCCATGGCAGTGGTTTATACTCTGTTGGTGGCCGAGGACATGGTGCAAGTCCAGGCAAGGCTGCCCTGGGCATGTGCCCCCTCCATCGTCCTGGCAACAGGTCCCCATTTTACCACCCTGGCATTAAACAAGGATAGACAAAGGCCAGGGAGGTGAATTATGACCAGGGGCAGAGGCCCATGTGGTTTGGTGGCTCTATTCTGGGACTGCCTGGTGCAAGAATTTGGGATGGTTTGTGCTGCAGACAAAGAAGGTTTTGTGAAGTGGATGAATAGGTGATGAGCCCACAGGTCCAGAAGAGAGGGAGCCCCCTCCTGGGAGCTGCTGTCCCCAGGTTCTGCTGTTGGCTCTGAGAGAGGTCTCAGGATAAATACCCAGGTGCTTTTGCCATGCCTGCTACCGTGTGTGCTCTGAAGGAAACCCGGCACTCTAGGAACCCAGGCTGGGAAAAGGGGGTGTGTGCTCTCCAGGGGCTCTGGGTAGCATGTGGAACAATCCAGAAGGCTGATGCTTTTCCCTTCCCTTTGATCCTGCTCTCCTGTGCCACTCCCAAGTTCGGCCCACCCAGAGGTGGTACAGGGAGTTAGCCACGCTCCTCTCCGTCCCATCACTGTCACTTCTCCCTGCCCTGTTTGTCCTCTGCCCTCTCACCTGGGCCTCTGCAGCGGCCCCAGCGGGTGCCCCGGTTTCTGCCTTTTCCCACTTCCGTTCACCCTGTGTGCTCCCACGTGAAGGAGCTTCCCTCCCCTATTTGAGACCTACCACTGGGCCCCAGTTCTTAGAGAATAAAACTCTAACTGCTTAGCCAGGTTACAGGATCCTTTTAGACCTGGCCCGGCCTTCCTCACCTGCCTTCTCCTGACTCTCCTCACTGCGGCTGCGCTCAGCAGCCTGCACCTCCGGCACTTCCGGCCTGGGCGGCTCCACCTTCCGGGTCTCTGTGTTTTCTTTGTCTGTCAGACTCGGTCCAAGTGTAACCTGCCCCGTCCTCTCAGGCTGGAAATGGCCGTGTCCATCTCCTCCGCTGGGCAGGGCAAGGCCACGGCTGGCCTTCAGGTAGAGCAGGAGCCAGGTGCCTGGCCGCTGTCAAGACTCTCTGGCTCCACGTCCTTTGCTGCTCTCTGCCAGTCGGGCCATTCCCTCCCTGCAGGTGGGGGCGCACCTCACCTGGTGGGAAACAAACCTGCTCTCGTTTGATTTCCCTGTCTCCCTTCACGAGGCTTCTGACTTAGGGAAGGCTCACTCTCTGCACCTCCTCTGGCCCCATCAACCACGGTCAAGGGCAAGGGTCATAACTTACTGATGTTGTTTAGGCTAACGAGTTAGCTTTCCTGCTAACTACCCCTCACAGAGAGTTCTTGCCGGACCAACAGCCAGCTGAAACTCTCACGCCACTACACCTTTTCCACATAGCTTGCCACCAGATTAGTTCATAGAAAAGCAAGTTTGCTGAATGCTCCATTGCCAACTAACCACATTTACTGATAAATAAAATAAAATAAAATACTGGGTAGTTTTAATTTACTGGTTTTCCCTTTGTCTTCATAGAAGTGTTTTAAGGAATGTTCGATTGGTCTCTGCCCTAGCTCCCAGAGGCGAACAACAGAGAACGGGGACTCGCAGAAGAAGAGCAGGGAAGACTGGGGGACACGGATATATTCACAGTGTAAATAAGACTATTGCCTTGAGATGATATACGCACTGAATATGATTAATTCATTCAAAAATACAGTCAAGAAAAATATATTCATAAAGAACATTTCTGAATGTATAAAGAATTCTTTTGGCTATATTCTTCTTATGAATAAATAATATGTTAAGAAGAATGTGTTTGTAGGAATCTTCATATTCAAGATACTCTTAATTGATGCATATTTTCTTGGGCCTCTGGGTCTTTCCTTCTCTGCACCTAAGTCTTATTAACGGCTATTCTTTTGTTTCTTTAACCTAAACAGCTTCAGTGGCTTCAACTTTTCCCCCTAGATGTGTCTTCTTGGTGCATATATATATATATATATATATGTATGTAAAATAGTTGCCCACATCTTTCTTCCAGACTGGCTCCAGGTCAGACTGAGCCCTATGTAAATAAGTGAGATAATGGAACAGTCATCTCCTTAAACTCATAACCTACACTTCTATTCATCCTCCTCCTCCTCCTCTTCTTCCTTCTCCTCCTCATTATTATTAATGTCGCCTAACCATGTGCTCGTTTTCTTAATAATAACCTCTCACAGTGAGTTCATGCTGAGCTTGCAGCCAGATAAAACTCCTCACACCTCACCCACATAACTTGCCCCTAGGCTGGGGGAAAGATTCTTGAGCAATAAAAATGAGACTAGGTCTTTGTTGTTTAAGCCCTTATCTTTGAGTGGGAAACAAGGACCTGGGACCTGCCATCATTTAAAAATGAGAATTTGCACTCCTGACGTTTTAAAATTGTTTCAGCAGCATTGGGTAGTTTTACATGGTTCGGCACTAGTTCCAATATTTATGGCATACGCTTGATATCAATTTTCTGTAAACCCCATCAACATGGCATCTTGATGGCCTGAATCTATTTATGTGTGATCACTTGCTACACTGTGCAATTCCCCTGTTTATTAAATCATACCATGGCTTCAGCAGAGTCTTCTCTGGCACATTCTGTGACTTAATTAGATTTTTATTTAAGCATAGAAAAGGAAAGCATATTATATTTCCAGACAGTGTTTTCACTGACTTGAAAGCGTTTCCCATCAGCGTCTAGGTTTGGAGGGCGCCTTCACTGACGCTTTCCACCTACTTAATTCATTCCGACTTTTGTTGCTCAAGGCACATGTCAAAATTAACCTTCAAATACCGATTTAATCTCTGGCATAATTACATTGCTCTTTACCCCTGAGGATTTTAATTCTTGATCATGTGCTAAAAAGTGACAAATCTTCCGGAAATAAAAAATATATATCTATTTAATATTTAAAAAGAAGCAGGCTGATAGTAGGAGGAATTATGCATGGATTAAGTTACACGGAGGTGGCTCATCATTTAGGCAGGTGGCTGACACATGACTTAGCAATCGAAGAGCCTCCAGTGTCCCCAGCTCTGCAGATCTGGTCCCTCGCAGATGGGCCACACTCTTAAGGGAGGATGGGAAGAACACTGGAAACCAACACGTAGGTTCTCCATCTGTAAATGTGGTAATAACAGCTAATATTTGCTGAGAGCTCACTCTGTGTCAGCTGTTATTCTAAGCACTTTAGTCATTTGATCTTTGAGGTAGGTGTAAAGATTAGTATGCCCATTTTAGAGATGGGGAAACTAAGGCCACCAAGAAGTTAAGTAGCAGCTCAAGGCCACACCTCTGCGAAGTGGCCCTGCCTGGGTTTGAAACCAGCCGTCTGGCTCCATAATTCACACTCTTAACCCCGTGCTATATGGCATGAGAGCAGTTGCTGCCTGCTCCGTCCTAGGGAGGAATCCAATGTGTGACTCTGTCCATGCTGGGCAAACTGCTGTCCAAGCTCAGAAGCTCCATGGTGTTCTTAGAACCACCCAACACTCTGATATCTGGCCCCCTCACGTGCAGAGTTGGGTGAGGAGGCTGACAGATCCGGGTGTGCAGCCAGGTTCCACCCCTCCAGCCATAGGATCTCTGGGATGTCATTTCATCTCTCTGAGCCTCAGGAACTAAGTCTGTAAAATGGGCATAACCATCTCGTCTACTTCTCAGGGCAGCTGTGAGGTAGATACAAGACAACAAATGTTGGGAGCACCAAGAAAAACTATAAGGGGTCAATAATGGTTGCTACCATTCACTGAGCACCAACTATGTGCAGGGACCTGCTTGGAGCACTTTATACACGGTGTCTCGCTGAGGCTCACGGGAGCGCTGGACAGCGGTACTGTCAGGATCCCGATTTTACAGATAAGGAAACAGGCTCAGGGAGGGAAGTCATTCACCCACCATTGCACATCCAGGAAGGGTTAGAATGTTTGAGCCCATGTTCTAGCCCCCCGCTGTGCTGCTCCCACTGCAGACCCTGAATGCAGTGGCTCTCTGTTCCCCCATCCATGAAGCCTTCTCAGCGGCTACCTTTTGGTGCCCACCCAGTTCCCCCACTTCATCCTTGCCCTTGTGTTTTGCACTACGAGCTTGTTCCTAAGTGCACCGCGTCTCCTTAGGTGTCCTCCTCCCTGGCCTGCCCCACGTCTCCCATCAGCCTTCCACTTTCAGAGCCACTGTGTTTGAGCGGGTGGCAGTGAGAGTCTTTTTTCCTGCCCTTTCCACATCCCCTATTCCTGCCTCTGGGTTTGCTCCTGGAACTCTGCATGGGGTTGGGTGTTTGGGGCCTCTGGTCTGAGCGACTGAGCTTAGGGAGAGCAGCTTAGGAGACCAGAGCTCTGTTGGCACAAAGAATAATTTACAGGCTGGCCACAGGATCCTGCGGGTTACACTCATGGAATTAATTCAGAGGATGTGGATACATTAATGCTGCTAGACTGTGACTCCTTGGATGGCAGGGAGGGGCGGGGCCAAATGCAGGGAGGTCACCTGCTGGCCATGAGCTTGTTCACTGCTCTTAGGCCCCGTCTCAGTCTTAATGTCTCAGGGAAACCAAAACCCACCGTCTCTGCTCTAAGCCCAGCTCCTCTGCAGCCCTGTCTGTTTTAGCCCAACGGCCATTCTGAGTGAAAAAGTGGAAGGAGAACAACATTGTACAAATCAATTCTTTCTCCTATAAAATCAGTGCTCTGCCTTCAAGGAATCAAAGGAGAAATCAAAGGTTTGAATTTATGAAGCAGACATGATACTGTCTCACTCTAGCTCCGGGGAAAACTTTCTTGTCTCATCCCAACCGGCTGGAATAAACACTGTGTCTTATGGGCACACTCTTGCTCACAGCGGGCTTCAGCCAATTCTGGAAGTTGTCAAGTCTCCTTCATCTAAATTGAATTTAAGCAGAACCTGCAAATGCTGTGGGGAGCAGGAGAGAGATAAATTGTCTCCCTGGCTGGTCTCACGGGGGCAATTAAGCCAAACAAATAAAACCCCAGAGAAGGAGAGACACCAAGCACAAGTGAGAGCTGGACCAAGGAGAGGACAGCCACAGGCTTGGGGGAGTTGGGAGGAGGGAGAAGCCAATGTGAGCTTGAAACGGTCCATTGTTTTCTTGATTTTATTAAGAAAACCGGGATTTTAAAAGATAGACATGATGGAGGATGCTCTTGTTACAGGGCGAGCAGAGCCTAGACAGAGGCACGTGTTGGGCGTGAACAAGCTCACCCTAGCGGGGAACCCCTTTCTCTCTTTTGGTTCTTGTGTGTTCACAGCCAGAGTGCATAGAATGAGACGTGTCATGAGGGGCAGAGATCCCAGTGGAATCTGTTCCTCTTGCAGGGGGCCATTAATGTCACAAGAACACCCTCAACACAGATGAAAGGACCCTGGAGTGCAAGTTCCAGAGGACTGGGGCCATGGCCTTGCTTGGCTCCTGAATAGCTGGGTGACCTTGGCTTGTCCTCCAGCCCAGCCTCAGCCTCCTCCTCTGTGAAACATCCTTTGCCTTCCAGTTCTGTGGTTGTTTTCCTCCAGGGGCTCCTTGGAAGCTCCTGGGGGCCATGGATGAATTCTGCAGCAGCCATCACACCAAGGCATCCACGTGTGGTTAGATGGAACCAGGGACCCAAGGGTATTGTGTTGTCAACAGTTATCCCATCGCAACTTCCTCCACCCAGAAGGACATGGGCTGTTTATGACACGTGGAGTTTCAACCCGAAAGCACCAGGTCCCCAGCATCTGCTGTCACCCAGCCCCACCCAGATTCCAGGTTCGGCACTTGTTGCTCCCCCATAGCAAATGGCAGAGGCACTGGTAAGAGGTACAGGCTTCACCAAGGCTTGGTGGGAAATGGAGGAAGGGTTTGCTTCTTACAAATTTCCTTTGTGACATCTCCATTCTTTCTCTGCAGGGCTTCATCTATCTGTCTGTCTCCTCCCGTGTCCTCATCCTATTCCCTGTGCAGGGCAACTTCTCTCCCTCCTTCCCTCTCTCTCTCTTTTTCTCTTCCCATGGGACAAAGACTTGTTTTGGGGGAGACTCTCTCCTTAAAATGCAGACAGATTATAATAAATAAGTCATTATAAATAAGTCATAAATAAGTCATGACACAAACATTAGGTGAGAAAAGCAGGTGGAAGTGAAGCGAGACTAGAGAAACAACATGAAGGTGCAAGTGCACTTTGTGCGCAAATATGTGCCTTGAAGCCCTGTGCACTCACAGGAAAGGGCCACAGATGGGGCTTTGGGGGCCTCACCACTAAGCAGGAGGTACAGTCCATGGCATGAGTCCCAGCCTGTGCATTAGCTTAGGGGAGGTGCAATGCGGCAGACTGCTAGCTGTCCCCAGTGGCCACTGTCGCCTTCTTCTGTAAGCAACAGAAGTGGAGCTGGGTATCTGGCTGCATTTTCAAGCCTCCCATGCAGCAAGGGATGGCTGTGTGGGTTTCAGGCAGAGGGGTGTTTAACTTCTGG
Organism: Cheirogaleus medius; assembly: GCA_008086735.1. Classification (NCBI taxonomy): domain Eukaryota; kingdom Metazoa; phylum Chordata; class Mammalia; order Primates; family Cheirogaleidae; genus Cheirogaleus; species Cheirogaleus medius. The sequence continues at coordinate 2,995,857 of VBSM01003143.1, forward strand.
GTCTTTCCCTTGTAAGGACTAGGCACATGTTCCCTGGTCTTCTAATTCCTTCCTTCTGGCAAAGGAGTGATGAGACCCAGACCAAGAGATGGAAACCATGTGTTGAGGATGGCCTAGCCTCTGCCACCCCCAAACATCTACCTCTCGGCTGTTTCAAAAAGAAAATAAACTTTTCTCTAATTGAAGCCACTGTGTATTTGGAGCCTCGTGGAAAAAAGCAGCTTAGCCTGGATTCAAATGCAATGACTACTCTTGCACTGAGACAAGGAGATGCTATCTATTCAATTCATCCTCTCCACACTGATTGAAAGTGTCACCTTTATTCTAGGCTGTGCTCTTTTCTCCGGAATGCAAAGCATCAGTTAGAAGAAATGAACTAGAAATATATGTTGCAAAATGGAGAGACCTTAAAAGCATAGTATCAAATAAAAGCATGATTACCCAGAACAAGATTTATGGCACAATGACACTTATATAAGTTAAGCTTCTCTCCAAGCCCATACTATTTTATTTCAAGGATATACATGGATATTCAAGGCTGTATAGGAAATCAAGTCAATGTCCAAGGAGGAGAATAAAGGAGGGAAAATAATAGGTGTTTCTAGGAGAGGGGCCTTGTTTGGACAGATGCCGATAATGGACGTGAACTGCGGAGGCGGCTAACTCCCCACCTGGCGTTACGCACACGCATACACGCATGCACATGCACGTACACTCCTGCTGTGGAGAACAGAAACAAGAGCAGGTTTAGGTGAGCGAAACGCTACCTGTGATCTGTGGCGTAGGCAAGACATTTCCACTGCACAAACCAGAGGAGGTTGGGGGTCGGGGCAAACCCTAAACAGGTCTTTTCAGGGCCTGTTTTTTTGGCCCAAGCTGCATAGAGTGGTCTTCTCAGATGACACAGGGGTGCCTGCTCGGATGCGGAATGAAGATGCAATTCTGACCCAGCTGAAGGCAAGAGGGAGAAGCTTCTAGCACAGCACTTACTGAACTGGAATGTGGCACCAACCACCTGGGACCTTGCTAGAGTGTGGGTCCTGCCTTGGGAGGTCTCTCTGGGGCCTGAGGGTCTCATTTCTAACTGAGGCCCAGATGCCGAGGATGCTGCTGCTGGTCCATGCATCATACCACAAGCAGCGAGCCCCTGGCATAGTTAAACCCATTTTTGATAGGCCAGGAAATAGGATTTAAAAAGTAAAAGGAAGTAATGGAAGCAACAAGGTCTTGAGCCCTAGCATTTCCCTGGACTGTCAGCTGATTTATGACTGGCCAGCCCTCTACTACCTGTATTCTGTGTGTTTTCTTTCTCGTCAATGAAGACCCTTGCATAAGAAACATCTCAGGGGCTGAGCAGGGTGGCTCATGCCTATAATCTCAGCATTTCGAGAGGCCAAGGCAGGAGGATTGCTTGAGACCCAGAGTTTGAGACCGGCCTGGATAACATACTGAGAGCCCACCTCTACAAAAAACACAAAAATTAGCTGAGCATGGCGGTGTGCACCTGTAGTCCCAGCTACTCAGGAGGCTGAGGCAGGAGGGTTGCTTGAGCTCAGGAGTTTGAGGTTGCTGTGAGCTATAATTGCACCATTGCACCCCAGCTGGGTGACAGGGTAAGACCCTGTCTCAAAATCAAAAAGAAAAAAAGAAACATCTCAGGGAACTCTCTAACTATACTGCTATACTTAATTTTGTGAATTTGATGTAAGAAAAAACTCCACCAAAATCCATTAATTTTGTTCATGAAATTTGTGATATAACAGGAAAGTAGCTGGGGAAACCACAGAAAGACTATTATGCATTTTTTAAAAAAATCTTAATTGTAAAAGCCTCATCATAACCAGCAGAGCCTTCTGGCGACTGGAAAACGCCCGAAGAGTGTGAGTTAGTCATTATTTTGATCGGATCTGGTGAATCACAGGATCGAACAAAACACCACTTCCTAAACCCTGAAGACTGCCGGCAACTGCTCAGGCTGCCTTGCCCTGCAGGTCTTAAAGCCCGAGCAAATACACATCGCCAGGGGCACGCAGGGAGGAGACCGCTTCCCTCTGGGGCCTTCCCTCAGCAAATCGTGAATCCAAGGGCCTAAGGTTATTTCCTGGACATGCAGGAAGGCCAGACCTGTGGAGAGAAAAGCTAAAATGAGTCTTGAAAGGGTGTCCAGGTACATCAGACAGAAAGCAGATCACCTTTTTGAGAGGTGGACCTGTGGACAGGTGTGTGCAGAGAAGCAGTGCCACCCAGCTGTGTGGATAGTTGACAGGAGCATCTCAGGGCCGCACTGTCTGACACCCGGACACTCAGAGCTCGTAGAGGCCTTGGGGATAGTCCTGCCCTCTTTCCCCAGCCTGCTCTGCAGATGAGGACACGAGATGCTGAGCTGAGCAGGGCTTGCTCTGGGGGACTTGGACGTTTTCTGTCCACGTGGGAATTCATGCCCAGGTGTTCCGGTTTGCAGCCCTGAGAACATTACTGTCCACCCTTAGGTCTGTTCAGGCTGTCTTCCCTTTCCCCACCCCGCCCAGCCCTCAGCTCACTCCTGCAGGGGCCTGGCTGGGGGGCCTTGTCAGACTGAGCCCAGATGATCCTGGCGTCCAGTGACTTAGACTGTGGCCTCACATTTTGTTAGCTGTGGAATTATGAGCTTAAGTGAAGTCTCCCATGGGCATTTACATCTATAAACAGATTAAATAGAGGCCCCTCTGCTGAGCCCGGAGCCAGGAGGGTAGCGGTGCTTAGGTGGATGCACGCACTTTACACTGGCTCTGCTGGGCGAGCCAACGCCCCTCCCAGGAGAATTCGCCCTTCCCAGCAGGTTGCATGAGGCCCCCGTCAGGCATGGATTGTATAAGGACAATGGCAGCTGGCTATGTCCGTGGGAGCTCTGGACAAAGGGGAGTGCTCACCAGGAGAAAGGAGAACATGAAGGGAAGACCACTTTTGGGGAGGCGAGGGGTCTTTCCCAGCATCCATGAAGAGCACTGTTTGGTTCAACAGCAGCATTCCTTCCTTTCCGCACTCACTGGACCCTCATAAGCCCTCATGCCATATATGAAGAGCTCCTAGAATTCATCAAGCAAAAGAGAGTCCCCTGCAGTGCTAGTGAGGGTGAATGGGGTCGTATCTTGTGACTCATGGTTTCCCTTTGCTGAGTGTGCCCTGGAGGAGCCTTCCCCAAGAGAGTCTGTCACAGCAGAGTGTTGCAAACCACCTAAATGTCCATCAACACTACTTTTACATAGATTCAGATGTATGTAAATGCACAGGGAAAGGTCTAGAAGGACAAGTGTACCCTCTACGGGAGGGATGGGGACTGAGGGTGAAGGTCAAAGGGGACTTTAGGCTTATCTGCTTTTTACAAAACAGGAGAATGTGTTCAGGTGCTACTTATGTCACTAGCAATCATTTAAGAAGAACAGGGTGGCACACAGAGACAGCGCTGAGCCGGTCCCGCACAGCTGTCTTCCGGTATCTACCATGCAAGGAGCAGGTACGGCTGGAACTGGCTGCTGGGCTGCCCAGGTAGGAGGGCAGGCTGGCATGTGGATGATTCTGGAACAAGGGAGCCAGGCTCATGAATTCACCATCAATGGCAGCCTGTGGATAGTGGTTTTCACCCCCAGGTGTGCATCAGAGAAACCTGCGGTGTTTGCTAGAAGTTCGCTTTCCCACGCCTCACCTTCAGTGGTTCTGATTTAATGAGTCTGTCTCGTGGTCCAGCCATCTGCATTTTTAATAAGCTCTACAGTTGGTTGTGATGAAGGTGGTCCTTGGGCCACACTGAGTAAAATAATACTTTCCTGTTATTTATCCTTTACTGAGATAGTGCTTCATGATCTCTTTAAGGATGAAAGGCAGGGCTGTTTCCTTGGTGACAAAGGCCCACTTGCCGAGATAGAACACAGAAGGCTCCGCTCTCCTATACGTTTAGACTGCCAAACTGTCAGCCCCGAATGTCACACGTGCGTGCACACACACGGGTGTGATGCAATTGAAAAACATCACGAGGACCATTCTAGCTCTGCATTTTGTCTAAACAAACAAACAAAAAACAAGAAAAGGTCCCCTCATGCTACATTATGACACCAGCATGAACTTGGATGTGTCTAGATAATAACTCGGAGGCAGGCATAATGAGGTGCGGTTTGGATTCATCACCGTGTTTTGTCGGGAGACATATATTAATGGAAACCCAAATAAGGGGCTTCTGCAAGGTCAAGGTCCTCATCTAAATTTGACTACAGAGAGCCCTTCACCGCTACATCCCACGATGCAGATGCCAGATGATTTCCACCATCCATAAAAGCTATTTCCGGTTGATAATGAAGGAGGGTTGGAATCAAAATGGGAAGGCAAATTGCCTTGTACCTGCCTCTGAAAAAGAGCGTAACAGAAATGGCTTTCAAGTGTTCTGTTTTGGTCTCCGTGTTTATTTATTTAATTATGTATTTGTGTATATTGTCTACTCCTAATAGACTAAGCTGAGACACACCGTTCATGCTGCTAACATCTGAGTATTGACAAAAAGACCAATCAAAAGTTAAAAAATGAAGACCTGCTGAGATCCTGAATTGGGCAGGCTGCTCAAGGCTTGTGTCTTGTGTGTGTGTGTGTGTGTGTGTGTGTGTGTAGGGGGGTGATCTTTGCACAGCATGTCACCAGAGAAAGTGCCCTGGCTGGGGTCTGGATCTTCAGGAATATGATGAGGTCCAGGGATGGTCACAGAGGGCTTCCTGCGACCAGAGAATCCCTATAAGCCAAGGGCAGGGGCTGGCGCTGCGGTAAGATCTGTTAGGGGCCCCAGCAACTCAGCCTGTTTCAGCCTCCCCCAGCCCTGGATAATCACATCCAAAGTTGGCTTCATTGTCGGCATCATTTGTGGGCCACTTGGGATACTGGCAAAGACATACATTTCAAAATTAAATGAAATGATCAGAAGAGAGGAGAAGGGGGCAGTGATCTGCAGCAATTTTACCCTGTTGCTCTACCCCAGGGCCTGCAGGGATGTAGGGGACGGCTGGGAGCCCCTCCCTGAGGGAGAAATGACGCTGAGGAAGTGGCTGGGGGTGCGGAGGGAACAGTTTCCTGACACACAGCGCCAGCTGCAGAACACTCTAGTGATTCAAAACATGGGGGGAACACTCCCCTCTCATTCATTTTATGCCATCTAAGCACCTAAACTCATGGAGATTCGTAATGGGCCCAAATTGTTGTGTATGTTATATGCAAACACAGAAAGAGAGACGCAGTTAAGCAACAGGTGCAATGTTGATATGGTTGAGCAAAAAAATGTTATGAACACTTTAAAGTGCATTTCAATAAATAAGCAACAATTCCCTACAAGGGGGAACACAATTCTAATCTGCTAAAGCAATTAGTAAATTCCCCAGTGATCATTACTATCTCTCTTTCATAGCATGTGGTAGTAGCATTTCTCATGGTTTGCACATCACAGTGATTTTTGTAGGCTTCTTTCTCACTCACTAGATTGCAAATTTTTAGATAATAATGTCCTTTTTTTTTTCCCTTTGGTCTCTGATTTTTCCTACAATATCTGGCCCTGGGATTTGCATGCCTGGTAAACAATGATTGAGTGAAGCAGACTGAAACACAGCAAATTCTTCTGATGGCAAAGTTTGTCTTGTGGAGTGACGTTCAAGTGGAAGAATTGGGAATTGCCCCAAAAACCAAGAGGCAGTGCCACAGGCAGGACAAAAACAGTTATCCAAGCGTGGTTACCCCTACATGCCCCTAAGCTGTGTTCTTTCTTGCGTGTTGTATCACTGGGTCTTCTCAACAACCCCCAAGAGGTAGGCATTTTATATTAATATTTTCCCAGACTGAGGTTTTTCCAGTATAAAGAACTTGGCCGGTGACTCCCAATAGTGGTAGAGCTGTTACTCAAGCCCGGGAGCCGTGTGCTCGCCCTTATGTTGGTTTAGGGATTGGTGATGAGTTCTCTTTTCCCTTTGGTAATAGACTTTGGCTATTTTGGGGTTCTCTTCTTTTTTAAAACATCATTCTTCTCCATTTTCCCTGTTGCTATTTCAGGGAAAGTGGTAGGACAGAACAGGAAATGAAATGTTTTCAAAACGCACTTTGGGCTCGAGGTGTTTGAAGAGAGCTGGCCGTGAAGGCTGGTAGCTCTCTCAAGTCCAAGGAAAATACTGGGTGAAATTCAGAAGTGCCGTATTAGTGTCAGGCGGTAGTTCTCAACCAGGGCCGATGTTGCCCCTCACCCTCTCAGGGGATACTTGACAATGTCTGGAGACTTTTTTTTTTTTTTT
>VBSM01003143.1:3002246-3032616 GCA_008086735.1 Cheirogaleus medius
CCTCGGCCTCCCAGAGTGCTAGGACTACAGGCGTGAGCCACCGCGCCCGGCCTGTAATACTTTTGCATCCATGATTCTCCGGTGTTTTTCTCTTCCATTTTCATTCAAAATCAGGGAGAAGCAAGTAGCAAGTTCAGAGAGTACGTGGGTGTCTCAGTAGTGTTTACTCTTTAAAATTGGTGTCACTGCTATTAAAGACTGATGACAGAGGATAGTGGACATTTGTCATGACTCATAGCTACCTGTCACCTGCTTATATTTTGGGGGAAATTCCTCATTATCTTCCCAAAGTGGAAGCCAGAACCCAGGATAGGAAGTCTGGCTTTTGGGAACAGGGGCACCTGCCAGGTGGGGCTCCCAAGTCAGAAATGGCCTTGGCGCAGGCAGCAATGGCAGTGGGAGTGTGTGGGCAGACATTCTTCATCAAGGGTCATTTGGGAGGCCTGGCCTTGGTGCTGGTCTCCCAGGCTTCCCAGCAATGTTGTGGGCACTCTCTCCACCCCCAGCCAATAGCAAGATTAACTCTTTGTCTACTATGACACAACCTTTGCTTAGAGAAACTTTTTATTTTATTTTTATTTTACATATTGATCCCCTTTTCAATGTATGCTGGGGGAAAAAACTTTGTGTTTGTGTGAAAAAAATCTTTCGTGTTTATTTCTTTGAGTATTTGTATAATAAAGAAACGTGTCCAGAGGTGGGTGTAGGGACAGTCACCCAGGGGTCACGCAAGTGTGCCAATCAGCTTGAGTGTGTGCATCTGTATGTTCTCAATACCCTGACTGCTAACTCGAGGTGGGTAATTCAAGTACAACCATTAAGCTAAAGAAATAAGAAGTGATTGAAAACAACAGCTATAATGAGATATGTTAAGTCTGAGAAGAATTGGAAATCAAGAGTCTCAGAGATTGTTAATTTACTAAAGCCACAGGGTTTTTCAGTTTTAAGATTGGGTTTCCTGGAGATTGTTTCCACAGTCCCTCCAGCTAGCTGACTCTGTCTCTGGCAATTTCTGCAACAGACAGTGAGCTCTTTGAGGGCAGGGAGTGTGTCTTACTTGCTCATATTTCTCTTAGGGTACTTTGTTCAGGGCTTGTCAAATAATAGATATATTTCAAATATATATGTTATATATACTTATGTTGAAGTAGCAGGCTTCATCATTCCCTTTTATCCTGTGGCAGGGAAGAATTTTCTAGCCCACCGCAACTCCTCTGTTCCCCTGGAGGGCTTACCCACCCCCTTCTGGGGAGGTAGCCCACACTCAGGACAACTGAAGGCAGAGAAGAGACAAGACTTTGCTAGTCTAGTCACAAAATCATGCTATTGCAGGGAGCCCACACTATAAAATAAAGATGTTTTTGTCTTGTAGATTTTCTACTCTGAAGCCATGTCAGGAACAGTCACCTCTGTCCCCTAAAGATTCCCTGGAATCCATGCAAAATCTGCCTGAAACAAGCATAGCTTGACAGGGCTGCTTTATTCCATCCTCTTAACTTCCTGTGGGCAAGATCATCCAGGACTAAATTTTCTTTCTAGAAAAGTCCTGTGCCTCCTACCTTCCAGCGTTAAGGGAATAGTCAAGAGCTTTCACACAAGCTTGGCTAGAGAAAGCCCAGAGTTTGCCTAGGCTTCTAGCCCCAAAGGTCGGGACCCCATATGGACCCCAACTGAAATGAGGCAGAAGCAAGATGGACAGCCCCCCACTCCACATACGGGACGCCTCTGGGTTAGAGCACACAGGCCATGGGGGACTCAATTTTTATTTTTACAGGATAGAAAGAAAAGCCCAGCCAAAGAAAGACCATTTCTGGTCAGAATAATAGATTTTATGCCTTCACTCCGTGTTTGGGAAAAGCTAGGTGGGACAGTTGAGACGGAACCAGTGTGCGCGTAACCGAGCCGGAGGTGATAATTAGTATGTCTGGAGTTTGTGATGAAAAGTGCTTGCTCACAGTCACCTATCGGAAACACATGGGGTTTTCATCACTTTTGTATGAGATGTCATGTTCGTTCTTACACTGCCTGTCACAGGCCCCAGGTGGCCACCTGTGCCATGGCCAGGTGTTGAGTTGGAGAGGCTTCTAGGGCTGGTGCATTGCTCAGCCTGAGATGCCAAGGGGGTGTCTGGCTCTTGGAACATACAGGACAGGCTGAGAAGACAAAACTCACTTCTAGGGGAGCTTCTGCCCTGTTACTGGCTGGACATAAACAAGTTTCAGACAATTGTTCCCTTTCTAGTAGGAATTAAAAACCATTTCTAATGGTTTCCTCTATGTTTGGGCTAACTACAGCATATCAGCATTAGTTGGCATCAAATCTTTAAATCCCTTTAACCAAGCTTCCTAGACCCTAACTGCATGCACTTCTTACTTCTGTTGTTTCTGTCTTCTATTTTCCACACCATGTCGCCTATTGTCATCATTAGCAAAGACCACCCCCTGAAGTTCATACAGTCCAAGGTTTTGTCTTCAACATGGGATAGAAGCAAGGAACATTTTGAGTGAAGCATAAAGATCTGTTTAACTTAAACATTATAAGGTTAGAGTTATAGCCAAAAATTTTTAAGCTTTCTTTAATAAACCACTGGGAGGGTCTTTATATTTATTCAGTCCCATTTGAACCTGCTTGCATTTTCAGTCTGTGCAGGTGCATCTGTCATTCATTCCTAGCCCCTTTGCTTATTAGCTGTGCCATTGTGCTTAGTTACTTAACCTTGATGAGCCAGTTTCCTGATCTGTAAAATGGGTATAATAGTTTCGAGGGCATCAAATGAGACAATTCCTGTGAAATATTTAGCACAATGCCTGGCATTCATAAAGTCTTAATAGATGGAGGCTATTTTTATTCATTCAACAAAACAAACAAGTATTGGGTATCTGCTTGGTTCATGGCATATCATAGGTATAAAAATGCTTCAAGACATTGGCTCCTGTCCATAAAGAGTTTAAAGTCAGGGTTGATGAAGGCAGGGAAGTTAAACACTTTTGCAATTTGAAAGGTAGAAAGTAATAAAGGACAGAAAGATTATAAAATGGAGAAGTCTTTGAGAACAGAGTAACGTTTGAACTGGGTCTTGTAGGATATGAAGAATGTAGACATGAAGAGATGAGTGGGGATGAAGCAACTGACTTTCTGGAGGAAGAAGGCAAATCCTAAGAGAGGAATTGGACAGGAAAGGTGGGGATATGTCAGCATGCAGCAAAAGCCGGCCTGAGATAGGGAATAAAATGGATAGAGGTGGGAAGTCAGACCACAAAAATGAGGGAGGACCAGAATGGGAGTGCAGGCTGGTTGGAAATGCCATGCTGAAGGGTGTGGCCTTGGGTCCATGGGCCACTGAAAGCTTTTGGGGAATGGGAGGTAACAAAATCCCTTAGTTTGCTGTCTACTGTATGAAACAGTATCTTTTCTTCATTTGACCCAAATGTTTTTTGTTTATTTATGATCTTTCAGGTTTATGGAGCACTGTTAGTACAGGAAAGACTGAACATTACTGTGGTTTAATTGTGATATGCTGGCTGGGAGAGGGACTAACCTTAACTCCAGTGAGGACAAGAGGGAATGAAGATCTAATGTGGACTGTTCTATTCTAAGATGTTCATTTTCTTTCCACCTTGCAAATATTGATAACACTAAAACCCTTGCCAGACTTTATTTGGAACTTGGCAAATGATCAACTCTCTTCTCTGGAATATCAAACACAATATTGAACCATCAAATACTGATATTTGCATGGCCTTTGACCATGCAGTTATTGACAAGGCTGTCTTATTATTACTTTTACTACTGTATGTGATAATTGATCAATATGGTGATATTGACCAGAATAATGGCTCTAACTGTGAAGCCTAAGTACATCCCAAATCCTTTTTTAACCTACTTTACCACAATTTTCTTCTGCTTGAGATATTTAGAAGCAAAAGAGTGCCTCTGCTCTTGGGTATATACAACCCTGCTGGTGAACGTGATGAGAAAAATTACTGGGTGAGGGATTAGACAGGCACAGATTGTATCTTATTTGGAGCTGTGTAGTTTTAAAAAATATCATACTGCTTTTAGCAAAATTGATTGTAACTCAGGAAGTGTAAGTTTAGGATAGATATGGGTGCATAAAATTGATTGCTTTTGTTCCAATGTTGACTTTTCTTCTTGTATGAGTGACTCATTTGAATTTGGAGGGTGGAATAATATGTTGCTTCTTTACAGTCTAACAGGATATCTGTAGCCACAGAGGACAAAGTACAAGGGCTTACTACCAGAGAGGGGACAATGAAGCTCCATCCTCTAGAAAAAGGAAACAAGAGGCTGAGGGATGAGATAGCGTCTAAGGAGGGAGGTTACAAAGCTCCCCTCCCTTCTGGATCCTGCCTCCCCTGCCCAGGTTAATTTACATTTCAATGCGGACTTAATACTTCTAAAGATTTTATGAAATTTCCAAGCTCAAATGTTTGTTATCTTTGTCATCCTAGCTGCAATCCTGCAATTACTAGTACAAATATTTCAATCCTAAAATGAGGTGAGGAGGCCTGTGGGTGTTTATTAAAGGAGGGAGAGGGTAGAGTCCCAGTATGAGAACTTAGATTCTGTGCCTGGAGAGTCAGGCAGGTACCGCCTGGGGGGTGGTAGCTGAGAAAGAAAGTGCGAGACAGTTGAGCAGGCGAGTAGCAGGGGCAGATAGTGAAGTGCGTCTTGTAGGACGACTGGCAGGAGGGCTGCATTTTCTGACTCAGGGAGGTAAAGTCCTTGACACTACGGTGGTCCGGTGATCCGCAAGAGGAGCAAAAGTCACGACTCGCTTATCCCCAGAGACCCCGGCTGTCTCCACTCCACCCTACTCCTCTAGGAGTCCGCAGCCTCAGCCCAGAAAGCAGGCGGAGAGGCAGCGCTTTGAACTGGGCCACGTCCCTTCTCCAAATGCCTCGGAGCCAGAGAGGGGCAGGAATTCCTTAACCGTTGTCCTCTGCTCCTCCCCACAGCAGCCCCGCGCCACGCAGCGGGAAGGCCGGGAGCTGTCCGTGGTGCTGAACCCTTCCTTTGGCCAGGCCGGCCCCGCTGGCTGCGAAGGGCACCGCAGCCTCCGCAAAGGTCTTTGTGTGTCCGCGGGAGGGTGAGGGCACGAAGGCCCGCGACGACCTCCAGGCTCTATATTTTAACTCCCTGCCCAAACCCTCTAGTGACTCTGTCCACCGTAGCCGCTGGTAGAGATCCAGCACTTTAACACGGGTCCGTCTGTCACCCCTGCACCTCTTGATGCATCTCAACCCCCCACTCCTACTTTCTCCCCTGCTCCTGCCCTCTTGAGACTGCACTGGATTGTCGCGACGGCCCGGCGCTTCACGCCTGTCCTCCGCCCTCCTCCACTGCGCTCCTCCTTCTCGGGAGCGCGACTCTCTGGGGCGCTGCAAGCTCCCGCAGTGAGATGCTCCCCCTCGCTGCTCTGGCCCAGGTTTGCCAGCCCCTCCTCCCTGTTTTGGTTCCATCCTCCCGACATTGTCCTCCTCACTAGTTCTCTAAGCACCGAGCCGGGCCGCGCGCTCCGCCCCCACTTTCCATACATGGGAGCGCTGGAGTGGGGGGCGGGGCGGAGGGGAGGCGCTCCCCGTCTTTCTTTCTCAAAGGCTGCCAGCCTACTGGGAACCCTTGCATCCATTCAGCTCCCGCGGACAAGCGAGAAGCCTGGGCCGCCGTCGCGGGCGGAGGACGGCTGTGGACAGAAGGAATTCTGCCCTTTCCTCCCCCGGACGCTTTCCCGCCGGCCAAAGCCCGCTGGCAGGTAGGACCGCGCTCCTGGGTCTAGCCCGTGTGGACTGCGAGGGCTGTAAATTCAGTAGGAGGTGTTTAAATAACCCGTGCATGTCTAACCATGCTTAGGTTTGTCTTACAGAGGTGGGAGGTCAGCACTCTCTATTGCTTTTGCTGTTGTTCTGTGGCCAGTTATTCCAAAGCGAGGACCTGGGTGACGGGGGAGGGGCGCGGTTGGCGTAGGAGGTCAGACGGAGAATGGGAAGTGATGGACTTTGATTATCTTTGGACAGGTGGCCATGGCCTCACGGCCTACTCGGGGCCCCGGGGTCCCTGAATTGTTTTCCGGGCTGCTGCCAGCGGTCACAACTGCGGCCAACCAGAGCGCAGAGGCGTCGGTGGGCAACGGGTCGGCGGCTGGCCCCGAGGCTCAGGCCCTCACGCCCTTCCAGAGCCTGCAGCTGGTGCACCAGCTGAAGGGGCTGATCGTGCTGCTCTACAGCGTCGTGGTGGTCGTGGGGCTGGTGGGCAACTGCCTGCTGGTGCTGGTGATCGCACGGGTGCGCCGGCTGCACAACGTGACCAACTTCCTCATCGGCAACCTGGCCTTGTCCGACGTGCTCATGTGCGCCGCCTGCGTGCCGCTCACGCTGGCCTACGCCTTCGAGCCGCGCGGCTGGGTGTTCGGCGGCGGCCTGTGTCACCTGGTTTTCTTCCTGCAGCCGGTCACCGTGTACGTGTCGGTGTTCACGCTCACCACCATCGCCGTGGACCGCTACGTCGTGCTGGTGCACCCGCTGCGCCGGCGCATCTCGCTGCGCCTCAGCGCCTACGCCGTGCTGGCCATCTGGGCGCTGTCCGCGGTGCTGGCGCTGCCCGCCGCCGTGCACACCTACCACGTCGAGATCAAGTCGCACGACGTGCACCTCTGCGAGGAGTTCTGGGGCTCCCAGGAGCGCCAGCGCCAGCTCTACGCCTGGGGGCTGCTGCTCTTCACCTACCTGCTCCCTCTGCTGGTCATCCTCCTGTCCTACGTCCGCGTGTCGGTGAAGCTCCGGAACCGCGTGGTGCCTGGCTGCGTGACCCAGAGCCAGGCCGACTGGGACCGCGCGCGGCGCCGCCGCACCTTCTGCTTGCTGGTGGTGGTCGTGGTGGTGTTCGCCGTCTGCTGGCTGCCGCTGCACGTCTTCAACCTGCTGCGGGACCTCGACCCGCGCGCCATCGACCCATACGCCTTTGGGCTGGTGCAGCTTCTCTGCCACTGGCTCGCCATGAGCTCGGCCTGCTACAACCCCTTCATCTACGCCTGGCTGCACGACAGCTTCCGCGAGGAGCTGCGCAAGGTACTGCTCGCTTGGCCGCGCAAGATCGTGCCGCACGGCCAGAGCGTGACTGTCAGCGTGGTCATCTGATGCCCCTGAGCCAGGTCTTGGCGGAGCAGCTCCATGTCCACTGGCCTCCGCGGGTGCCACCCGAGGTCGGACTGGAGAGCAGGTTCCCAGCAACAGAGCCAAGCCAACACGGGGCAACATTCCCAGCCCAGCCCTCTTGTCCAGCTCTCTACCTTGTTTTGTGTGTTTGTGCAATGTTAAGTGGGCTTTGCTGAGCGTCTTGTTCTTTTCTTGGAGGGCGCCAGGGAGAGGGAAGAGGATTTATTATTTCTTCCTTATGCCCTTGAGGCCAAACGAAACTCCTCCTCTTGGTTCAGGAAAGTCTCTGAGAGCCGTGTAGTCTCTTTGCTTCCCTTTCCTCTTGCTCAGTGGTAAGATGAAAGAACGCTGTGAGTGGGATTTCCAATGACTGTGTCGGGCTTGGTATAGCTTTTCCGTTTGCCTTTTTACAAGGATCCAGGTGAGATTTAATACCTGATACTGCATAGTCAATTCAAACCCTTGAATTTCTAGGATTTCAGGTAAATGTGTATTACAAATCTATATCTAGGATTCCAGCATTTCCCAAATGAGACCTTTATACACCAAAGAGTTTTAGTTTTAAGACCGCTTGAATTTATAGTACAAAACCACCTACAAGCCACCTTTCCAAAGGTCTTACTTTTGTTTTCCCTCCTCCTTACTCCCCAACTACTATTAATGTTTAAAAATGGTGAGAAGAATTGGTCAATGAAGAGACAGATAAGTAGAAATGGATAAAGAGGAAAAGGTCCAATGCACTTAAGAAGACATATAACTGTACATAAGGACAGACATCCTGTGTGTGTGTGTACACACCCAGTGTTTGCCACAAGGCAGGCACTCAAATATTTGATTTTCTGAATACTCTATGTAAACCGTGTGTGCCATTCTCTTGCATTCCCTAATTGCTCAATTGCAACAGATCAACAGCTGTCATCTGACTGCTCAGCACCTGCTCTGTAGTGATACTTGGAATATGATCAACCCAGAATACAAGGATTGGGAGAAGTTTACTTAAGGACAGAACAGAAACTGCCACCCACAAGATGTGTAGATCAAACACTAATTACTTCTAGGGTTAAGGGAACAGGTGTAGGCTGTTGAGCACAACACCAGGCTTATAATCATCACTGTAACCTCCTGAGAGTTCTGTAATTGAGGACAAGTGTGCTGGGACAAGGGTCTCCACACTGAGTGTTGGAACAGCCAGTGGGGCAGTGAGGTCAGGAGTCGTGGGAAATGATACACAACGTGCAGCTGTCAGATCAGCCCCTGTGTCTGTGGCGACTCAATCACCATCTGTACTGTTCTAGTACTTCTTCTCCAGCTCCCTAAACACAAGAATCACTGTTTCCCCTCCTCCTGCTTCTCTTTCTCTCAGACATGAGCTCATTCACTCACTAAAGTGTGCCCTAAAAGGAAAGGAAAGAGAGACGATACGGGGAAGACAGGGGTTAAATTCTATTACTGTCATGTCAACAACCACGGTGGCGGCGCGAGTGTTCTTGGTCGGGCTAGTTAGCAGTAGGGTTCTTTAGTAGATGCAGGCCTAGACTTTTAGCATGTGAGGAAGGGCTGGAAAAGCCTGGCTTGGGAAAAAGGGAAAAGCAGGTGAAGATGGGAGATGCAAATTACCCCAGCAATGGCGCTAAATTGACTTTGAGCTTCATCCATGGATTGGAGAACAAAGAGCCTGTGCACTTATAACGCAGCCAACCCAGCAGCATTGCGTTACAGTATTATGGCCGCTGCCCCAAATGAATTCATCTTCCAGGGACCTTAGGGACTGGTACTTGTGCTCCCAGCAGCTCTATTACTTAGGAGGCTCAAGGCCAGACAGTTCACATTTCCTTAGAGCATTTTTTGATGGGTATGTGTGGAGGTCATCGAGGGTAGGGGAAGGAGATGGTTTAGTTGGGGAGGAATCTGATTCATTGTGGTCTCTTTTTTGGAATGTTTAAATCACTGGTTATCAGCCCTGGCTGTTCCTAGAATCATCTGGGGAACTTAAAGAAAAAAAAAAAAGATGTCTAGGCCCTCCACCCAGAGAGTCTAATTGAGTCGAGATGGCCTGGGTATCAGCATTTTTCAAAGTGCTTAAGCTGACTTTAATGTGCATCCAGGGTTAAGCACCTTAAGAATTATTCTCTTTCTAATGAATCTCAGAAACACTTGAGTGAAGCTTCAATTGTACCTGTCGAAGGTGTTAAGAATTTGGAGTTGGATTTGACAGTGAGTTACATGTTATACTCTAGTCTTTAGACAATACTTGATCAATCACATAGAGACAAATCATTGTAATCAGAATATACAGGGATTCATTCCAGTTTCCTTACACGTTTCCTATGTCTGTGCGAGTAGGGGTTCAATCAGTTTAGAAGAAACATCGTCCAACTTTAGGTCAATTGCATTATAAAGTTATACACCATGAATTATTTTAAATCCTGGTTGTCAAGGTATTTGAAAAATTAAAGTGTTCCCTGATTAGCTTGATTTAATTCTGTATCGATTGTGAGAAAAAAGTATCCCCATTAATTCCTAGAAAAGCTGCCACCAGTTTCTGTCATGCCTACCTTTAAAATTAAAGTTTTAAACATTTATGTGGACTTTATAAAGAGCACAAAGAGGTTGTAGAATTAGGTTATGCTTATAAACATCTTTACAAATTATGAAAATTGGCAATTAAACAGCAATTAATTCTTACGACAGAAATCTATTTGGGGCTAGTTTGTAAATCAAACTAATTTTTAAAATATTCAGAGGTGAGTCCCAGAGAAATACGCATTGGATTGTAGGTAGAAAATTTATTTAATAATTCATTTTGGTTAATATCAAGCAGCTAAGATGTGTTCCCAGGCCTCTTGCTGCAAGGAGCCACACAGGCAGTAGAGCTGGGAACTGAGCCAACTTGGGACTTGGCAGCAGCCCTTCCCAAGGCTTACGGAGCTTCTGTCATCCTCTTTGCAAGCATTGGCACCAGGTCTCACTTTTGGCAGCTGATCAATACATTTATCTCACTAAATCGGCAGAGGAGTGTTTCAATGCTTGTTAGCAACAGTTACCTACCTAGAAATAGCAACTGTGAGAGATGCTAAGGTAACAATGTTCCAATTGATGTAACCTTTCTGATTTGTTGTTGTTCTTGGGAATTTTCGGTCTGCTCTTTTGCCAGGATAGAAAAGTTCCAGGTTTATTTTCCCAGGTAGGCTCATCAACCACCTCTGTCCTGTGGTTTGCATTCCTGAATGTCTAGTAATGTTTCAAATGCAAGGCATAAAATTGACCTCAAGGGGACCCAGGCAAGAGTGTTCTCTAGATCTGGCAGTGAGCACAGGACCCATCCCTCAGAGATGAGAGGTCAGCAGCATCTTTGTTTCTCAAGGCAGGTCCTTGAATGAGTTACCTCCCTGCGTTGATGTCTTTGCTATGTGTGTAAGATGCATGAGTTGCTGTGTCACCATGCAAAGCCCCTCGGGCTGGGGCTTGTACTATGTTTGACACATTGTGCGTGTTCAATAAATATTAAATCAGTTGCATAGTCTTCGACCCTGGGATTAATAAACCAAGCCAGTTACACACGTGGGGTAACTATACAATCTCAGGATGGCCAAGGTCAAAGCAAGATAAATCCTATCAAGGACAACACGCAACTCAACTTAGATTTGCCAATTCCAACTAATTCCAGAGATGAACTATTTATTTGGGGTCTTCTGTGACCCCCTGCCCCAACTTCACTAATGCCAGCATTTCAATATATGGCACCAAGCTCTGTGCTGCCGAGACTGCATGTGCCTAAGTCCACGGGTCCATCAAAGTGAGAGCAGAGAACATTATGCTTAATACCTGTACAATTGTGAATCTGCATAATTATTTAAATGTTAGCATTTTATCACCCATTTCTCACATATACCTTAGGAAGTTCTAAAAACATCCAACACGTGGGTCCATAAATAAAATAAAGAGGATTCTAAACTATTCGTGACAGTCATCAACATGATTTTCTGATACATCTAAAATACCATTTGAAAATGGATTTATGTACACCTTTTGAGGGACCTATTTATCCTGCAAAGTGAGACACACTAATATACAGATGTTAGAAATGTAAAATATTTATTTGGATTGGATGAGGGTTGCAATCTTGATTTGTTGAAAAACTACGCATTCCCAGTCAGTCTTGGAAGCAGAAAGCCTTATTTTTGAAAACTGAGTGTGCACACTTCTAACGGGTTTTGGTTTGTTTTTCTCTGCTTTTTAATTCAATTCTCATTTCCCTCTCTATTTCTCTGTTACACCTTTTTCTGCTACTTTTCCTTATTATCTACAAAATATCTCCTCTCTGAAGCCCCTTCTGCACCATCTTCTGGTCGGTCCTTATAAAGTGGAGAATGGTGAAGAGAAATCTGGCTAGTTGTATCAGGGGTAGGCTGCACCAGCTTAGGGAGGGCTGCAGCTCACTGTATTTGCTGCCCTGGGGGGTCTCGGAGCTCACACAATTAGTGTTTAGCAGACAAGCTCCAGGCCTAGGTGGATATAGAAGTTTGGGTAGAATCTCCATAGGGCCCTTAAGCTGATAAATCTCACAGAGAGCTCTCAAGAGGGATCTAACAGCGAAAGGTCAAATGTGTTTCATTTTGATGTTTGGTGCTGGAGTAAAGAAACCTGAGCCAGAAAAAGCAAAGGACAAACAGTCTCTGCCTTTAAGCATGCCCTGCCTCCTCCCTCCTCCCTCGGCTCTCACAAAATCCTCTTCCTGACTTGCTGACGACTAAGTCCCCTAGTCACAGCTCATCTCCTCATCCTGGAAAGACATCCAATGAGGAATGGAAAGCTATTCCTACATCCCCCACCCACCCCTGTTATTGCAATGAAAAAATCCTTTTGAGCTGGAAAAATTAAATAACAACTCCAAGTTTGAGCTCTAGTTAGAAGTCAGGCACTGGGCTTTTCTCCCTAGCCCAGAACACCACAATGACCCATGGGTCTTCACCCTAGAAGGTCAGCCTGGTCCCCTGGGCAGGAGGCCCAATGCTGTAGCATAATATGCTCTAGGGCTCCTGGCCACAAACAGGTTCCTGCAAGGAGACTGTCCTTCTGCGGTCACTGCCCTTTGCAGGGCAAATGCTGGGGCACACTGACCTCTTCATTATTAGAAAGAAGACTCAAGAGCGGTCACAGCTGGAAAGCCAGAGCACTTACAGTCTTGCCATCTTAACAGTAGCTAGTGTATGCCAGCAGCGAAGAAGCCTGGAGAGTAAGTGGCGATGAAATTGCTACAGGCATTTTCCACAGCTTGTTGAGATTTGAATATTTTTCTTTGTAAGAAGTGGCCCAAAGTCTGGAAGAAGTGGAAGTCAGTTGGTGCGAGGTCTGGTGAATATGGTAGATGACAGAGAGCTTCCAAGCCCAGCTTCTGCAGTTTGAGCAGCGTTGTCTGTGCGACATGTGGTTGAGCTTTGTCTTGCAAGAGGATTGGCCTGTCTCTATTGATCAATCTCGGCTGCTTAATCACAAGCATCCTCATCATTTTGTCCAATTGGTTGCAGTAGACATCTGCTGCAATTGATTGACCAGGTTTCCTGAAGCTGTAGTGGATAGTACCAGCCCTGGAACACCAAACAGACACCATTTGATTTTTTTGGATGAATATTCAGTTTTGCACTGTGTTTCAGCACTCCATCTTTATCCAACCGTTGTGTCAAATGCTTGCAATTGTCAAAATGAATCCATTTTTCATCACACGTCACAGTATGGTATAGAAATGGTTCGCCTTTATGTCGTAACAGCAAAGAAAGGCAAGCTTCGAGACAATTTCTTTTCTGATGCTCATTTAATTCATGGGAACCCATCTATCCAGCTTCTTTACTTTGCTGATTTATTTCAAATGGTCTAATATTGGTGGAATAGTAACTTCAAACCTTGCTGCTAATTCACGTGTAGGTTGAGATGGATTCGCTTCCACTCTCAGCTTTCAGCTCATCATTATCCACCTTGGCCTCAGGTCACCCACATGGCTCATTTTCAAGATTAAAATCACCAGAATGGAACTTCTCAAACCATCGATGCACTATGCGTTCATTAGCCACATCTTTTCCAAACACTTTGCTGATATTTCGAGCTGTCTGAGCTGAACTGGTTCCACAATGGAACTCATATTCAAAAATAACATGAATTTTCAACTTATTCATGGTTTCACAAAAATTGTTCTAAAAAATGTGAAAGATAATCACAAGCCAAAACATGCATTTGAAAGACTGAGGATGTACCTTCACAATAAAAATAAAACAAGAAGTGTCAAGGTGACACATCAGAGATATTGACCGTCAAACTTGGTACTTAAGGAAATCGGACATTTTACACTTAATAACCTTAATCTGTCACCTTACATGACCACAGTGAGGGTCTCAGTCAGGAGCCTAACACCACTGAGGAGGGCTTACTAACAAAGGGGTGCTTACAAAGGTGAGGTAAGGTGCAGAGAAATACGAGGGACGGCACAGTAACAGTAGCTACTAGAAGCAGAGGAGCTGTTGCCATCCCTCAATCTGGATCAATCTGGAGACAGGAGTGGGGGGAGGAGTTGCTGAAACTCCAACCGCAGAGGCACTTAGAGAAGATCACTTCCAGATGAGCAGCAGCCTCAGGTGGAGGGACAGAGCCAGCTGATTCTGTATTTGGCTGTAGTCTGTCACTCTGGGATAGCCCCATGTGCCTCCAGAGAGAGGGAGCCAGTGGAAAAAGTAAGTTCACAAGAAGCTAGAGTACTCCTAGTCACACCGGAGTGTCAGTAAAGAAGTGCCATGCTAAGGCCTATTCACGCATGACCTTGGTGATCAGAGAAGCCTTCATGGATGCAGCCTTCTGGATGACATTTGGGCCAGGCTTTGAAGGATGTCTGGGATTTTAAATAATGAAGTGGTAGCGGCAGGAAAGCATGCTGTGGGCAGGGAAGGCTGGAACAAAGGTAGGAAAGGGTGCTGCCCACTGGAGAGGGTGCAGGCTGTGCTCACGAGAGAGAGTAGTGAAAGGCTGGCTGAAGCTAGATTCGGGAAGATTAATACTACCAGTTAAGGCTGGGCACAGTGGCTCACGCCTTGAATCCCAGCACTTTGGGAGGCCAAGGCAAGAGGATTGATTGAGGCCAGGAGTTCAAGACCAGCCTGTGCAACAAAGTGAGACCCTGTTGCTACAAAAAAAATAATAATAAAAAATAGCCGGCGTGGTAGCACGTGCCTGTATCCCAGCTACCTGGGAGGCTGAGGCAGTAGGATTACTTGAGCCCAGGAGTTCGATGCTACAGTGAGTTGTGATCATGCACTCTAGCCTGGGCCACAGAATGAGACCCTGGCTCTAAAATAATAATAATGATAATATCAGTTAAATTTATTGAATTCCTATTGTATGTTAAGTACCTTACATCAACACATTAAAAAGTAGGCATTCCCAGTCTTATTCTTATTTTATAGATAGGAAAACAGACATTAAGGGAAGTCAAGTAAAAGTGTGACAAATGGTAGGTGGTGGAGCTGAGATTTGGACCCTAAATCCTATGTCCCTAACTACTGCACTATCCTACCCTGATTTGATCTAAGGAGTCTGGCCCTTTCTGGGAGGAAGTAGGGAGCCATTGAAGGTTTATAATGAGTGAGAGATAAAGGAAGGTCTTGTTCAGGAATTTCTAGGACCTAACTCTGGCAACAGGGACAGTGTGGAATGGGGTGACAGGAAGCAGGGGGAGAGTTAGAGAATCATTGCCATGGTCCAGAAGAGAGAGAATAAGGACCAGAACTGGGACAGTTAAAGTGAGAATGGAGAAGAGACAGGTAGGAAAGGGCCCTAGAGAAAAATTAGCATCAGATATCTGAACGTCTTATCTGGTTAAAGTTTTCCTATTTACACTGAGGAGGGAAGGTAGCATGTGGGATCTATGCCATAGGTGCTAAATACCTACAGCAATCAGGGGCGCTTTCCAAGGAAGTAACAGAAAACCCAACTAACCATAAGGCACAAATCCTAAGGACCTTTATTATCTGACCTAAAAAGAAGTGTGGAGGTGGGTGGTTTTCAGGTTGGTCCAGAGCTCAATGATGTCGCTGAGGACTTAGGACTTTTCTGTCTTTTGCCTCCATCCATCTTTTACTGGTCCACCTTCATCCCCAGGCTGTTACCTCATGTCTTCAAAATGGCTGCTGAAACCCCAGACTCACCCACATCCAAGGCTAGAAGGAGGGGGAAGGGAAAGCACTGGCGGCCCTCCCTCGGTGCAGGAAAGCTGAGGCTTCTCAGAAGCCCCTTTCATGCTTCATTGTCAAGAACTGGGCAACATACCCCTAACTGCAGGGAAGACTGGCAAAGAAACCCTTTGACATCTCTAAAATGGGAGATTTATAATGGCCATTGGGTCATCCAGCCCGCAGTGCCTACCACAAGCCCACGGGCAGCATCGTCTTCAGGTCTTGTTTCATATTCGAGGGAGAAATGAAATGGAACGGGGGGCCTGAGTGAGCGCTGCTTGCTGTCGGCTCCCACCCAGGCCTGCTAGTGTGATTCACGTTTTATGAGTCACCGGCTGTGTCTCAGCAGATACTGCCACAAAGTTGCAGTTAATTTGTTTTTTTAAAAATGTCATAAGGTAGTCATAAAGTGCGGAGGCTCACAGGCCATGAATATGGATGCGAAATAACGTAAAGATACTTGGTATCGATGCACGGCGGTCCTAACTGCTCTAAGTTGTTTTCTATTTTATCATATTAATTCTTTCAGATGATGACAAGAGGGGGAGCCAAAGTTACGTGCGTTGTCCCCAAACTCCCCAATGCAGAGCACTGGCCATGGCTTGGGGCCCTGCGCAGCTATTGGCATTTGCTACTGCACGTTTGGTCAGCGTTCCCTGAAGGCCAGGGGCTAGCGTGTGCGCCTGCCGTGTGCTCTTTGTGGCTTAGGGCGTCTGAACCTGAAGTTTTCTGAGGAGAAGCCACCAAAGGCAACCTCCTTCCTTTCGAGGCATAGTCACGTTGGAGTCTCACCAGGCCCGGGACTGTGGCTAAGAACGACTGTGGTGGTTCCCTAAGAGATAACCCTCAGGTGGCCCCTGGCTCTCCTCTTCTTAGGAGCCCTGGAGGCTTAGTCCTAAATTTGGCCTGGTGCTTCCAGAACGCTGTCTATGGTCACACCCGGGTGCGTGCCCGGTGCCTTCTGTCTGGGTTCCTCCTCCCTGGTCTTCTCCTGGAGGGATAGAGCTCTTCCTTCTGGTCTTAGCTACAACGTCCCCTCCCCGGAGAAGCCCCCTCTGCCTGCCTCATTTAGAGTGGCCCGGCCCCTGTCCTTCAGCCTAGCCCTTCATGCTCTCTTCAGGGCACTCCTCACGGTTCATCAAGACACCTTTGTTTGTTCGTCCTTCTCAGTGAGACGGGAGCTGCGTGGGGTAGAGGCCACACCTGCTTTCTTCACCAACGTGTCGCAGAGTCTAGTGCGGTGCCTGGCACCTCCCAGACATTTTTGTTGAATGAACAAATGTATCTGATCCCCACATGATGCTGGGGGTAGCAGGGCAGGTGTTCTCCCCATGTGGGGTGTGGGTGGGGCAAGGGAGTGACTTACTTGGGCGACACTGCTAGTGGCTGGGGGGCCTGGGATTCCCACCCGGGTCCTCTGGCTCCAGGTTGGGGCCCACTGCCGCCCCCAGCTGTGCTTTAGGGTTAGGGGCCCGGGGAGGACTCTCCTTTCTCTCTGCCTCCGCCCTGGGCCGGCCCGAGCTCTTCCCTGCCGTGAGCCGGGCTGGGCCAAGGGGGCTGTGCCTCCTGGC
Source organism: Cheirogaleus medius (assembly GCA_008086735.1). Lineage (NCBI taxonomy): Eukaryota > Metazoa > Chordata > Mammalia > Primates > Cheirogaleidae > Cheirogaleus > Cheirogaleus medius. Next base: position 3,019,209 of record VBSM01003143.1, read on the forward strand.
ACCCGCCCGCGCTTTGCAGGGGGGATTCCTACTATGTCCCTGGTGTTGCCTCTGAAAGTCCTCACGGTGCTGTCTGGGTTTCCTGTCTAGCTTTTCTGACAGAACTTTCATTTGTACCCAGTTGTGAAGTTAGGGATTATATCACTTTTCGAATAGCAAAGGCAAATGAGTTAAGCGACTTGCTTCAAAATGCAGATGCCATTGTCCAGTTAGAATAAATTGAGGGGTCCTGAGCCTGACCGTGCGTTAGAATTATGTACACGGCCTTTTAGGAATCTGGGTTTCTACCTGAGACCTACTAGATGAGAAACTCTTGGTGTGGAATTGTACATCTTTAAAATGATGTTTGGGAACCATTTCAAAAACAGTTGATACAGTGGACATGTTAACCTAACAGTCTTGCTAGGAGACACTTGCCTGAGTTGTTGAACCCGCTTCTATCGAGAGCTGAGATCCCCTGTGGGGAGAAGTGAGCCCGCAGGGGCCTCCCCGGCACCCCAGGCTCTCCAGATCCTGGGGAGCAGCTTGGGGGGCTTGGGGGGCGCACACAACAGGTGCTCAGGGTCCTGCTGCCCTTGGCATGTGAAGGCAGCACAGGGGTGGCCGCAGTGTCCCTTGCTACCCTGTGCCACGCTCATGCATCTTCAGTGCTCACCGCAGTGCTGCAGGCTGACACTGTGCCCGGTTCTACAGATGAAGAAACTGAAATGAAGCTCAGAGAAGCGATGTACCCAAAGTCAGTGAGTGGCGCTGGGATTTGAATCCGGACCTAGCTGGTCCCAAAGCCCCTTCACGTCACAGTGTCCTGCACCACATAGTGGACATGATAATAATGATGACTAACAATAATAATATTTAATAGCAATAATAGTTATTGCTGCGTTTTATTGAAACTTTGCTACATGCCAGGTGGCCAAGTATCTTACAGCTTGCCGGGTAGATGGGTAGGTAGGTAGAAGCTCTGTGAGGTGGGAACTGTGATTATCCCATGTATCTGCTAGCTTTTGCTGCATAACAAAGCACCCAAAAACACAGTGGCTTAAAACAACAAAAATATGATTTCTTACAGTTCGGTAGGTCAGATGGGTCCTGGCCGGCTCAGCTGGTTTCCTCTGCTGGCAGGGCGGCTGGGGCTGGTCACCTAGGGTGACCTCACTTCACAAGTCTATCGCTGCAGCTTTAGGGACCCTCGGCCAGAACCTCTCACCACTCCATGTGGCCTCTCCTCCCCCCGCAGGCGAACCTGGTGGTTCCCGTGGTGGCAACATGCCAAGACAGGGAGTGGAAGCTACTCAGTCTCTCATGGCCTGTGCTGGGGACTCACACGGCATCCCCTCCGCTGTGTTCTATTGGTCACAATGAGCCATACGGCAGCCTAGATTCAAGGGGCGGGGAAATAGGCCGGCCTCTTAATGACAGGAGTTATTAACACAAGATATTTGTGGCCATTTGCAATATACGTATTCTGCACTTTGGAAGTCAGGAAGCTAAGTCTCAGAGAAATTAGGTAGCTTGCCCGAGACCACGCAGCTTGTGAGTCATTGGCGAAGTTGGGAATCAAACTCAGGCTTCCCTAAAGCCCTGGTTCTTTCCCTATCACACCTGCTACCTCTCAAGAAGCACGCTGTTTCCTAACATGGGGGGCGGGGTCCTGAACCGCTCTTTCTCTTTGTCCCTGTTACTCTGTGTCTGCCACTATCCTTCGATGCCCAGACGGCTGGTCTCCTGACACATGTTGTACAAAGGCTGGTTCTCAAAGCTAAGCCCACAGGTGGGTCTCCCAAGCAAACCCACACTCTCTGTGCGTGCTGCCCAAGGGAGGTCTGACATTCTGTCATTAGATGGACTTCCCTCCTTCTTTCCCTCCATCTCTCCCTCCTTCCTTCTCTCCTTGTTTCCTTTCTTTCTTTTCCTTTCCTTTCCCCTCCCCTTTTCTTCCTCCCCTCCTTCTTTCTTTTCTTTCTTCAAATATTTATGACTCATATCTTTCTCCCTTCGCTACTGATTATTTCCCTCTTGAGTAGAAGGATCGAGAGTGCTTTGGCTGTTTGAATGAATGCCCTACTTACACCAGTGCATGAGCAATTTATCAGGCCATTACTGCTCAGGTGCTCATTATGCTAATCAGCAGGTAATGATGCTCTGGGACCGCAGCTGAAGCCTGAATAGAAATCAGCCTGCCTGGACCAAGAAAAGAAAGATCATGATAAGAATGTGTTTATGTGCCAATTTCTTATGCTGATCGTCAAGGCATTTAGGATGTGTGTCTTAATGAATCCATTCATTACGGGTGATTTGGTTTTGAGTTATTTAACGCTCAAAGGACACTCATGATCCTTACCCCGTGGTCAGCACACCTGCTCTGAGAGCAGCAGTTCACCTGCAAACCTGACTCCAGCGAGCAGGCCACCTCTCTGACACTCACAGCTGATGGAACCGATCCTAAAGGGGGCACACAAGCCTCACACGTTGGCTGGGCATGGTGGCTCACGCCTGTAATCCTAGCACTGGGAGGCCGAGGAGGGAGGATCGCTTGAGGTCAGGAGTTCCAGACCAGCCTGAGCAAGAGCGAGACCCCGTCTCTATTAAAAATAGAAAAACTCAGCCAGGTGTGGTGGGTGGCGAGTGTCTGTAGTCCCAGCTACTTGGGAGGCTGAGGCAGGAGGATCACTTGAGCCCAGGAGTTGGAGGTTGTGAGCTAGGCTGATGCCGTGGCACTTGCCCGGCCAATAGAGTGAGACTCTGTCTTTTAAAAAAAAACAAAACCTGTCACCCTGTCACAGCACTAAGGCTGATTTCTGTATTTGACTGCAGCCTGTCACTTTAGGGCAGGGCAGGCACTGCCCCTATTACAGAATTCTGGCTGCAGCTGCGCCTGCAGGGACTTGGGGAGGATTGAGGGTTTCCCACTGGCTGGTCATGCTGCAAAATAAAACACCCTGTTCCTGTGGGTGAGAGACTCTGAAATACACATAGGGTTCAAGACCTTTAGAAGGAGCCCCAGGGAGCATCTGGTCCAATCCCCTCATTTAATAGATTAAGTGACTGAGGCCCAGAGAGGGTGTGAGGCTTATCCCAGGGCACACAGCCTGTGTTAGTGGCACAGTAGGAACACACAGCGGTAATTTTGTTTCCATTCTTAGTTTGATTGTTTTTCTGATTTATAAATCATTAATCTTATTGTTAAAAAACAATATATAAAAGTATAAGGAAATATAAAGTATAAGAAGCACTATACATGGAAAAATGTTAAGTGATTTCTTAAGCTCTACAGGCATGTCATTGTGAGTTCATGCAGGGTCAGGCTTATTTCAGGTACCATTAAGAATAAAGTAGCCAACGAGAACAGCAAATATCCACTGATTGATAGGTTTTCTTTCAAAACAATTTATTGAAAACAACCCCCCACACCCTGATTTTACAATGCCAGCCAGTCAGTAGATTCAGTTCTGGGCAAGGCTTATGTAGGGCAAAGATGCTGATTTATATTTATATTTCATGGCTCCAGCTTGGAGCACCACGCTGGACTGCCGGGGACAGTGGGACTCACGGATGTCCAGTTCCCACTGCCCCAGAGTTCCTGGTAGGGCTTTACCGTTATTTCTTTTTATCACTACCCCCCTTTAAGAGATGTGTATTAGTGTATGTGTTTAAGATGAAGAAACTTAGCTGCCGAGAGGTGAGCTAATCTTGCCCCAGAATTATAGCAATAACCTTGAAGCAGGGTTGGTCCAGTGGGGAGCACTGTGTGGGTGAGTGAATTCCACCTCCTCCCACTCTTTGTGGCCCTTGGATCCAGCTTACCATTACAGGGAAGGGATGTCTGATGGACCTGAGTTTGTTCCCTTGGCCAATTTTTGTTGAAATCTCAAAGGATACTGACTTCTGTTGGCATCTGATGACAGCTGTTCCAGTCTTTGGGCCGTACCATGTCCTGTCTGGTTTTATCATGGTTTTCATGCCTGTCTTCCGGCCCTAGGACAATTGTAAGTTCCCAGAGACGGAGACCATGTTTCATCCCTCGTACCACCCAGAGAATCTAGCTAGTGTCGAAAAGCATAAATGCGTAGGTGAGTATGTGGGTAAGTGAATAAGGGAATGAAGCATCTGAAAAAGGTAAGATGCTCTTTTCCTTGTAGTGAGATCGTTCTGGGGACATTTGTGTTTGGGGCTTCTCAGCCCCCACTCCCCCTCTCTGGTGGCACTCTAATTTTCTTTGGAGGAATTAGCTCTTTCTCGTGGTTTCAGACTGATGGGGCTGCAATCAGCTCCCTGCCCTCTGTGGCCAAAGGAACAAAATCAGGCCAACCTCTCTGGACTATTTTATGCTGGAGAGCTGGGAGAATTCACATAGATCTGGAACAAGGCTATAAATGCATCTTGAATGCAAATGGATTCTTTTATTCTAATAGGGATGGAAAGGAATGCATTTGCTTGATCCAAGGCTATATGTCACACACCGGAGGCCATATTAATATTTCATAGCAAAGACACCATATCCAGCAAAGCAGCTGCAATTGAAGCCACCACTTGGTCAGGTCTGGAGCAGTACAATGCTGTCTCCTAGCATCCACCTAGTTTTTGCAGGGTCCAGACTTGTGTATAAAATGGAGATAACAAATAATCACAACTCGGCATTCTGTAGGTCTATATGAGTGGCACTAATTTGTGCTGTTCCCTCTGGGATACAGCATTGTTTTTGATTTGCTGCTTTGGCTGGGAGAGGCTGTGTTAGAGTTTTCCTCATGGCCTTTCCTATTCTGATAGCTCTTACCCCACAGCCCATGAAACCCATGTGGAGATTATGCTATCAAGTGGGTTTATTCTAATTATTTGGGGATCACAAAAATGAACACCAGGTGAATCCAGGGGCCCCGTGGGCCAACTGGGAGTCAGAGCTGAACAGAGGTTCATTTCTTACCTGGTTCCCACATGCCCCCAACTATAATTGAGGGTGTGATGAAGCTTGGAGTCTCTAAAAAGTATCGTGCCAGCTTGGATCCTGTGTCTGACAGTCTGAACTGTGCGGCTGTTCCCGTCCCTCAGTGTGCAGTTGCTTGAGTGGATGGCGGTGGGACCCCTGAGGGGGAGGCTGGGAGAATCGCAGCCATGTACACTCGTGCTGGTGTTGCGAGTCCTTCCTCCTGAGACCTACGCTCGGCTTAATCCATGGATTCTGGGTCTAAAATGTGGCTTGTGTCCAAAAACTGGACACCAGATCGTGACTTTTGTTGGGATGACTATGCTTAACCTCTGGATCAAAATTTTGGGCACATCAGCCCAGATGTCGCTGTCCCATTCTTTCCCAAGGGCCTTGACCTTGGCACGCTTAGGTTAAGAGCTTGGTTACTTTTGCAGTTAAATCTGGGTTTGAAACGCAGCTTCCGCTGCTCCTTGACAGCAGATGGGAGCCTTCTTATATTTTCCCAGGAAGACCCTCTGGCTTTTACATATAGCTTTAAATTGACAATCACTCACAGGTTTTTGTTATTTTTTTAAAGTGCCAATCAAGTTTAGCAATGGCCAACAGTCTTCCAGTATCTTCACAGTGGCTATTTCTCCCATGTTTCTCGAATACCTTATACATTGCCCCAGCTGGTGCTCCCCTTCCATCGGTTTGCCATTCCAGTGTGAACAGGTGCACTGCTACCCATGCCGGGAGCTGTCCGAGCTTCACCTGCCACTAGTGATGGGGTCCGCATGCCAGTTGCGTGATTCCATGCCAGTGTCTGCTTTCTTGGACCATTCTTGGCACCAACGGTTTCAAGTTAGGTTACCCAGGAAGCAGATTGGAGATTAGCATATGAAGTATTTATTAGGAAGTGCTCTTGGGATCAGTATCTATGGAGGGGAAGGCAAGGAGCAGGAGAGGGTAGAGGGTGGTGTTGATTTTCAGCCAGTGCAATAGAGGCCCCAGCTGATCCTATGTGGTGCTCTGAAGCTGGTGGCTCTTCAGTCGTCCCAAGTTGGGGCAAGGGGCTGGGCTTTTATACCTCAGCACCAATTAGTTGTTGGACACAGGCTGTGCCTAGTAGGGATGGGGGAGGCGGCCTTCTTTCCAGCTGAAGCAATCCTGGAAGGAGGTTGATAGCCGAGGGCTGTCTGCTGACACCTGGGGAAACCCCCCTTTCCCCTAAAGGCAGATCTGGTGACATGCCACAGCGCTCAGCGTCTTTGTGTCTTCTCCTGAATGAAGGGACTCTGCCCACCTTCATGTCCCTCTGCCAGCATCATGGGAGAATCAGGAGAGGCAGGGAAATTCCAGGGTTTCCTCTCCTTCTCACCCTCTTCACTTAACTGTGCGTGAAAGAAACAAGCAAAGTGGAGGTTTATTTTCTTACATTCTCTCATAATTGAAGGAATTGACAAATTTTAGCTATAGATGAGTCAAAAATAGAGGTTAATTATTTTCTGATCCCAGTTCTCAGACCCTATGAATTCTTAACCCTGATTAACAACCCCTGCTGTTAAGGATAAAATTGGATATATTCTTAACCTCGAGTCCAGAGCAATAACAGTTAACCTCACAGGCAGAGATTTCTGGCAGAGACAGAAAAAAAAAAAAGTCATTTGAGACCAAGAGCCCACAGTGATCAATAAATAAGACGAGAGGCAAGGGCAGCCAAGAGCACAGCTGGATCTGATTAGGGGATGACAGGAATCCAAGTTTTTGGGCCAGACACGGGATCTCAGGGATTCTTGCTACCCGAGGCCGAGGACACCGAGTCGGTCCATTGGGCAAGCTCTGTGCAGCCTTGGCCTTTGCTGGTCACCCCGGAGAGACTGTGTGTGAGAAGGGGATGGGTCTTTGACAATTTGACGGGGCAGAGTTTACGGGCTTTCCCACCCCTTCCAGCAGCCGGCCAATGACGCACTCCGCGCCTGTTCCTGCTGCACAAAAGCGATTTTCCTCCAAGGACATTGTGTTCTGCATTCCAGCGTTCAGGGCCGGACTCCCGAACAATGACTATCCAGGCAGCCCCGATGGGTTTGGCAAATGTACGGCGTTTTCATAAAAGGCAGGACTGCATTGGGAAGCCCTTGTGGGGGCCCCAGGAGCTACATCTGCAGGGAAATGAAATAAACCCCCCAATTTACAAGTCGCCAATTCAGTCCTATTGGTCTGGGGCAGGCCCGATGTGATTTGAAGGGCGGTTAGAAGTCTCTTTTGCCTCATTCCTTGCTTTCTATCCTTTTCATTAAACTAATAAATGACGGTACCTCGAATTAATGGAAGGGAGTGGTGTGAAAAACCAGCGGCTTCGGAAGGAATATTATTATTTCTGAAATAACAGTGCAGTTGCTATGGAACACGGCTGGACAAGTTAATTTTGTTGGCATAACATCTCCTCGTTATTTAATCCTGTAGCGCGGACTCATTTCATCTGTCTGTCACCGTGCCGCTGAAGCCAGGAGGAGCTGCTAATTGCAGCAGGGAGGCTGCAGACAGACCTGTCCAAACCTTGTGTAAATTTCAGCTGTCAGGTGAGGCCCCGCGCTTTGACTTTACTGCTGGAGAGACCATCCCCTTCTATGTCAGTAAGAAAGCTGGCAAGGGGCCACCACTCAGTTCTGCCAGACCAAACTCTCGTGTGCCCCAGGAGTGGCTCTGTATCCCGGATAAACACTAGTCACCCCGGGCGCTTTTAAAAAAGACCAATGTCTGAACCCCACCCCCAAGGATTCTATTTGATTGCTCTGGAGATGAGGTCCAGGCTTGGGGATTTTTTAAAAAAGCACCCGCTCCCCCAGTGATTCTAAAGGGCCGTCCGTGCAGGTGGAGAACCACCGATGTATGGAATTGCTACCCTTCCACTGCTCTGTCTCATTTTAAAAGTCTAAGAGCCTCTCAGAATTTTTTTTTTTTGTAGTTTTCTTATTGCTTTCTCCTTGTCTCAGAAAATGCTAAGTATGGCAATGTGCTTTTAATGAGAACTCACTGGGCACCAGGAGCAGTATAGGATCTCTTGGAATCCTTACAATGATCTTGTAAATTGGGCACTTTTGTTATTTCAGTTTTACAGACAGGGAGACTAATGCTCGGGGGGTGCCCAGCTGGCAAGTGATAGATCCAGGATTCGGACATAGCTCCAACTCCGACGTTTGACTACTTGTGCCAGTGACTTCTGTCCCCATAGAGAACCCGCCCGCCCACAGACGCGAGCTCAGCTTCCGCCCCTGCGTGGGCCCAGCGCTGGTCCTGCAGGGGGTGGACAGCCTGCGACGTGGTTCAGGTGACAGCAGCTTGGACCCCGGGTCCCTGCTCTGCGGATGAGGTTCACGTTGGCGCCTCACCTCAACCTCCTGGATTCCATTCCAGCCTCCTCCTTACCAGCGAGCGACCTTGGCCAAGTGTCTTAGCTTCTTTCAGATCCACTTTCCCCACCTGTTGGGGTGACAAATGCACCTGCTGCCTGGGACCGTCTGAGGAGGATTAAATGGAATCACACACGGAAGCACTTGGAATGGGGTCTGGCACACGTCATTCACGGAAGGTCAGTTATTCCCGTCATTGTTATCACCCCAGAGTGAGGACTGGGAGGCTGTGTTTCTCCTCCAGTCTCCTAAGGCCCAACGACGTCCAGTGCCAGCGCAGTGTCCGATTCCAGACACTGGACAGCTCCCAGGCAGTCCCTGGGCTTCCTGGGGCTGCTTCCTGGATTCCCCGGTTCACACACAAGCAGCTGACTCCAGAGGCCAAAGCTCTGCCTCTGCCCTCGATTTATAAAACCGCACCAGGTGAACAAGGACCTTTCCCCAGTGTATTAAGTAGAAGCTCTCTTAGTGTCAAGAAAGAAACCCGACTTAAACTGGCTTTAGGATGAAAGGAAACGTGTGGGCTGGTGCACCCACACATCCAGGCCTGGAAACGTGTGGGCTGGTGCACCCACACATCCAGGCCTGGCTGCAGGCCTCCTGGATCGGGGCTCAAAGGAGGCCCCAGGCTCTCTCTCCAGCCTCGGCTTTCGGGCAGCTCCCTGGCAGCGCAGGCTCACAGCTTCGAAATTAGCAACCCCAGTGTACGGGAGTTTCTTGACCCCAGTAATCCCAACAGAACTCATGCGATGGGCTCGGAGAGAACCCACTTGTTCAAGGCCAGGGACGCGGCGGCATCCAGCCGGCGCTCAGACCCGAGCGAGCAGTCAACCACCAGGCTGCACGGCCTGTGCCAGGCAGCGCTCAGAAGTCCGCCCGCGGCGTGTTTACACGGCCAAGAGTCTGGTCGGAAGGAAAATTAGATTAGGATGCGGGGAGCTGCTTAGGAACACTTCGCTTCTCTTCCAGATGTTAAAAAACAAAAACAAAACCAAACCCCAAACCCTCAGGGGCTTCAGACGGATCAAGAGCACTTCAAGCGCGCAGGGTCTGGTCGGAAACTGTGTGAGCCTTGGTCGCCACCTTGTGGCAAGGAGTGGAATTTTCCTAGGATGAACTTTTTCCTGGGAAAAGCTTCAGCCTGCGAAAGGGGTCAGGGAGGGAGGAAAGGAAGGAGGAGAGGAGGGAGGGAGGCAAGGGGGCAGGGGGGCAGGGAGGGAGGGGATGCAGGGAGACAGGGAGGGAGGAACGGAAGGGAGGGAGGGAGGCAGGAAGAAAGGGGGAAGGCCTCAGATGTCACCTCCCTGCCTGTCCTATGGACTACCGCTCCGTGTCCTTGACGGTGGCAGGAACATAGCAAGAATGACTCATGAGTTAGTAGATCGCACTGAGCAGTGCAGGGATCAATGTGAGGGACACAGAAATCACAGTGGCCACCATGGGGAGCCCCCACCCAGAAAGCATGATCTGACGCAGTAGCACTGTTTCAGAATGTGGGAGCTGTCCCGTGGGGGCCCTGGGGAGGAGGCACCGTCGCTCCCCAGACAGGAGGCCCAGAGCAGGCTGGCGTGAGTGCGGGATGCAGGACAGGAGTGGCTCCTTCCCGACTCCCCACTCTCTGCTCTGTTTTTCCCTGTGTACATATCCCCAGGGCTGAAATCAGTCTCTGGCACAGTCCCAGCTTTGCGGACATCTCTTCTCTCACTGCTCACCTACAATTCGTCTTCTGATCCAGGATTTTAGGATCAATACTTTTTGTTGCAATGGGTCACCATGAAGAGTTTTAAGCAGGCACTGATTTGGTTTCCTTTTAAAAAGTCTGACTTAGGCAACTGACGTGGGGGCCGAGAGAGAACGTGTTAGGGGGAGGTTTGGAGGCTCCTGCTGGCTCCCCCTGACAAGGACGGAGGCTGGGGCTGGACTGGGGCACAGCAGAGGGGACGGATGTGGCAGACTTGCCAGGACTTGCCGTGATGGGCTGTGGGGGTGGGGAGGGAAAGAGAGGGCACAGGACGACCCCACGTCTTTGGCCTGGGCTGCTGGCGGACGCTGGTGCCAGGGACTCAGATGAGACAGTCGAAGGAGTAGCGGGTCCAGCGTGAGATCACGAGTTCTGGTTTGGCCACGTTAGGTTAGAGAAACCCCCGGATGAGGGTTCTGGGGCACTGAGTGTCACCTGACACTCTGTGGGAGCACCCTGGGCCCACTTCTTAGACTTGGCTCTCTGGTGTCAGGAGAGCAGCCCCTGGTGACCAGGGCTCAGTAAAGCCACCGTTAAGGAGGTCAGACCTGCCACGCCTGGGCAGGAAACAGCAGAGCTGTGATTTCCCAAATTAACCCAAAGGCCGCGAGCTCCGGGGCTGCTGGTTAGAATGCGGAGTCCCAGGCCCCTCCCTGGAGGAGGCGCAAGGAGCCTGCGGTGGGGCCCAGAAGGTGCGTGTTTCACAGGAGATGTCTGTTGTCAGGCGGGACACCTGCTAGGATTGGCTGCCCCAGTTTCTGTTCAGGACTCAGGTCCCCTGCTCAGTGAGTGTCTGTCAGCCCAGTGGACTGAACCGCCAGGGCCATGGAGTGTCCCAGAGACCCTTCCCCTGCACACCTCGGTCAACTCACTGGGAGACAAGAGGGCACAGCCATGAAGATCACGGCTGTGAGGTCAGATAACCTGGGTCCCCTCAGCCTCCTGCACATCCCAGCCGCCTGCCCGGGAGGAGTTACAGAACCTTCCTTACGGGTCCCTTTCCTCATCTGAGGAGGGTCAGGTACCTCATGGCCACATCCTCAGGCTTCTGTGGGCAAATGTAGGCAAAGCGCCTGGCACAGGACACGGTGGCCCTTAGCCATCCAAGGGACAGTCCTTGAGTTGTGGAAGCTTCCAGACCGACTCCTTGGACACCTTCCTTTCAGTCCATGGAAGACCCTGCCTGCCCAGGGCTCCAGCCACCATCCTTCGTCATTTGACTAATGTGCCACCTCACGTCTCTCCACCAGGTGTCAGGCCAACGCTGTGGAATGGAGGCGACTCCTGAGCCCGGCAGCACCCCAGCCTGGAAAGCCAACCTCTCGCGCTTCCCCGCTTCCCCGTTTGGAGGGGAGGGGAGGGGACGTGAGGGGGTCCCGGCACCCACAGTGGGGCTGGACCCCTGCAGCCCTGGGCTGAGGCCACTCCTCCGGACCCAGAGAGGAGGGTTCCTGGGAGTTGCCGGGACCCCTCTCCTGGCCCGAGACTCAGAGCACGTGACCAGCAGGGGCGAACGCAGATTCCCAGGCCCTATCAGCTCTCCTTTTTCGGTGGCGGGCACAGTGGGATATATCTGAAACCCGTCTTTTTCTATCAGTTGAATTATAGGCGACAATGGCATGTTTCATACACTCCTTTCCCCGTTTGGGGGAGGGACTCTTGGGGAAACAGGCTGTGAGCTCATCTGCCCCAGGCTTGTCTGGACTCCGGAGTGTGAGAGTAGGACGAGAATCTTCCCGAATCCTGGAATTCTGCTCTAGAAAGGATTGCAGGGGCCCTCGGTCCTGCCTCCCGGTGATAGGACGCTGTTTGTTCGCTTTCTGTCTGTCCCGCCAGACTGTAAGCACCTTGAAGGCAGGCACCATGCCTGCCTCACAGCCCACGGCGTCTCTAGACCTAACAGGTTATGTGTTGCATAACGGAATAACGGAGGAATGAATGTGTCTGGGGAGATGGAACATAGCAGGATGCTCTGGTGTCAGTGTTTGCTTCCATGAAAAAAATCTTAGTTTCATAACCTCCCTAGCTCTGTGGCCCTGGGCAAATTATTCAAACACTTAGGGCCTCAGTTTCTCCATCTGTAAGGTGGGAAGAATCACGGTGTCTATTATGTAGGGTTGTGGAAAGGAGAGCCGGAGACAATGCACACTGCCTGGCATGTGGTCAATGCTGTATCCGCGTTAGCTGTTTGTCCTGGTTGCGTATTGCTGTGTGACTAACCATCCCCGAAGCAACGGCATATGGCAACAAGAATTTTGTTGTGCACGCAGATTTTGTGGACCAGGAATTTGGAAGGGAACAGAGGGAGATCTCTTTTCTATTCCGTGATGTCAGAGGGACCTCAGTGGGGATGATGCAGGTGGCTGGGGGTGATGTGAATAGCTAGAGGCAGGAACAGCAGGGAATGAGGGTCCTCTTCCTGGATGGCTTCTTTACTCAACTGTCCTATGTCGGGGCTGGAGCTGCTGGGGACGCTGGGCTCAGCTGGGACTTTCCTCCTTCTGTATTTGTGACTCCTCTCTCTGCCAGTGGGAAACCTAGCACCTGTCATCCTTTGCGTAGTCCTAGAATACACAGAAAGTGGTTTCATTGCTCGCTCATGGCTCTGTGTGTGTGTGTGGGGGGGAGCTTACTAACTAGCATTTGGTATTCATTTAGATTTTTTATTAAATCTTTAGTGTAAGGACATAATGTCCAAATATATTATCAAAAGTTACTTGGACCACACTATTCTTATTATATAAAAGGGAATCCAGGTCAGAGAGGAAGAGTGACTTGTAACAAGTCGAGAAATTCCCTGCCAGTGTCAAATTCTCCAACAGCAGTTTGCCTCTCCAATGAAGCTCTCAGCGTCTCATGGTCTAGCTGCCAGTCCCTGTCGGTGGCGTCCTTAGGACAGTTTGTTACTTTGCTCCTCACTGAAATGCTTTGTGCAGGAACCTCAGAGCATTCTGTGTCAGGGCTTGTTGTGAGAGGAAATAATCTAATAACTTGGAGTATTTTACTAGTAGCCTAGGATCAAGAAAATGAAGAGGGCAAATTTGGTTGCAAATAAAATAAGGTTACACAGCTAGAGCCATTTCTTTCTCCCTGTGGTCAGCTTGCCTTGGGGACTTACTTGTCAGGCAGAAGCCAAAGAGGTGATAGTGGCCGTCAGGATCTTGCTCCTGACTTTAATAACTGTCCCTTTATTATTTCTGAGAAGTGATGTTTATTGTTCCTCTGGGACAGACATTCTGTATGGTGTTAAGGAAACATCCTCCCATTCCTAGTTTACCAAGAATTTCTAACAGGGAATGATGATGAACTTTATATTGGCCTTTATAGAGGTGATTTAAGTTTTTTTTTTTT
>VBSM01003143.1:3032716-3044658 GCA_008086735.1 Cheirogaleus medius
CCAGCCAGAAAGGTTTTTTTTTTTCCTAAAATGTCAAAATATCATAATATACAGAACATTAAAAAAATATGTCTACAATGCACCCTATTTTACAACAAGAGAACTGAGGCACAGAGAGGTTAGATTGCTTGTTAAAAGTCACAGATGAAGTGGAAAAGCCAGTTTTCTAATCCAAGTGTTCCAGCTTCAAAATCTGACTTGGCCCCTGAGTCTCTCTTGCTACTGTGTTATACCTTCTTTTACCTACTGATGGGATAAATTACATTAATAGCTTTCCTGGTGTTGAGCCGTGCTTGTGCTCCAAATCATAGTTGCTTATGGTGTTTTTGTTATTTGAAAATATTGCTTGATTTGATTTGCAGTTTCAATTTGTATCTATATTCATGCAAATTGTTTTCTTTTCATGGTACCCTATCAAGGTTATGCTAAGCTTAATGAATTGAATTGGGGAACTAATACTTTACACAGACTTATGGAACTATTTATAAAAAATAGAAATGATAGTTTCTTGAAAGTTTAAAGAAAAAAAATAGCCTTTAAAAAAGCCTGTAAAATAGGCCCTGGGGCATTTAAACCATTTTTTCAATTCTTAGCCCACTCTTTGAATTTCTTGCAAGGTTACTAGTCTGCTCAGATTTCCCATTTATTTCTTGACAATTTTGACAAATTAATTTATGTTTTCTTAGAAAACCATCCATTTTATCAAGCTTTTAAAATTTATTATCACAGAATTATACATGTTATTCTCCTATGACTTAAAATGTCTTTTATATCTTTGTTTATGTCTCTATTTATTTATGATTCTCAGTATCTGTTTTCTCTTTTTCCTTAATTACACTATCTGAAGATTTGTTCATTTAACTGTTTTCTTTTTTGTTTTCTGATTAATGTCTCTTTTTAATATTTATTAATGCAATTTTCCTGCTTTACTTAGGTTTGCTGTGTTCTAAGAAACATTGTCCCCTTCTGTTGAAGCTGAAATCAGAAAACCCATCTTTTGTTCCCCTGGAAAATTTTATGATGTTTTAGTAACAAGATTATCATCACACAGTGGCAAAGGCTTCTATGATCCTCTATCAATTAATCCATTAACACATTCAGGAAAGTAAATTTATTTTTTAAAAAGCACAGGATACTGAATGGTTACATTAAATGTTTTTAGAGGTATTTAGGCTAATAACAACAAAGGAGAAAATGACAAAAGAGAAAAATGGCCATAAACATATAAAAAGATGCTTAACATCATTAGTTACCAAAAAGAAATGCAATGGAAATTATAACAGGATGCCAAAACACACCTGCTGGAATGATTAAAATTAAACAGTCTGACAATACCAAGTATTGTCAAGGACATGGAACAACTAGAATTTTTATTCCTTGCTGGTGGGAGTGTAAATTGGTATGACTGCTTTGGAAAATTACTATTTGGCAGTATCTACTAAAGCTCTACATATGCCTATCCTGTGACCCAGAAATTCTATACCTAGATATATACTCAAGAGAAATGAGTTTATATGTCCACCAAAAGACATGCCCAAGAGTGTTCATAAAAGAACATTCATATATTCCTTCTTCATAATAGTAAAAAACTGAAAATAACCCAAATATCCATCAATAGTAGAATGGATAAATTGTGGCATATTTATACAATGCAATATCATATAGCCCTAAAAATGAATAACTGTTACATACAATAACATGGCTAAATGTTATAGACATAATGTTGAGTGAAAGAAGCTGACATACAAGTACACAAACTGGTTGATTCCATTTACATAAAGTTCAAGAACTGGTAAAATTTATTATAGTGCTAGAAATTAGAATAGTGGTTACCTAGTCAACAGGGGTATTGACTGGGAAGGGAGGAGGAGGGACCTCTTGGGGCTGAAAAGTTTCTGTATTTTGTTCTGGGCAGTGGTCACGTGTGTATATAAAAATGTAAAAATTAATCAAGCTACACTTTTGAGATACATTTAAGATTTGAACACATTTTTCTGTGCATTTTGTATCTTATAAAATTACGCCAACTAGAAATCTGTCACAGCAGTTCACACGAGGCAGATTCTCCTGGATGAATACTACGTAGGCTGTGGAGCGAGCAAGTAAACAAAGATGCGAACATTTGGAATTGCTGCCATCACAGACCTGGCCAGTGACCCGAATCCTGACCATGGCACTCTCCCTCCTTCTTCCCACTTTAAACCACAATGCAGAGAAAAGAAGGAGAGGGAGGAAGACGAGGAAGAAACACAAGGAGGAAATAGTGGGCAGGGCCTGACAGAGTAGATTACATTTGTTCCTAAATTGGGGAGCAAAATTAGAGCTGCCAAGAGAAGGGCAAGAGCCAACCCCGAATCCCATGGCCACATGATCACCTTAGAGCTGTGGTCCCCACCCCCCCACCCAGGTGTGGACCAGTGACAGTAAAATAGTCCCATCATAATTCAATTTCTTTTTTTAAGGCCTAGAATATTGTTGGGGTCCCCAGTCATCATCCTTATCTTTCCACAGCGAGGATTTGTCATTGCCCCGGACGCCAGAGGGAAGAGTGTGGGAGAGTGGGTACTGCTCCCACCCCGTAATTTACAGTGTAGTTCTTGGAATGTATCCTTTATATGAATATCTACCCCTGTCTGCATTCCACTCCAAATTTGCCCCTTTCTCCTAAAATTTTACTAAGAATCCAGTTTAGTGAGGATTTGGGTTAATCTTATCCTCACGTTACTGTCACGGCTTGAGTTTCTTAGAGGAGAGAGGACAGAGAAAGAAGGAAAGACAAGGAGTGCCCGGATTGAGTCCCCGTTCCTGCTGCCTCTGCCCAGTCGCCTCCTGCTGTCCAGCGGTGATTCCACACAAGTTCAAGTCCATCTTCCAGTCTGCTCAGCAGAATCGGAGCACAGCGTTGACGGGAGCGCTGCCTCCCACCAGTCTGGACGGAGGTGCCAGAAGCCCAGCCAAGCCCAGCAGGGAAACGCAGACAGCCGGTCTGCCCAGGAGCATGCGCAGAGAAGGAGTGGGAGAAGCAAATTCTTGGTGACACTGAAGGCTTGTTCCCCTTCCTCCCGATTCCCAGCTCACTCCCTCCCCCGCCCGTATCATAGGAGCAGCACCCCAAGCCCAGCTCCTACGTGTGGCCACCACGTGGAAACCAAACTGGCAGCTCTCCCAGTTGTGGAGTGAGAGTCCCACTGAGGTCAAAGATCAAGCAGTGACCTTGAAAGCCATTTCAGGGGAGACATTCCACATCCCGGGATGGATCGGTTGGCAACATCTCCTTGAGGAGTTTCCCTGCTCTTTTTCATGGTCAAAAAGAATCCAAAAGCTTGCATGGCTGGAGTTCGGTTTCCCATCTGAAAGAATAAAGCGAAGTGCTGCATTGCCACCAAAGGACTCCTAGCCAGCAAGTGGCTGGGGGGCTTCTCTGGGCTGGATCTGCAACAAGAGGGGCTCATTGCAGCACTGCAGGGGACTGTGGGCAGTCTGGGGGCCATGGCTGCCTGGTTAAGCCCAGTCAGGGGCTGGGGGAGAGAGAGCTTTGGATGCATGGACTCAGTGGAAAATTCAGACAGGAGACAGTCTTAAAAACTGATAGTTGGAATTTTTATCATTTGAGTTTTAGCTTAAATAATATAACATTTTACATGGAACTTTAAAGGGCAATTTAACAATAAATACAGAAAATGTCCCAGACAATTTGTTTACATTTTTTTTAAACTAGAAGAGACATGGATAGAAAAAGAAATAAAATGGAATAGCTTGTGCACCCCACTATTAGTCAACAATAATAATAATAATAATAATTGCTACCATTTTTTAATTTCTCTCACGTACCAGACACTTGACACATACATTGTCAGACAGACCTAATAAAGAAACTAAGATATCAAGGTCTCTCAGGTTGGAAATAGGAGGGGGTTTGAACCCAGATTTGAACCCGAAGTCCAACCACTTCCCATCATGCCACAGTGCTCTCACTATAGACAAGTGGTTATCTTCAAGGCTAAATGTCAGAGATCTTGTGATTTTTATCTATTGGGTTTCCTTTGAAGATATCTGCTGGCTCTGATAGTTAGTATCTTGGTTCATGTGGGCTACTGTGACAAAAAGCCAGAGACTATGTGGCTTATAAACAACAGAGATTTACTTCTCACAGTTCTGGGGGCTAGGAAGTTCAAGATCAAGGTGCTGGCAGATTTGGTGTCTGGTGAGGGCCCTCTTCCTGGTTCACAGACAGCTGTCTTTTCGTTGAGTCCTCACACGGTGGAAGGGGCAGGTGAGCTCTCTGGTCTCCTTTATAAGGGAACTAATCTCATTCACGAGGGCTTTACCCCCGTGACCTAATCACCTCCCAAAGGCCACATCTCCAAAGGCCATCACACTGTAGATTAGATTTTAATATATGACTTTTGGGAAGATACATTTAATCTATAGCAGCTGGTATCTATTGAATATGAAGATAAACACTTTCAGTATCCAACCTTATACAAATGATTCCTTTTGAAATTTGGAAACTCTGTCTACTTTTCTTTATATTTTTATTGCTCTTAGTGTCTGTTCTAGCCAAAGAACTGCACACTTTGGGCGTTTTGGCAGGAGTTCAAATGCAGCTAACAAGGGTTACATCCTTCCCCCCTCCTTGCGATCTGCTGGTACCCATTGACATGTCCACGAGTGTTTGCTTTGTTACTGGGTGTGATAGTTAATTTTAAGTGTCAACTTGACCGGATTAAAGAATACTTAGAAACTTGGCAAAGCATTATGTTTGGATGTGTCTGTGAGGGTGTTTCCAGAGGAGATTAGCATGTGGGTCTGAGTGGACCATGTGGAGAAGATCTGCCTTCAGAGTGGGCGGGCACCATCCAGTCTGGGGGTGGGGGGCGCAGAACATGGCAATCTGTTTGCTGGAGCTCTAGTACGATCTCCTCCTCCTGTCCTTGGGCAGCTCCAGGTTCCCGGGTTGACACTGGCGTCCTTCAGGGTTCTCGGGTCTTTGACCTCACACTCAGAATTGTTCCATCGTCTTCTCTGGTTCGGAGGCCTTGGGCTGAGCCACACTCCCAGCAGCCCATGGTCTCCAGCCTGCAGCCAGCCTGTCGTGGGGCTTCTCAGCCTCCATAATTGCATGAGCCAATTCCCCTAGTAAACCCCCTCTCATCTATTTATCTGTCTGTCTATCTGTCCATCCATCCATCCATCCATCCTACTGGTTCTGTCTTTCTGGAGGGCCCTGACTAATACACTGGGGTTAGAAGGAGGTACTTTTGGTAGGAGGAGAGGACCATGGGATAAACAGGGGAGGAAGAAGGGTTAATAAGATTTGCTACTCAGCCACTCCCTTGGGCTGGGTGGGAGCTATTGTGGTTGGAGGAATGAGAGTTGAAATGGACAGAATTGTTTCCACTAGGGAACTTGTTAGATTCTGGGCAAAGTCATAGCTGATTTTGGGCTTGGGTGACAAAAGAAGGAGACAATAAGGGCTCTGCCACCTTTTGACCAGAAGACCTGGAGCACACTGAGGTCATGGTGATGCCCCTGGGGTTCTGATGGTGGGAGTGGCCACGGGAGGCTTCTCGTGAGGTGGTAGGGACCAGATGGGAACAAGTGGAGCTGTGGCAGGAGGGGAAAGGGGGACAATTGCCACAAGGTGACTGCCCCTGGGTGACTGTGAGTTCTCCTTAGGGAGAGCTGGGATTGTGCCACTGTCATTTTGGTATAAAGAGGAGTAATGAAGTGAGTCATACACAGAATTTTAGAGTTAAAGGAGCTCATTTTAACATGATATTCCCCTTTTCCAGATGAGAATCAAAACTCAACTAAGCAAAATGATCCATCTTTTTCCTCTCCAACCCATTGCCATCCTCAAGACTATTAACATAGCCCCAACACTGGTTCCCGCCTCTTGCTTGGACCCCTGTGACCCTGGGCACTGCCCAGCGACCTTCCGACACCCTCCCCCCATCCTGAAGCCAGCTGGCGTTGGGCTTCAGCCTCCTGCCGCCAAAGCAGTCCTGGAGGCTCGAGGCGCCACCAGCACCCTGAAAAGCAGCGATGGCGGGGCTGGGGCAGTGACCAAGCAGTGCGTCCTGGGCATCACAACACCAGGATGACCCTCTGGCTTTGTTTCACTCAGGTTGATGGAAAACAGCAGAAAAACATGCTCAGCCTTCCAGAGGCTTCTACTGGTTATACCCCCAATCTACTTCTCCATTTATAATTACATGTATTAACAAGTTCATGGTGCTGATACGTGAAGCAGCATATTATGTAATCAGACTGTCTTTGATGGTATAGTTAATGCTAATGTGATGATTATGTGTGAACATTTAAATATATGACACTCATTATCAAAAATTGATTCAAGGACCAGACACCAGGTTTTTTTTTTTTTCCTCTAGATTCTTTCATGTTCTTTGTCTGTAAGTTCTTCCTAATTCAATAGGATGACACGTGTCTAACTTGTTCTTTCACGAGAGGGCCTGGCTGGCGTTCTGTTCACTGTGGCTACCAGGTGTCCTCGGTTCTGGAATATCTGGGACAAAGCTGACCCATAAGTTCTCCAGGATGGGCCCTACTCCTGCCCCTGGGAACCGGGATATGAAATGGAAATGCCGGGGGCTGCTGTAACAAATTACTACAGATTGAGTGGCTTATAAACAACAGAAATTTATTTCTCCCAGTTCTGGAGGCTGGAAGTTTCACATCATGGTACCAGTATGGCCAAGTTCTGGTGAAGGCTCTCTTCAATGATGAAGACTGCCAACTTCTCATTGTATTCTCACATGTTGGAAAAAAGGTGGGAAAGCTCTCTGGGGTTCCTTTTATAAGGACACTAATTCCACTCATGAGAGCTCCACCTTCATGACCTAATCACACCCCAAGGGCCCCATCTCCTAATATCATCAAATTGGGAGTGAGGATTTTGACATAGGAATTTTGGTGGGACACAAACATTCAGTTCATTGTACATACCTTGATAAAAATGCTAGTAAATGCACAAGGAAGTAATATGAAGAAGTTAACTCAGAGTTGTTTCAATCTGAAGAAATTGGAAACAACCTAAAAAATTCATCTGCAGGGGATGGATGAAGAAATCACAGTATGGCTGTACCATTTAGTACCATACAGCAGGTAGAGAGAATGAGCCAGCTCTGTATTGGCTAATGGGGTAAGTCTGCAAGACACATTGTTGCATAAAAGAGATTAGATGGAGAACAACATGTTTTACATGACACCATGTATGTGAAATAAAGAGAAACTCCATTCTCTATTTTCTATGTAGACCTGTGTGTGTGTTATGGCATAGGAGAGGGACTGGGAGGAGACACAGTTGACAACAGTTTCCACCTCTGGTATTTGTGGGAGGTCCGTTGGAATCGAGGGCAGGTATTAGAACAGGATAGGCTGAACCAGTGGCTTTCAAAGTGTGATCCCAGACCACCAGCCTTAGCATCAGCTGAGAACTTACTAGAAATGGAAATTCTGGGGCCTGCCCAGACCTGTGATCAGAAACTCTGGGGTCGGGATCTAGCAATGTGCATTTTAATGAGCCCTCCAGGTGATTCTGGTACATGCTCAAGTTTGAGAATCACTGGGATACACTATTTGGTGCCTTCGTGTAACAAAAAGGACAGGTAGGGCACCCCTCCTGCGTGTCGAAGCTGCGCCATTCAGAACGTGGTCTCCATTGAGACAGAGGCAGCCAGTGTGGCCTACTAATGCTTACAGCCCATTGGCCAGAATTAGTCACATGACCCAACCTAACTGCAAGGGGTTCTGGGAAACGGGGGCTCCATGGATGTTTACTGAGCACCCCACCACAGGGTGGTGGTCCAAGGAGACAATCTGATTTGTCGAGCTGTAATCTAAATTTATGAACTTATTTACTTATTTTACAAAAAGCACATATTAATGTATTACCTTTGTGACTTAAGAAAAACCAAGGTTGACAAAAAACTAGAGGCTGCCTGTGGTATGTGTGCACTGCTGGGGCATGGATGGGGCTGGTGGCGGCGGAAGTGCGTGGGTGGGGGGACGGTGTGTCTCAGAGCCAGTAAATGATAATGATCTTGGATTCTCCTGCTTTCCACCTCCCAACAGTCCTCTTAGGTGGGTGATACTATTAACCCCATTTTATGAAGGTGGATTCTGCGTGGTAAAGAGGTTCCATGACTTGTCCAGTGTCTCACAGGGAGGAAGGAAAGTGCGGAGAATTGAACCCAGGGTTTTTTAACATGAAAGCCTTCCTTTTCCTTCTCGATGGTGCCCTGCCACAGTTTCCTTAATGCTTTCATATCTGCGTGGATGTCTTAAATAGCAAATAGAAAAAATGTTACCTGAGTATTTATGTGTATAAACACACATATGTAACTGTCTCTCTCTATATATATATCAGGTGAGTTGCCCATACGTGTGTCTCTATGGACCTCCTTGGAGCTTCCACCCTCACCTGCCCACCCTCAGCCCCCTTGAAGCCTCAGCACGTCATCCCAGCCCCAACACGACACAAACACAATTCCCAAACTATCCACCAGAGGGTGGATCTTACCCAAGGCTTGGTGGGGAAGGCAGGAGATATCACCTATCGCACAAGCAACCTTCTTTCAAATCGCTATAAGTTTCAGCTCTTTCCCAGCTTCCTCTCTTTAAGGCAGCTGCCTCACCCCTTATTCACTTTCACCTCCACAAACTCTTTTCAGCCTCTCTAGCGACTGGTACCAGGTTCCCCATGCCCTCACCCCGCCACACTCTCTCCATGTCCCTTGGTTCACATAATTCCCTCAGCAAAGCAAATGCCTTGGGGGTGGCTGGTCGTTGGTATCTCCTCCCACTACATGTCATAAATACCCAACGGACTTCTCATCCTGTCAAAGCCATGGGCATGCTTAACACAGCCTTGCAAATAGCTACCTGCCTGTTCATGCTGAGGAAATAATATTTAACAATGCGAGCTCCATCCTTAGCTGATGAGTGGGAATAGGTACTAGGGAAACAATTTCTTTGGAGGAAAATATGTGTGCGCATATTTCCAAAAGAGAATGATTGAGAAGAGCCAGTGCACAGAAACCGGTGACCAAGGTCAAGGCATTCCAGGGTGTGTATTCTCAATGAAAACATTCCTTAAAATCATGAATGTTTGAGGATAAAAGAGGTCAAATTCAACCAATTGTCCCCCTACTGACCCAAGCTCTCTCTACTTATGAGAGATGGGGCTCGCCATCATGCGAAACATAGAAAAATGCTTCCTTTCTTCCTTTGTACAGAGATGGGGCAGGGGAGCCTTTCTCTGGCCATGTTACACCAGGAGAGGACAAGGAAGGACTGGGAGGGGCTGGATGAAAGCACAGGGCGTTTGCCTCTATTTTCTGGTGGTGGCATCTGTTTGCAATAACCCTAATGCCAGCAAAGCCAGCTGTTTCTGTCAATGCCCTTGTGTCCTGGTGCCAGGAAGTGGTGACCTGGGGCTACCTTCTCTCTGGTTGGCAGGTGATTTCACCTTGAGCTTTCGTCACAGGTGTCTTCCAGCCTGTGACAGCAGCACACAGGGGCAAGAACGCTCGGATGTCAGTGACATCACACTGCAACTGATAGGGCTGAAGAGTGCTTCCTCTTCTTCCTTTACCCTTTCCAGGACAGAAATGGTCCTTTCCAGTTTGAAATCAGCCACATAATGTCCCTTCTAAGGTTTTTTGTGCAGTGACAATATCCACTTAGAAACCGTGGGTTCCAGGGGGTAGTGAGTGAGTGCCCCAAAAACGGCTGCTGCAAGTGGAAAATGTCTTTAAAAATTGTAAGAATTTTGCATTCTACTGGATAATACATATGTATTTGTTTTCATTTAAACTATCTTTAAAATTCCTACCATTTTCCTCCTAAATCTTCGAGTAAATGCGCCATGTTTCTCCTTTGATTTTGTGTACTCCTGGCCCACTGCTGGGCACACTCTGGGGCACATCAGCAGGTGGATGCCCCAAATTGTTGGCCTGTCGTTCAAAGCCCTTCTCAAGTTGTTTTGATCCACATTTCGACTGCTTTCCCTGCTACTCCACACCACGCCCTGCGATGCTGTGGGTAGGGCTCTTCCTTGCTCTAGGACCAAGGTGGGCAGAGTCCAGGCTTCCTGCCTTGGCTCTTGCTGTTTTCTGGCCCTTGGATGCCATATCCCTCTGGTCCATGTCTCCCATGACCAGCTCTCCCGGCTCCTCTGGGATGCCCTACCGGCTTGCATGCTCATAAACCAGAAAACACATACTTGCGCTGTCTTCTTTTGGTACATGCCCTGATTTTCCAGATGGCCTGTGAGCCTGGGACCTTGTCTAGTCCATCCCCGGGGCCCACACAGCCCCTTCCCCAGAGCAGGTGACCCTGAGGTGCGCGTGCCTCCAGCCACCTCCCGTCACAGGCTGGCTTGGCTTCCCAGGGCGCTATACTCGACATGGCCAGCAGATGGCGCCCGGGGTTCTGCCTGGCAGGTGTGCTTGTGGCGCTGGGTTGAGGAGGGACAGGAACCTCAGACAGGTTTTCCTAGCAAGCTGTGACAGCCCTCTCCTCAAGCCAGGCAGGGATATATCCCTCTGTGATTGCCCCTGTTTGGGAAAGAGGTGGATGCTGGCTGATTCAAGTTTCCAGAAGAGTCTCTGAGAGGCTCCAGGGCAAGAAGAGAAGGGGTTGGGCGTCAGGTAACAGGAGAAATCCTCCCAGCATAAAGTGGGCCTCTCTGGCCTGGGCGAGCCCCATGGCCGTCGGCCTCCTGAGGAGGCGCTTCCTAAATTGCATTTTAGAAACTGAGGAGACCCCTGTCCTCCCCCCACCTCCCCACCGCAGTCCAGGCACGGCCCAGTCTGGGCAGGACAATGCCCGCCGGGCCCTGTTTCCCCAAAAGGAGGCCGCCTGTGAGGCTGAGAGAGAGAGCCGCAGGGTCAGACCTGAGACCGAACCCCAACTCGGAAGGCAAGTGGCCTCCTGAGGGTTCAGCCTCCTTCCGGTGTTGAGCTTTGGGCAATCTTAGTGCTCCTGTCTGTAAATGGGGCTGAGGACATGGAATGAGAGATGTGGAAACACGCCCGGCACGTGCCTCGCACGCTGCGCAATACCAGCTGGTCCCGTACCGCCCTGCACACGGAGCGGAGCGGCTGCAACTGGGGACAGAGTCGTGTTGTTGGTGTAGATAAGGGACATCTACATGCAGCCCTACATTTCTGGTACAGATAATGGAACAACTATGGCATTTGTGGTTAACAAACACCGTAGAATAAATGAATAAATTACATACAGAGCTATGAAAAATTCATGATTTAATTACATACTTAAATTTAAAAATATTTTTAATGTTAGACCTGGAAGAGATCATAGAGATTATGTATTATAAAGCACAAAACAAATATTTCCTCTTAACTAATACTTTGCATTTGTCCAGCACTTTATGTACTATAAAGTGCTCTTATTTCCCTGCGCTCATGAGGGCCTTCACGCTGGTCCTGCGAACTGGGCAAGGCCTGTGCTATTCTCCTCACCTTAAAGATGAGGGAACGGAGGCCCAGAGCACGCTGGTCAGATTCCTGCCCCTGTACGGTCATCGAGTTCAACAACCACTTGCTGGTCTCCTCTTCTGCACAGGGCACCGTATGGAGGAGGGGTAAGGGCTTGGAGAAGTGAGATGTGGCCAGACTTTGGCAGCAGAGCTGGCACAAGAGTCCAGGCTACTTTTGTCAACCACGTGAGGCTCCCGATCACAGTGACTGGCCAGGAAGCTTTCAGTTCCGCACGGTAGAAGGCCAGCTCAGATGAGCCTAAACATAATAGGAATTTCATTGGATTTTAAGTCCTTTGAAATTCAGAAATGGAGTTGGCTTCAGGCATAGCTGGATCTAGAAGCTCAGCAGGATGGTTTTTTCTCGTTTCCGTCTCTTGACTATTTTTCTCTGTATGTTTTTTTTTTTTTCTTT